>CM069459.1:29783754-30273865 GCA_035610835.1 Ophiura sarsii | reverse complement strand
TTTACATCAAATGTCACTATCTTTGTCAAAGAACACTAATAGATATATACTTATGTTTGTTATGAGCATGTTACAACAACAAATTGCAATTATTAATTAGGAGTAATTATGTCATAAAGTCATGTGCCGGTATGTCAGACAGTCCTACAGCGATATGCCAGTGATATGCCGGTATGTATGTGGTCTATGGCAGAATATCGTGATGTACCGGTATGTCAGAATACAAAATGAGGTTTTCATGCCGGTATTATGTTAAAACCCTGGCATATGACACTAATTAGTGCGGTATCTCATTAATTAATTACCTTTTGTCTCAATTCTTTTGGAGAATAAAGAGTTTCACTTGTAGATCATAAAATGCAACTTAACTCATTTTGCCCAAAATGGCACATGTGCCGGTATGTCAGAACAGCGACGATATGATGTATGCATATATAACCTTTTGGTAGTCTGCTCTAAACATGTTCAAGGGCCAAATACACATATTAAAACCTTGTAAAATGCTCTTGCCCTTGACCATGTATAAAGCATCACTTCCTATGCATAACCGTTGGGCAGTTTACTTTATACATGCTGAAGGGCCCTTTATCCGTGAAATTAGTCAGTTACTGACATTGTTGCATGAAGTTTTAATATACAGTTGTTGGCGAGGCGGAAGATTGAATTAAGTCATGCAATTACCTTGCGAAATCCTTGCCGTATTCTGTTCTACACGTAGGTCGTGAGTACAAACAATAAAGGTTGCTCTAACCATGAAGCTAGTAAACCCCATGCTCCAATTAATTGCATAGACATTGAGCCTTATTTAATTATGCAGCTATATTTATCCTTTAAACGATATTCCAAAGCGTTGTATGGGCATTTGATACATTATTTTGCATGTATTTAAACAAAGATAGTGTGTCGCGCGGAGCTAAGCTTTCCCTGGCGTTTGGGCCAGACTCCTCCTTGTAAATTTTGCTGTGGGGGGGTTCGCCACGTTTGTAAAACTTATATATCAACATATATTTGTATTTGACAGTGTCACAATGAATAAAAGAATCTGAATTGTAACACTTACATTTCGAAAGTGTGCTAGAATGATAACTGTGCAGGTCGGTATTCCGACATTGTAATTGATCCGAAAGGTTTTCATTCCGAACGGTTTTTATCCCGAAGATAAATATTCCGAACGGTAGGCCTAACTGTTCCTAAGGGTCATTTCTCCGAAAGTCATTATTCCGATAGGTTATTATCCCGAACGTTAATTGATCCGAAAGGTCATTTCTCCGAAAGGTTATTGCTCCGTCAGGTTTTTGGTCCTAAGGGTCATTTCTCCGAAAAATATCTGAAAAAACGGTTTTTACACCTAGGGTAGGTGTGGGTAATACGGGACCTTAAAGACATTTGCATAATTAAAATACAAAATAACTGACTCAAATTTAAGCAAAGTTTGTTATTTGTAATCTACATTTTATAAACCTTTATTGTAATAAAAAAACCAGAGTCATTCTATGTTTGGTTTGGCTGTTATTATCAAATACTGACGTCATCATAAATGTCCCATCTTACCTATACGTGAAGGTAACATGGATCATTATTTTGAGACATTGTTTTGGTATGAAAAGTTATTTAACATATTTATTTAAAGAATAACTGTTAAAAGACCATAAATAATGGTCCAGTAATCCATTTAAGAGATAATAATGCATGAATTACATTGGTACAAAAAAAGGTACATTGCTACAAAAAAACAAAACAAAAGTAGGGTAGGTGTGGGTAATACGGGACCTTTAAGACATTTGCTACCGTCATGCTGGCTGTCCCATATTACCTTCTCCCATTGTGAACCCACGGCTCCCATTTAATGCATTATAACACCAATGTACACTGTACTAGCGAAGCACACACACAATAATAAAGGTAATAATAAAGGTCTAAATTTTATTGTCATCGCAGCCAACTGGCTGAATTGTAACAACATTACAAATCAAATACATTAATAAACAATGCAACGTCCAGGCAGCAGCTAAATCAGCGCCAAGTTGCGACATAAACCAACATGAACAAACATACATAACCCCTATATAGTAACCCCCAATAGGCAATGTAGACTAAGTGCCTTGCCCAAGGACACAAACACATTGGCACCAGCGGGGCTAGAACTCACGACCTTATGATTACATGTTGGACCAACACCTGAAACATGCTTAATAATGCAAGAATTCAGGTCACGCCCCCTTTCCTTTTCTTTACCATCATATTCTATGAAAACACTATTTTTATATTAGACCAAAAATATGGGTGCATTTTTCCTTAAATTGACAGGTTGTGGTGATTTTCTGGCTGGTAATTCTTCCGGTAGCTTTGATAATAGTCATGAAATTCACTAAGGGTTTGATCTAACTATAGAGGGCGCTATTTAAAGTGCTAGTAATGCCAGACGGCTGTAGATGAGATTTTAGTGATGCGGTCCCGTATTACCTTACGGTCCCGTATTACCCACACCTACCCTACCGGTCATTTCTCCGAAAGGTTTTTCTCCTAAAGGTTTTTTCTCCGAAAGTTCGGAATATAGACCTTTCGGAATAATGAACCTTCGGAGTAATGACCGGTAGGAGTAAAAACCGGTTTTCAGATATTTTTCGGAGAAATGACCCTTAGGACCAAGAAACGATCTTCTGGTTAGGGTTAGGGTTAGCCCTAGCCCTAGCCCTAACCCTAACCCTAACCCTAACCCTAAGCCTAACCCTAACCCTAACCCTATAACCCTAACCCTAACTCCTAACGATTTTTTATTTTACCCTAACGGGTTTTGCTCCGACAGAGCATAACTCCTAACGATTTCTTCTCCTAACGGTTTTTGTTCCGAAGGGTCAATATTACGAATTATCGGAATATTGACCTTTCGGAATAAAAACCGTGAGGAGTAAAAACTCTTTAGGAGCAATGAAATTTCGGAGTTATGACCCTTAGGATCAAAGAACTGTAGGATAAATGATTTTCGGAATAATAACCGTGAGGAGTAAAAACTGTTCGGAATAATGACCTTTCGGGTTGAAAAACTTCGGACCAAAAACCTATAGGAAGAAAAATCTTTCGGAATTTTGAACTTCCATTGAATAGCGTGTAGGAGAAATGACCCTTCGGAATAAAAATTATCGGAGAAATGACCTTTCGGAATAAAAACCGTAAGGAGAACACTTCGGAATATCTATCTGACCCCGTATTGATGTGGTATTGGCTATCACAGCTGTTGGTCAGATTGCGTGTGATTCTAAGTTCAGCTAAATATATCTGGCTTTCTTTGGATTATTTGGATTTTTTTCAAATCGGACGTTTCGGACAGAAACTGTTTTTGTAAAAAAAAGATTTCTGACAAAAATCATTTTCATTATTAAGTTCACGTGGGTTGATTGAGAATTCAACACCAATTGGCACGAGAGAGTATCGTGGGTAATGAAATGGCCATCCCTATTTGGGTGTTTCCATAAATACAGGTACCAGTGGTAAATTTGCATTGTCTATATTCAAATGGTTCAATATCCTGTTATACGAATGTACTTGGTTAATTTTGAATTTTAAAATCTGTTTAAGTCCATAAAGTTGCACTGGTATAACACCACAACATGTATATTATATCAACATTTTTTCTTATTTTGGTGAAAACTCGGCAAAATGTCCTACAGTTTTGGCAAAAAAGTGTGACATAAAAAGACAGGGTCAAACTATTAACAATATGGTGTTTTGTTTAGAGTAATTGTGTTATCTGTAGGCTAAATGATCAATATCAAACTGGTTTTGAAGTGTTAAACACATTTTTCATACGCAAATTACTGTGAAGTAATAATTGAAAAACATGGCAATTTTACCGTCACCGTGTAACATTTGGTGTCTCAAAAACCCGTTACACGGTGAAGGCAGGTTTTTTTAAAATTTAACAGTGACAATAATCTCCATCTTATTTCCCTTTTGTTGATTTTACAAGCCTCTCTGATAGGTTAAAGGATAATAGAGAAGTTAAACTGAAATTGCAACAAACATAGAAAATATAGCTGTTCTTAAGTTTGAATATTACGTTTGGTGTCTCCAAAAATGTTACACTGTGAGAACTTTAGGGTAACATCGTAGTTATGTGCCAGCACACTTTATGAATAAATTGTGGATAAACTGTCTCTTGGTATAGGCTCCTAGCATACGTACATGGAACAAAAGTTTCCACTTTATCAATATAATTTGAGCTATAAGGAAATTAAGGTTTGGTGTCTCCGTTACACGGGGACGCGTGAACTATCAATTCCACCACCCAAAAAATAGGTAATCTCATCTTTTCATTGTTAATGATGTTTATAGAGTAAAGCAATGGTAAATGCCTTTAGAAAAAAAACAAAATAAAAGTGATCAAACAGTTTCTGCAGTTGCCAGGCATAATTGACACAATGTGGTGTCTTTTGGTGTCTCAGTTACACGGGGAGACAAGTATTTTAAAGAAATACTGATGTTGTAATGGGGAAAATGTATCTCTGTACGCTTCAATGACCCGTTTTGATCCATTTTCATGAAATAGACTAATGGAACATATTATGAAAGTGGTTATTCAGTTAATATAGACACATTATGAATATTTAGACCTAATTTGTGTATGTCACACATTGGCCTCCTTATTTATGGAAACACCCATTTGCTTCGTTGAAACGGGGCCAACTATATATAATGTTTCTAGTATGTTTACTGACACACTTTTAGTGTTACGCAACCGTCTATTATCAGTTATAAGTTGTCCCATACATTAATGTAGGTATCCATCCCAGCCCAGTATCTCTAGTCGCAATGTCATGTATTATTCATAATTATGATAATAAATCAGAATTGCACGATGACATGATGATCATGATCTCTCTACAATAATTTTAAAAAATCATAAAATAAAAATAAAAAAGAACATTATTTGATTTGCATTTTCATGCATTTTTAACTTAATTGAACATCTTGACATTTTGAAAATGGATTATATGGCAATAGTATTATGTGAATAGTGCTAGAACAAAATGCAGGATTGCTCCATCCCCGAATAACTTGATATCGGATATTTTTATCCTGGTGGTATATTATTTATTAGTCAACGTTTTCTGGACTCTGTTTACTTTTGTTTTGTCCAATGAATTCATGTAATCATCAACATGCAAATATAATTTCAGGGCATTGTGATGTAATTATTGAAGAAAAAAATATGAAAACTCCAAAATAACTCTGAATTTAATTTGAAATTTACTTTTGTGAATCCAATGGACAAGATGGAAGCGAACGCTTAACAATTTGGACTCACTTTGTTGGTACTTTCACTGAATTTCAAATGTAGCTAAAGGGTCATTAATATTCAGTACTAAAGATTGAAGCGGGTTTTTTTTCTCAATAATCACAAAACCTTAGCTGGTCCCGGTCACTCTGACCAACACCCTTGACCATGATATTTCATATTTTCATTATGAAAAGATAAAAATGAGAAGGCAGTTTGAGCTCATACTGAAAATTTAATAGCATGGCAAAAACCACAAACAAAACTGTTTTACTGGCGTAACTCTTTTTTTTTAGAAATCGGTTTAAGTTTTAAATACAAATGAATATTGCCTAATCATTTTGCTTGTTAATAGCTTCTTTTTTTCAAGATGGAAAAAGAACAAAAAAAAACCCGACTGACCGAACCAAACAACCGTTGGGTATATTTTTTCGGCGTCTAATCTTTGGTTGTAAAATTAATTCATATTACAATAAAATAAGGACATTTTGTGCTTGGAAGTGGTGTAAAACTCAGGGGAAATATTTGGTAATTGTGAGAAGACCATATGAATACGAAATTAAGTAGAAAACTGGAACTAGATTTTCTTTTTAAAGGACCTGACGTGTGACAAAGTTAAAAGTTAAACATTTTGATTTCCCCAAACCCCCGGGGGGGGGGGGGGGGGTACTCACGTATATTGGCCATACGGGTATGTGCGGCTGGCAAGGACCCCTTTTCACGCCTTTCGGCCGCTCCTTAAGACCCCCTTTCATCCACTGGCAGTTCCATAAGACCCCCTTTTCATCCATTGGCAGTTCCCTTAGACCCCAAATTCAACCAAAAATCATAAAATGTGTGAACATCTTATGAATTTAAGTTATGTAGCCTCAAATTTGGCCTAAATTCAGTTCATAAGGCAAAATTGTGCCTAAAATTCAGTTTATAAGACACAATTTTGTATAAGAATTCAGTTCTCTATGACCCGAATTTCGGCGACCGTTCAGTTCGGTAAGCCCCTGTTTTGGTGCCCATTCAGTTCGGTAAGCCCCTGTTTTCAGAATGCCCAGCCGCACACCCCTACCCTCTTCACTATTCGAGTACCCCCCACCCCCTACTTTGAAACTCATCTGAGCCAGATGTAGCCATGTTAAATACATCAACAATCAAGAGCCTATTTGCTAATGTATGTATATAATGCAAAACTCTAATTCTTCTCTAATAAGAATCGTTCATGCTACCGACGCCGGCCATATTCCTACCTGCATGTATTGCTTTGCTTTCCTTCCACGTGTCGAGGCTATACCATAGAATGCTATGTAGGCCTACTCCTACTTTTTAAATTCGTATACCAAAACACTTCCCACTGTCCAACAACCTTCCATTGTCTAATCACTGCTGCGCATCTGTTATAAAAGCACCAGCCATATTATACCCCCGGTATACCCTTCAAGGCTATACTGTTATTATTTATTTGAGCGCCCCTTCCTTTTACAGGAATTTGTATTACAAATTGTGATGCGATCAAGCAAAATGTGTCTAAAGTCGAAAATATCACATTTTTAGTTTTCTACATGATTACTTGTTAATTTGCAAGGCACATTTTGCAGAACCCCCATTAAGAATAAACAATTATTTCTAAAGAAATAAGCAAGGGTTTTCAAAACAACAGATTTTTAAAAACAAATTATAAATTTATTTTTTAGACTGGTCAGAATATGAATACATCTATGTATTATTATATTTCGCTACAAGTTTAACAATAATATTTAAACTAAAAGGCTGGAAACACCTATAATGTAATATATGTATGCAAATGTGTGAATGTATAAAGTGTGTTACTTTTCATCAAGTTTCGAGTCTTGAGTCAACATTTTCGAGTTTCGAGTCACAATTTCCGAGTCTCAAAACCCCCCAAAACCGAGTCTCGAAAACCAAAAAGCGAGTTTTAATAATTAAAACCCGAGTCTCGAAAACAAAACACCGAGTCTCGAAAACCAAAAACCGAGTTTCAATAATTAAAAACCGAGTCTCGAAAACCAAAGACCGAGTCTCGAAAACCAAAAACCGAGTCTCGAAAACCAAAAACCGAGTTTCAATAATTAAAAACCGAGTCTTGAAAACCCAAAACCGAGTCTCGAAGATCAAAAACTGAGTCTTGAAAATTAAAAACCAAGTCTCGAAAATTATAAACCGAGTTTCAAAATCCAAAAACCGAGTTTCAAAAACCAAAAACCGAGTCTAGGAAACCAAAAACCGAGTCTAGAAAATTGCAAACCGAGTTTCAATAACATGGTGCAAGTCTAATACTGATAGACATTACAGCTGACTGGGTCCTAGTGGGTGGTAGTACTGGTTTTGAGGATTTGTAATTACAAAATTTAACCCTAACACCACTATACCACACAAAATCATACGGCCAGCAGCACCTGTTTCATGCGCACACATTGTCTTGGTTTTTGAGACTCGGAAATTGTGACTCGGAACTCGATGAAAAGTAACACACATGTATTATGTGTACAATTATACGACATTTTTATCGTTTTGTTTTGAATTTTTTTTAAACACACCACTGTGTGTGTTTGTGTGTGTTTGAAACAGCTGCGTTTTCTTTCTACATTTTGAAGTTATACTAGCGGGCACCCGCGCTTCGCGCGGGACCCGCTAGATGAGTAAACCAGGGCGGTTAATATTTTGAGTTCGATGAGTGATTTTGTTTTGTTTTGAGAAGTACTGCATTTTTTGGAGGGTGGAGATGGGACACTAATTAATGTCCCTTAATCGTGTTGTTTTAACTTCGTTGACTCAGTACGACGATAAAAGTGCACGGGGAAGACTTTCCCATTCCTGGATGTTATGCCACTGATTTACATCTTTTATTCTATAACTTAATATAATATGGGGTATAATGTGTCGTCATGTCAATTGGTAGGCTATAATTATGTACATCAATGGCAACATGCGATTTGTTTTTTTCTCAGGTTTGCTATATGGGACATGCAGACTTGTAAGCCTAGCCTGGCACATTTTGAACAAATATGGGACGTGGGGTGATTCTACACAACGATAACCGTAAGCAAGCGATAAAGGACGTAACAACTATACAATAGAATAAAGGACAATTCATTGCACCATAGACTTGGTGCAGGATTGGGATCCAAGTACACTAATTACATTTGTACAGGTTTGTATTGTAGTGCTGAAGTAGCATACAGGTATAACAAAATCTTTGAATAAGTTCATCAGGATTGTAGATATAAATTAAATGAATATTTTGTTGAACAAATCCAATAATTGTACTCACAATTTAGACGGTTTCGTCAACCAGTTCGGTTGACTTCTTCAGTAATGGTTTAATCCACTTCTGTTTCCCGCGAGAATTGGTATTCTCGTTCCCAGGATGCAAAGGTGTGATGAGTGGATCGAACACGTGACTTAGAGAATAATGCCCTCGTCGCGGTTGAGAATGAGGTGAGCAACGGAATGGTGGTAATACCATATATCCAGGGAGTGTCGGAAAGACTTCAAAGATCTTTCAAGAAATACAACATCCAAACTGCCATGAAGCCGTACAACACTCTCAAAAACTTACTTGTCCATCCCAAAGACAAACGTGATGCGGCGAAAACAACGGATTGTGTTTATCAAATACCATGTCAATCCTGCGACAAGGTCTATGTTGGAGAAACGGGACGTCTTTTTGGCACCAGATTAAATGAACACAAAAAGGACGCCAACAAAGTCAGTGACCGAAAATTCACACGATCCAACAGAAAAGAGTCAACAACTGAACAACACAAATCAGCAGTGACAGACCACATCGCACAAGAAAATCACACAATCAACTGGACAGGGGCAAAAATCCTCGACAAAGACACAGACAAGCAGAAAAGATGGATTCGAGAAGCAATTTGGCAGTTTTTCAAATGTAATCAAAATGTATTTTTAAATGATAGTTTGTGTAATGTGTGCCGAACAACCCACATGTAATGTGTGCGTAAGCAAAAGCAATGAAAATGAGCTGGAAATTGATATCAAAGCACTACATCATGCAGAAACGGCAAAATATACACCAATCGTTTGATATCGAGTATGGGGTAATTACTGCTAGTAAAGCTCAACTTGGCTGGTATTCCCGTTTTATTGGCATAAATAGAACTGTAAAAATGATATGCTTTAGGGGTTAAAAATGACGGCAGAGGGCGCCATGTTGAAAAGGTCTATTATTACTATACCTGAACATGGACCAGGAAAACACATTGAAACCGAGGAAAACACACCGAAACATTTTGTAGAACACCAGTATTTATATATTAAAAAAAGTAAAAAAACCCAGAGTAGATGATGTAGTCATGGCGAGATAGATTATCTTGCCAAGTCGACTTCAAAAAAGTAGATGTCGTCATGGCGAGATGGATTGTCTTGCCAAGTCGACTTCACAAAAGGTAGACGTCGTCATGGCGAGATGGATTGTCTTGCCAAGTCGACTTCACAAAGGGTAGATGTCGTCATGGCGAGATAGATTATTAAAATGGTAACAACATCGATGGAGCAGTTTCTTAAAAAATACACGTAGGCCTACATGTATGTTCGGTCTTATAATATATTATTCGCATTGATATGTTTGGTAATATCAAAATAGGAACTAATTTGAGAGCTTGTTAATTCAGTATATAAAAAATGCAGATGGGAAAACCTGTTGAAAAGAAAGTACAGCAATAAAGCATTGTAAACTATTTGCTATATAAAAAAAAGTATGTTTTGTTTTTTAATCATTTTTGTTCATCGCTTTTAAAATTTCTGTTATCAATTTGGTTAAGTCGACCTGGCAAGATAATCTAACTCGCCATGACAACACCTACTTTTTGTGAAGTCGACTTGGCAAGATGATCTATCTCGCCGTGACGACATCTACTTTTTGGTGAGGTCGACTTGGCAAGATGATCTATCTGGCCATGACGACTTCTAATTGGCAAGAAAAAATATCTGACCATGTCGACATAATGCCGGTATCATGTCGACTTGTCAAGATGTGTTGTCTCGCTATGTCGTCAAGTGGGATGGCACTTAGATGCTTCCGTAGTACGGTAATATCAAAATAGGAACTAATTTGAGAGCTTGTTAATTCAGTATATAAAAAATGCAGATGGGAAACCTGTTGAAAAGAAAGGACAGCAATAAAGCATTGTATGTGAACATGAATGTAAACATGCTGAAAAGCATAGGAAAATGTGCTATACATAATATGCAAGGAAAACATGCTGAAAAGCATATGTAAATGTGAAAAGCATATGTATTTGTAGACATGAACTATGAAATGTGTATTTGACATGAAATGAAATGTAAAAATTAAGAATGTAAACATGCCGAAAAGCATATAAAAATGCTGAAAAGTATGTGAAAATGATATGCAATGTAAACATGCTGAAAAGCATATGAAAATGTGTTATACATGTATCGATATTATGCAATGTAAACATGATGAAACTATGTAAAATGTGAAAATTATGATAGTAACAAACAATAAAAGATTTTTAAAAATTTAAAATTAAAAAAAAAAAAAACCAGAGTAAAAAATCAGAGATGAATAAATTAAGATTTTTTTGTCGCCGCGCCGTGCTTCTTGTGAAAAGCCGTACATTTCTCTAATATTAAATTGCAATTCATTCAAATATCATATTTCAGAGGGGAAAAAGCATCTGCACAGTATCATTAGATTTATTGAATATAGTAAGTCTTGTAATTTGTAAGAGATGAATAAATTATGATAATTTTTTTGTAATGATTATAAATTGGTAATATGAATATTCATGATTAATTTGGGATTCTCTTGGTTCAATCAGGATCATTTCAGTTCAATCAGGATCATTTCAGTTCAATCTGGATCATTCATATTGCTAATTAATATTCATATTGCTAATTAATATTCATATTGCTAATTAATATTCATATTGCTAATTAATATTCATATTGATCATTAATTAATTAATTTTTCATATTGCTAGTAAATATTCATATTGCAAATTAGTATTCATTACAAAATTATAATTTATTAATATCTCTTTACCCCGATTTAGACTATATTCAATACTTTAACCTAATGGCCGCCCATACAACGTCGTTCATATATTCAGTGACGTAACCCCCCCCCCCCCCCCGTCAGAAACCATGACCCCCCCCCCCCCCCCCCCCGATGCCCCAAATGAAATATGACAAAATACAATGTTACCCATGACAGTGCAGTAGCCTACATGCCCTAATTTGCCAAGTGGCTTGACTTTTAAAGTAAAAAAATAGTTCTATAATGGTCTTGAAATACGGTCCTACTTTTAGACCAAAAACTATTTTTAGGTGATTTCCCCCAGTCAGAAACCATGGTCACCCTGATGCCCTCCCCCAAATGAAATATGACACACAGTGCAATACATACATGCCCTAATTTGATCAGTGGTTACGTTTGACTTTTAAAGTAAAAACTCTAAAATGGTCTGAAATACCTACTTTTAGGCCAAATTATAAAGCTAAATGTAGGTAATTCTGATATTAAAAGGCACACAGTTTTGCTTTTGCGCGCTATGCGCGCATTTCCCACCACGAATGTATCTTGCCCCCGTTTACCCACCATTTTTTGTAACTGGATATGCCCCCCAGTCAGAGACCATGCACCCCTGATGCCCCGCACCCCCCTCCCCCCCCGCCCCCAACAAAAAAATGAAATATCTGAGTTGCGCCCCTGTTTATATTATATTGCAAAGTAGTAGCCTAGGCCCTATTGCAATTATAAAAATAATTCAAATATCATATTTCAGAGGAAAAAAGGCATTTGTAAAGTATAAATTAAATTTCCAATGTTTAATTTATAAAACAACGTCAAAAGTTGTACAAAAATAAAGACAAAAGAAAAAGCGGTTCCAGACAGATAAAAGGATTCGTCAGCCATTAGGGTTTTAATTAGTAAATAATGGTTAATGAACAAACTTTTAAATATTTATACTATTTGTTGGGAGTGGCTGTTTTTAATAATAATTCAACCAGCATGCTTATATAGGCTTTTTAAGCCTGGCCCGAGCAATTTGCTTGAGTCTGGTCCCTTCAGGACCCAAGCATGTGTCTGTACGGACCGACCGTGTAAACACACAAACAAACAAACAAACAAACAAACAAACCGACTTTAAATCCGTTGGGGAAGTGCATAGGATTATTGCGGTTCCGAGGGTAGCGCAAGCGGTGTGTGGGACATCAGTGTGATTTTGTAATATCTTACACTTCGTTGCTCCATTCAAGTTTAGAATGAGCTAGGACTACGTCTTTATAATTGATTGAGCTTGGGAAGAGTTAATACAGCCTTTCCCGCATTCTTGCATCAGCGTAGATAAGACTACAGCACTCACGCATAGCGCTAACGACTGACTGTGGCTTGGTTGACTATTAGGATGGCTTTACGTGGATTGTAATATAGATGATATTTTTATATACGGTATTTGTTTTGATTTTTTTAAACACACACATAATCGGCCGAGTGCACCAACAATTGGCGTTACTTACTAGAGAGGTAAGCTACCTCGCTAGTACTTATGCCCGAACTGCAGCGTAAATTACTGGCGATGTAATTTTTGCGAGCAAAACTGGAGAGTAAGATCAGAATAGTATCCATATAAATTAACATCGTCCCACTTAAACAATATTTGTCGCATGCGCCAAATGTTTAATATATCAGAGAGACAAACAATAACGCTATGGTTTTCCCTAAAATAAAAATGTGTCGTCAGTTAAATACCTCACTCCCAGGCTCAAATGTTAATTCGGTAAATTTAAATAATGAGCCACGATCGAGCTGGTCTGAGAGTCAGATAAAATGACGTACTTCGAGTCTGAAAATATCAACGACGCTGCCTCGTGCTATAAGGAATTAATAGCACTCATCGACAGTGACTATTTTAGTGATGATTTATGTGGAAGAGCTCTACCCTACACACCAGATACACACCACTTTCACAGTAGGACACCTCTCAATCACCCAGACTTAGACAATCATCTACTAAACACACACACACCAAGTTGGCTAATAATTACAGTGCTGTAATTAATCAGGTTATTTACGATGTCAAATTTACAGCATTCTGAAGCTGTACAATAAGTGAAATTTGTGGAATTCTGGATTGGCTGTGTATGTGCTATTATTACAATTATTACATTATTACATCATTACATTATAAACATTTTTTATTCGAGAAGCACATACTGTACACATTTTGCCCTTAAAAGGTAAAATGTTCATTATAAAATTCCGTTTTTGTTATTAAATAGTTCAATGGTTTAAGAATAACATGATGCCGGTTCTATAGTCTAATCTCTGTGGCGTGCTACTATAATGATCCTGGCGTTTATAAACGGAAAATATGGGTTCGATTCCCGAGATTCCTTTATTTTTTATTTTATTTTCAAACATGGTGACTTTAATGAAATCAGTCAATAAGATGGCCCACACGGGTATTGACATACTTTAGTATTTATTTATTATTAAAGGTGTTTGTTCCGATCACTTTTTGGGGCTATGATTTTTTTTAACATCAAGATATTTTGATATCAGAAGAATCCCCATATAATATATTTCTCATTATGTCTGTAAAATCCTAGGGGCCAGAAATTTTCCAAATAGGCTAAAATGTGATGAATTACTGCCAAAGGTGGTTAACCACCAGCCAGTTTGTGTACTACTCAATACGCAAATGTTATGTGACCTTGTGCTTCTACAATAAGAACCATTGGAGTTATGCAACTCAAACTTTGGAATGTGACAATTTTAAGGATGACCTTCCATGTAAAATAGAAAACGTCAAGTTGTAAATCGGGCCAGCAATCAGAACATCTACCTTAAAACAATTGATTTATTGAATGTGTATGTGTTGTATTCGTCTTTTTTATTTACTTTTAATATATTTATTAATTTATTCTATTCATAATATATTTAGTTTATTTATTTGATTTCATGTTATTTAATCAATTGATTATTGATTGATTGGTTGGTTGATTGGTTGTCTGAAACTATTTCTTCAATTTTGTATGCATGTGGATATATTTAAAATATTTTATAATAAATTGGTCTGAAATGTATCATTGAGTAAATTATACATAAATTGATAATAGAAATCTCCCATTGATCATCATATTATGTAATCAGAAAGTATAATTTAGTTACAGCATGCACTGTTATGCTTCAACTTACTCTTGGGTCCGGTCAGGTGTAATGGGCCCTTCACATGTATACGTGTGAGCTACCATGTGAAAAATGGGCGCGGACGGCGGCACACACGGTGGGCCGTTTCCCGTCCGTTGAACACGTTCAGGAGACTTTGCCGGCAACCGGAAACTCCTGGCAGGACGGTGTCGCGTGGTGGACGTCGACCATCTCATCGAGGACAGGCGCATGCCGCCTGGTTAACCGTTCGCGGAATGGACTCTCACAAAGAAGTGAATAAACCAAACCAAAAAAACACCAAAAAAACATGTTTAGCGTCTGGACTATATAAAAAAAGGAAGCCTGAGGAGGCCCTTCAAGGTGGTTCGGCCGGTACCCAGGCGTTCCGATAGGTGAGGACCCGGCATGGAAGTGGTATGCACATGGTGGGTCACGGTGAGAACGGTAAGCTAGAACTGTATGAGGCCGGTGAGCCCGGTACCAGGCTGGTGAGAACCTGGTATAGACCCGGTGTAGACCGGTATGCACCGAGGCCCGATGAGGAGGTGTTATGCACCCGGTGATAACGGTAAGCTAAAAATGTATGAGGACGGGGAGCCCGGTACCAGGCCGGTGAGGACCCGGTATATAACGGTATGGACCCGGTAACCACAAATAAAAAAATAAATGTGCCTGTTGACATTATTTACTGATTTGGACTCTGTTGTTTTTCTATTAGACGGTAAGGGGCCGCACAGCTCATACGGATACATGTGACTACGGCCCCATAAGATTTAGCGTAAATTACTCGCAAAGTTACTAGCCTAGTAGCTTACCCTGGTTTGAAGCTCTCAAGCTCTCAAAATGTTGGGTTATACGCCTGAGTTGCTAGCGAGGTAGCGCTATTCTTCAGTTACTCGCCATTTGTGCACTCGGTCGTATGTGTTTGTTTGTTTGTTTGTTTGTTAGTTTGTTTACACGGTCGATCCGCACGGACACACGCTTGGGTCCCGAAGGGACCAGGCTGAAGCAAAATGCTCGGGCCAGGCTTAAAAGCCTAAGCATGCTGGCTGAATGAAATGAAAGTTAGAAAAGATGGAAAAAAAGAATGTAAAAGTAAAAAGAGCCACTCCCAACAAATAAAGTTAACAATTTTGCTGTCAGCCTTTGGACATGAGAAAAGAATAGTCTTGATCCAATCTCATTTGCCACACAGGCGCTTGAAACAGCTGCGCTTTCAATCCACATTTTGAAGTTATACGACATTTTGATATTTTTGTTTTGATTCAAAAATGGTAATTTGCTTGACACAGCTTTACGAGAAAGGCCATTAACATAACATAATAAAATTTCAACTAATATTGGCAAAGCGCCATTCCATCTAGATCACGGCGCATTCAATACGAAAGTAAGTTCAGTAAGATCGTTTTAGTCTTAAAAATACACGTGCATTTTTGGGCAACAATAAATTAAATACCCGTATACAGTGAACGCATAACCATACTGCGGACGAGATTTGCGGGGTTTAAAATCGGGTGTTGTTAAACATACCGTTTAAAAGATAAATTCGCGTTTGATTTAGACACGAGTTTAAGTTAGACACGGCTTTAAGCTTAAATCGTGATTAGTACGAGAATACGGCCCTTAAGTTTTATCTTTATTTGTTCCTGTGTGGTATGGAATTATTGAAATTCGTTGAAAATCTGTTGACATTTTCAGCTAATTTCGAATAATAAATCTCACATCATTGCACAACAGTTTTGAGCAAAGAAAGGATGACATTAGAATTGAAATCAAGCCATTATTTGCAACCCAAAGCTTAGGCAAAAGAAAGGTGAATTGGTTGTTTGGACAGTTTTAATCCCAAACCACTTTGGCTTTTTTAGAGAAGTGCCATTTGGGATCAGGTAATTATGACGACATGTCGACATCATATGGAAAATGTGAACACCTAGTTTGGTATGAATGGAAAGAAAAGAGAAAAACAACAGTTTCCCAGAGTAGTACAACATTTTAAATTTAAATTAAATTATTTTATCCACACATCATAAATGATAGTCAGTCAGTGAAAATGTTTCACTGATCATCCAATGCTCTACCAACTGAGTGAATGAGTCCGATGTGAACGAGCAGTAATTCAATTATCTCTCTAACAGTGTATAAAAACCAAGAAGTTTAGGAAAAGGTGATGGAAATTAATTACAATTGAAAATATACACGCAAGCAATAAATCATCGATGCGCGTAATGTCGACCATTTGCGCAGATAGAATCAAACACTTTCTAAAGGTTATCAATGTCGTTGTTCCGTAACCCGCGTACACGTGCAGTCATTAAAATGGTGGCATTCGGATCGTAACAC
Organism: Ophiura sarsii; assembly: GCA_035610835.1. Taxonomy (NCBI): domain Eukaryota; kingdom Metazoa; phylum Echinodermata; class Ophiuroidea; order Amphilepidida; family Ophiuridae; genus Ophiura; species Ophiura sarsii. The sequence goes on along the minus strand of CM069459.1, from coordinate 30,257,072 downwards.
GGAATGCATATTCATAAGAACATAAACCTTACTTTATGTATATGGATTGATATCTACGATCAAGTTTATATAAACCTATACGAGTTCAAAATGTATTGGGGCGGATCGTGGCCTCTATCGTCTGTTTTACACGCATGTTTATTAATCACGTCTCTATAACCGTGATCATTAAAATGTCTCTTCCAGGCCGGCCCCCCACCTGGAGAAACTATTGCGCTACCGATAAATCAAATATAACGACGTACAGTTTCAGATATCATATCACAAACATCTAACGATTGTTCAGGGGCATACGTTCTTCATCAGCAGCAGGCAAGGTATGTCAACCTAATTTTTGCTGTCAATTTTGCTAATGTTTCGCCAAACATCTTTTTTTCAAAAGTATAAATAATTTCTTGTATTCTTATGCAGATAAATAACACCTAAAATGACACACTAATTGACGATGAAACTTGGATATAATCAATTATTAGGCCCAACTGTCAATTGTCGTAAATTTTAAAACTTTCAAGCATGGATCAGTCGGTCCCGTAGAGCAGCATTTCTTTCCCTCTGTCTTTGAATCTAATGACCCTGAATAATTCAGCGGGCAATTACTGTATGATTAAGAATCCCAGCTGTAGAAGTTTAACCATATATAAAATAGATTTTTCAGAAACTAGCAACTTTCAAAATCTCATGAATTACTGAACCAATACTAGATATGTTTGTACTTAATTCAATGCTTTTATTGTGATTTCATATACGGCCGAGGATGAAATTCAATAATTTTGATATTTTTTAACATTACAAAAGGCGGGAAGGCATCAAGGGTAACTGCCTTCCGTCTCAAATCATAAATTGCTCATGAAAAATGCTTCCGACATTGTGTACTTAGTGTAAGCTAACTAAGCACAGCCATCCATGTAAGGGTTGCAAAAATCTCAAACATTTAAGTGAAGGGGGATTCAAAGGAATTCATTTCAGTTAGTTATATTTCATAAGAGTAATACTGAAACCATTCAAATTTCAAAGATTTTTCAAACTAGACCCTTTTTCTGTATATTGACGGCCTCCTGAACTTGTGGTCAAAACGAGGGCTCAGAGGTACACATCACAAGCAAAGCAATATTTGGAGTTAATTCATAAACTGCTTGCTCAGTCTGCATTTTTAGATAGCTGTTGCATGTAATTTGACAAATCATTGGGTATTTTGGTCAATGCTATTAGCATTTTTCAAATAATTTCTTCACGAAAACACCCTAAAAATATGTCAAGCGCAGTGGCGTAGCTAGGATTTTTTTCAGGGGGGGGGGGGGGGGCAAGATTTCTAAAATATTCGTAAAAGGTTGCCCCAATTTTTTTTCTAGTCACTTACCTCGTGAATTTCACGTAAGTGTGGGGGGGGGGGGGGGGGGGGGGGGGTGGTCAAAAAAATTCGCACAGTGTGACAAAAAAAATCGCGCAGTAAATGTACTACATGAGCAATTTCTCGTCCCATTTTTCCGCTTCTCCGTCCCCATTTTAGGTGTCCGGTGGGGCAGTCTGCCCCCCCCCCCCCCCCCCCCCCCCCCACCGCTGGCTACGCTACAAGCGAGTCACAAAATAAAACGATCTTTAAAAAAAAAAAAAATTCAACTAATGGTTGATATTTGCAATTGAGTTTAGTGGTGCTTTATCAAATAAAGTATGATTTTTTTATTTGCCCTCCATGTCGTTGCTCTATAATGAGCTACAATGTCACGCGAGTCACACAGTTGTGTCACGCGAGTCACATTTTCTACAGGCCACTACACACAACACAGAAGCCTGGGCACAGTGTAACTCATGCACAGAATGGGATAGGGTGTTAGGTTCCTAGTTCAGAAAAAACAATTTGGCCACACTTGTAGAATTTTTTGAAGAGCCATTTGAATCAAGTAATGTCAAAAAACCTGTTTTGTAGCATGTCACGCGAGTCACATCAAATTAATTGTGATATCTAAAAAAATATTGGTTGTATGGCAAACATTTGTGTACTTATGTATGCATACACAATGTCTCAACTGATAAGTGATAAATTAAAGTAGAGGAAAGCTAGTTTTCACTGGTAATGCATTCAGAGATGGATTTTTGTAGAAATGTCACACGAGTCACAATGGAATGGCTGAGCAGTAGTTGATTTAAAAGAAACTAAAACTAAATGAAAGGCCCATGCTCGACAATATCTCTGTCGTGGCAAAACTTATTGGATTATGTGTTGTTAAAACAAACAACATTGAATTTCTAAACTTGAAATTCGGTCCTATTTTGTCTATCTCACAAAATATATTATATTGATGATTCTATGTCAAACGGCAATACTTATTAAAATCTGATAACTAAGTGTCTTGCTGAAAGTTGTGTAGGCCTATGTGCTTTATTCTGTTTTGGACTAAAAGACATGCATTCTATGTTCCAGAATTTGAACATGTATGGCTCATATTAAACTTATATGAGGTTTGATGTGTATACATTTTTTTAAAAACTTTTCGTGACATTTTGGAATGTCGTATGAGGGAGGTGTTAACATGTATAAACTTTGTTTGTCCGTTTTTGTTCGTCTATCCATTTTCATTCTTTATAGTAACACGACGATTACAAAATGAAGTTTTTACCTGTGCTTTTGATTGTGGCTTTGGCGCTAGCACTAGCTGATGCCTTTCAAGCAAGTAATGGTAGGTATTAAATATTTAAATTATTTTAAATCTGGATTACAAGCGAACGTTAGAACGCATTTCAGTGACTAATATATGCAGATAGAAACATCCATTACGCGTCAATGCCGATCTCCTGGAGCCATAGTCCGCCTCGTACATTAAGTATAGGTTGGAAATAATAGGGAACACATCTCTACACGCAACACAAATGTCACGCCTCATTCCGTGTAGGCCTATGTCTATGGGGAGACCGGACTATGGATCCAGGGGACCATGGCTCCTTTCACACTAGGTTCGTCTTAGCTTGCGGCGACAACTACATATCCGATACTCGATAATAAGCTAAATTCCTAAATGTTATGTCATTGCTTATAGCTTTCCAAAACACACTAGCTTAAGACTTTCCACGCGGCAGGCGTCTGCAGACGAAATTTCATAATTTCGCAATTATTTGCAAAAATGTCAACATTATTGAAGTTAATTACCATATTATTTGGAATCACCATTACATGAGAAATACATTAGAATAAATACAAACATAACTAGTATTGGTTCAGTAACTATTGAGATATACTTTAAAATTTGGTAAAGGTTTCTGAAAAACATGTTTTGTATAATAATATGGTAAAACTAATAGCCGCGTGGAAAGTGCTGTGAAGTAAAGGGTTCAACAAAAGAAAGTATACCACTTTGTTTATGTCATTTTGAGTAACATTCAATTTGTTTGACCAAACAGGCTAGATAGGCATTTATATGAATCTTTTAGGCATAATTTGATACCAAATTTGCCCCCTAACAACAAAGATAAACCATGATTAGCACCATTTAAAGAAAATTGGTCACTTTTCAAAAGTCACATTTTCAACGCACGCAAGCCGCAAGAAAATGCTGTGCGTGGCACTTTGAATGGCCGGGAATGAAATGGATATTGATTACACAGTGCAACTGCGTTGGGTTGTGCCTGAGCGAGCGGGCTATTTGATTATGAACAGGTAACATGTGGTCTTTTCTTCCCGCGTATGTGTATTGAAAATGTGACTTTTGAAAAGTGACTAATTTTCTTTAAATGGTGCTAATCATGGTTTATCTTTGTTGTTAGGTGGCAAATTTGGTATCAAATTATGCCTAAAAGATTCATCTAAATGCCTATCTAGCCTGTTTGGTAAAAAAAAATTGATTGTTACTCAAAATGACATAAACAAAGTGGTATACTTTCTTTTGTTGAACCCTTTATATAGTTTTGACGGGTTGCATCGACGTTAATTTTCTATGTAGAATGCCATGAGCCCTTTTAAAGACAAAGCCATGCAGATGTATTGTTTGTAATTGAAGATTTAGTGGTTTTATTGTCGTTTCCTGTGATCGATAACCATTCGGAAAGGGTAACGGAATGATTCTTATATTTGCACATGTCATGGAAAGATAAAATATGTAAGGGCGACATCAACATTCAAATACATGTATACGTCTATATAAAAATAGCTGCAGGATTTACTTTGGTAGTAACATTTTACATTTTAGCGATGTTTTTCTTCTCAATAGACATTTATATCGAAGCTGCTGTCTCTGTGACCACACGGTTTTTTCTATTTATTTATCTGATAATGTAGGTTATATGAAAAGAGCCGGTCGAGGTCGTGGATCTAGTAACGGTGAACCAGGTAGGTGAAAGCGTATAATTATTATATAGGCTGTTATAGACTGTCTCCGGACTCCGCCAGTCCGCTCTCAACGTCGGCCTCGTTATATTTTGTGCGCAAGCGTTGGTCACAGCACATCATCGCGTCCGTGCGTCATGTTATTAGACTGAGCGGAGTCAGTCTAAGGCTGTTATGACCCCATTTTCAGACTCGTTATCACCCAAAGGCCCCATATTTTTCTTGTCGATCTGTTTAACTTTGGTGATTGTCACATTGTTGGTGGGGCTGTTTGTGTCGTCTGCTTTAGGTATAACAAATTACTGGCACTTTTTAGTGAAATAAAAAAAGGTATTATATTAGGTTAAAAAGAGAAATTCGTCCCTAATGCAGGTATCAATGGGTATCTTGAACCTACCATCCAGCATCCTCAAGCCTTCACCACTCGAGGGGTGAATAGCCGACTAATCTTTGAATAACTTTTAAAAAATACCGGTGAATCTTGACCTAATAAAATGTAAGGAGCTGTGAATCTTTAACTAGCTACTTATTTGAATAGGTGAATCTTTACCTTAATCTTTGCCTGAGTACGCATTTTTGTATGGGCTTGTGTAGCACCGACAAGATGAATTGTGGTGAATCTTTGCCGAATAAACTTTTTTGCACGGTGAATCTTGATCTAAATATCCTGGACATGAGGTGAATCTTTGACTAATAGGATTAGTAAAAGGGTGAATAAAGGTGAACCCCTTGAGGAGGGTAGGTTCAAGATCCCCATTGATACCTGCATAAGTTAATGCATTTACATCATAATCAAGCGAAAATGTGCCATTTTTATACTTACTTGTCCATCATCAAACCGGGCAAGGGGAAAATTGTCATTCAGATGGGAATTAAGTAAATCCCTTAGATTCATCAAATAGGCGCAATTCACCCAAAGTCAAGCAAGGGGGGGTGGGGGGGGGGGGGGGCTATCCCTTACCCGGTCCTATGATTACCTTGATGAAAGTCACTGAAAGGTTACGTAATGCACGATTTCATAAAAAGTGTTTGGATGGTTTAATCTCTTCTCTTCTCCAAGTTTCATTTCGATTTTCACTTCTTTCCACTCATTTATTTTCCCTTCCTTATCAACTATCTCCCCATCTACACTATTCTTTTTCTTCCCCTCTTTCATTCCTACCCTGAATTTTACTGCCCTCTCTCGGCTCAAAACGGTGGTCCCGGAAGCCGAAAGCACAGCGGCAATAAAGAGAGGTTTTCTCTTTCCTTCCATTTGTATCATCTTCTTCTCCCTTTCTTTTCCTTTCCTCCAGGGATAGCACTGGATCAAAAATGTGAGAGGTCCCATGAAATTTTTCGGGACCCCGTAGGACTTCAAAAAACAAATTTAAGGGGTCCCTCAAGAAAATGAGAGGTCCCGAAGTATGGGTATTTGAAAATGGACGAAACTGATTTAGGAAAATTAGAGGCCACACTATGAGTCGATGACTTATGGTTTGGTTAGTTAGGGGTCGACGGGTATGATCGATGATGAGGACAGTTTTATTGAATTTATATTGTGAGCAAAGGATGGACATGTAATTTACAGAATTTCTTAAGGTTTCCATTTCCATACATCGTCAAATGTGAGGGGTCCCTTCAATTTTGATCGGGACCCGCAAGGCTTTCCAATTTGAAATCTGACGCGTCACTATTCGAAAGTGAGAGGTCTAGGACGCGCAGACGCGTCATAATGCGACCCTTTCTTTCCTCTCCCTTTTCTTTCTTTTTTCTCCCCTCTTCTTCCTTTATTTCCATTTCTTTCCCCTTTTCCCTTTCCTTTCCTCTTTTCCCTTCCTCTCTTCCCCTTCTTCTTCCCTTCCCTTCGATTTTGTTGTTGTTCTCTTTATGTATGGGCTTTTATCTTGTCTTATGTCACTTTCATTGGCATTTTTAACCCCTGCCCATTTGTGTTCCTATGTGTGTTTTCTAAGTTGCAATGAACCAATTGATTGACATATCACAGCTCTTTGTAGAGATACCAGCTTGATTTCTAATCACTCAGTTCAACTTTATTAATGTCTGTTGGGCTGTTATTCACATTTGCTCTTTATATAATACTAGCGGGATATGTATGTAATAAAAAATTTAAAAATGAAAAAATCCCGGTTTTTATTCTCATATCTTCGTACCCCCGTTTATAAGTTATAAGCTCTCCAGTTTTAGGCCCCAGTTTTTTGGACAAGCTGTAATGGTGCGTCCGTAATGATTGAATATCATACTATTACTTTACACAGGTCCAGCAGGCCCTGCTGGCCCAACAGGCTCTCAGGGACCACCGGGACCGGCGGGACCGGCGGGACCACCTGGAAACTCTGGAGCTGATGGCATTGGGCAACCAGGGTCTAAAGGAGACAACGGTAACTAACTAACTAACTAACTAACTAACTAACTAACTAACTAACTAACTAACTAACTAACTAACTAACTAACTAACTAACTAACTAACTAACTAACTAACTAACTAACTAACTAACTAACTAACTATCAATCAATCAATCAATCAATCAATCAATCAATCAATCAATCAATCAATCAATCAATCAATCAATCGATCAATCAATCAATCAATCAATCAATCAATCAATCAAAGAATCAATCAATCAATCAATCAATCAATCAATCAATCAATCAATCAATCAATCAATCAATCAATCAATCAATCAATCAATCAATCAATCAATCAATCAATCAATCAATCAATCAATCAATCAATCAATCAATCAATGGCGTCACTAGTCGACGCCACTGTTTATTAAGTTCCACTCCAAATACCCCCTCTCATCCCCAATGAAATGAGGACAAATAGTGAAGCTAATCAGCATGAAATTCATTTATTTATAGCTGGAAATAGTGGTACATTGTTCTTCGCGCGTTACGACCGCAAATTTCACAAACAATATTTATATTTGGGAGAAAATGCGCTGTTACGTCGCAGTAAACTATGGTAAAGATTCCTCCGGTACAAATATTGTTGCCCCTCCCACACCATGCCAAATGAAAAAGGCTAGTTTAAGCCACTACATAACATAACACTTGGTGATTTTTCACTCGTTTTGTGGGGTGAGGTGTTTTTTTCCAACATAGTTTCTTCCCTCGGTAGGATTTAATTGTGCGTCCCATATTGATTGAATATCTCGCTATTCATGCTATTACTCTACAGGTGCAATGGGCCTCCCAGGCTTGTTTGGCTCTACTGGCCCAACGGGAAGCCCTGGAGTACCGGGAATGCTAGGAGAAACCGGAAATCCTGGTCCAAAAGGTAGCGGTAGCGGAAGTAAGGGACAGAAAGGGGAACAAGGGCCCAAAGGAGGATCCGACTCGATGTAAAGCTTACACATATCATTTTCCTCGTAAATTTCATCAATAGTTTTGTTTTGTTCCGTGGATCCAGAGCACAAGTATTGAATGGCCAAAGCCGGTTTCTACCAAATTCGTATCGAGTCACGTCTAGCATGAAAACCAGCTTTAATAGCACCACTCATGTGTAACATTATTTTTTCTTTTAAAATAATACGAAAAAGCTGAAAACATCGAGTGACGTTTAAATAACCTAAAAAGATATTGACATTTTGGTAGAAATAATTACATGCCTAGCACTTTCAATTTTGTTTGTATTGTGTTTTGTGTTATGAGATATGAGTGTCGAATAAAATTCTTTATTCTAATATTTTTCAGTGTATGGTCATTTTGGATCCAAGATACACAAACATCTACCCACCCATTTAATAGTTTCGCACAGTTGAGTGACCAGAATATAACCACATGAAGAGTATGATTTGAGGGAAAATTAAATGTTTAGGTCAAGAGAGGGGTCACTTGAAGCAGAGGTCAACATATGGCCATACAAATATATACAGGGTGAGTCAAAAAGACTGCAATAGTGGAAAGAAGCCATTTTGGGCTTCTTTCCACTATTGCAGTCTTTTTGACTCACCCTGTAGGTAAAACGTCAAAAGGACTAGAATCACAAACAATGCCCATTAGTGTAATGGTAATGACTTCAATCGTAAATGTTACGCACACTTTTCAGATGTTGTAGGGGTCGAGGATTCTTATTCCAAAGTTACCTAGATAATTCGAGGGAAATTTATCCTCAAAATCACCCTTAAAGGTAATTTATCTTAAGTGTTTGTCCTGAACAAAATTCACAAGACTTCGGTGTATTGAAAAACTTGAGAATGTTCTATTTAGTATAGTCATAGTCCAGTAGCACACTCCAATCCACATCACATTGGTCAATAGTTTCATCAACGACTCGGAGAATGTCATTTTTCATAGCATCATCCTGTAGTCTTTTACATACATCAGCGGTGAATACGTAGAGCGTCAAAGCCCTGAAACACTTCTTCTCTCGCGTGTGCGGTCCAATCATAGTCTGTTGAGCTAATATTCCCATCTCGACCCATGATTTCAAATGCGTAGGAGTCCCTTTAAAAAGAGTCTTATAGTCTGAGTGGTCTCGAATACTAGCTATCACCCTGGAAATAGTTCTGGACTGTTCAATCCTCGACTTGTCTATCTATCATCTGGTAAATCTGTTTTCCAGAGATACCAATTTCATCCTCGCTGCCATAGCCACCATATAGTGTACGTTTCCGATACTTCCAGACTTTCGGACAGTGTTTGGTAGTTGTTCATCTCCCATGATCGTTGGAATTCTAACAGCGACTGTTCAAAGTCTATTTCACGGTGATCCAACCACAAATTTCTCGCCGTCTCCTTGAAAACTAGACTTAGATGAAGCTTGTCCAGTTGCTTGATAGCTATGTCGTATAATATGGGCGCCAGAGGGTCTTCATCCGGATATAAACACATATGTTAATTATTGGTCAAGGTCGTATTTGTTAGCCATTCATCGAATTATTACCCAGGACCAAATTGGCTTTTCAAATTACGCTATTCGACTTCCATAGTGAATCTTTATCATCGCTATAGCGAAATACGGGATAGGATGAATAATTCCCAAAGATCTACATGCGATCTCCCAGGCTTGAATCTTTGTAATTACATCGTCGTCTATGATAGTTCCTTTTTCGTACGGAAATTTCGGGGCGTCTTTGTGGTCTTTTTTACTATAGTGAGAAAAATAACCCGATCGCCTCTCGAGGTCCGATCGTTCAAAGTTTATTTCGTCCAGTAAACTCCCGTAGCATCCCCAGTAAGGATCGCAGTAGAAACATTTGCAAGACTCGTTATCATCTTTCATGAATGCCATCTTCACACCACGGTTCTGTCTACACTCTCGCTATACACGGGATTCTAGTTTGGCTAGTTTCGCGTAAGAGTCATTCACCGCGTCTATCTGCTGGGCGTTTTAGTTCGTTTATCACGATAGTTCCAGATTTTGCAGCCTTTGTCGGTCTTTGGTTTAAAAAAAATTCAACTAGTAGAAGTACATATTTATCTCGATATGATCGGGAAAGTGTCTAGATGACCTATAAGTAAACTTAAATTTTCTCAGGGTTTTTTATACTAAATAAAATCAGTCTCTATCGGTAAATATTATGAAACCTATGGTTACGCCTTTTGTGTCAATATTTCCAAGAAATATTAACGTGAAACTTTGTTGTTGTTTTCATGGTTGTTTTTGGTATCCCCAATCTATTCTTCTCTTTCCGGCCTCCTAAAATCGTTCTCTTTCCGAGAAACCAAGCTCTCATCCATTTTTGGGTGAGTGCCAAATTGTTGTTGTTGTTGTTGTTGTTGTTGTTGTTGTTGTTTTTTCCAAGAAATCAGTCTCTGATTCGAAAACAACGATGGGTGTGTTGTTGGCCTCATTCCACACCCCTCCCTTTGTTCTCTTTCCCAAAAATCATCCCTTCTTGGCACCGCGCCAATTTGTCCCTGGAGGGGGGCTATATACTTCTTGTGACCGAAGTTTAGTTCGTCGGGCTCTATTCAACGTTGATTGCGATCAGGATATGGATATCATTGAGGTAATGTATTGGTGACCGTGCAATCGATATAGGGAATTTGTGTTTACTTAGTCTTGATCAGCAATAATCTTTGAAATTATGCTGAAAAATGATACATTTAGCTTGGTTGGTTTTTCAGATATGGTTCATTACAGAAAGCATACACAGAACTGCCTTATCCACAGCGTTTTTAGTAGATCTGGAATGCACAAAATGTACTTACATACGATTGGTCACAAATTGTGAAAAAGGAAAGTAAACCCGTTGATTGTCACTTTCTTTAGATGTTTCCTGATTTGTCTGAAACATATGTCTATATACTCTGTTTGGCCATCTCGAGACAGTGACGTAACCACGTATTCTACTAATTGCATCACATAACGCGCGCGCATACTCGCGGCGCTGGCGTACAAACACAAGCGTTGAAAGGCGGAAGATACACACGCGTGCGTAAAAGCTGCGCCTGTTCAGTTACGTCACTGTCTCGAGATGGCCAAACAGAGTATAGTATGCTGTTTCCTAACAGGGTAGTTGGACTTAGTCTTCCGGTAGAATGGCCACCAGACCTCACTCCATAGATTTCTGGCTTTGGGCTTATGTTAAATCCAGGGGTAGTGTTTAAAAAGGCATATTTAGGGGAAATCAAACATATTATAGACCTGCATATTGTTGTACCACGGATTTAATAGGTTTCTTTAAGAATATATATCTATAAACAGCAGCTCAGCAGAAATTTGAAACAATAATTTGCATTTTCCAAGTTTTTGTAATACAATAATAGGCCCTTTACTAAAGGACCTTTTATTTGAACAGATATGAAGAATACCGTGCACCCTCCACAGGATTCCTATTTATTTTATTCTTTCATGTCCTAAACATATTCAGGATGTTACCAAAGTTAACTTTGGTAAGATAATGGGTTATCCAAGATGGCGTCCAAAATGGCCGCAAATAATTGTCAAATTTCATAAAAATTAAATATATGACAAGTGCTACCACAAGAATATAACGGACATCAAATGCAGCGCCCACTAGCGCCCAGCTGAGCAATAGGAATCGAACCACAGCTAAAAATCAATGGTCGCTTGCTCTGATGTCAATTGTCTAAAGTTAACTATTGGGAGTCACTATATTAGAAAATTGACATATCAAAGCTGTTGTTTAATGGTATGGATGTCATGAATATTAGTCAAGCCTCTATTATAAATGAGATGAGAGCCAAATGCCATTCCCCTGCAACATAACAGATCGATACAGATGAGTGAAAATTAACGTGTCGCAAAAAATTCAAAAATTCCACAAAAAATAAAAATGTTTGCAACTTTCATTTCAAGATTTCTCTGTAATTTGAGCAGTTAAAGGGACACAATGTCATGTGGATTTCTTTCATTTTAATTAATTAACTTCAGAATTCAAGATAAACATTACAAATTGACATTATTGTTGTTTCTACTAAAAAAACACACCAGCAAAACTTGATTAAAACAATGTTTTAAATATGTTGGAATAGGCCTACCACTCTTAACCATGTAAAATGCTGGTTGCGGCTCTAACAGCAATTTTGAATCGACGTTATGTTGTACAAAGAGGGCTGATTTTTCTTAATCCTTATAGGTGTAAGTTCATACATGTAATACAGTTGTAAAAATATACAAATCCCAGTTGTTATCATATATTTTTTGTAATTGAGGGTGCTGCCTCCACCACATCTCTTAATGCCCCTTTAATAGAATGATTTCGTTTATAATACTTATTTATACACCAAGGAATATTTTAATAGCTTAATAATTGAAATTTATTCAATAAATCGTCTAATATCAATACTCCCGTATGTCCCAAAATATAAATGATTTAGTTGTCCCCAGTCAGTTCTTATATTGGTAATCTCTAAAACATTTTTAGTGAGTTCACACGCTCACCATAGGCCGGTTAACAATTATGTCAATAAAGAAACAAACCAATACAACAAGAATTTCAACACATTTCCCAATCGACACTCTGCCCATCAACGGCTAATAATTGGCGTTTGAACTCACATCAACTTACTAGCATAATCACACGCTACTATACATATGAATGCCTTCATTGCACACTAGTCTATCTGATACAATGAGCGGGTACTTTGACTATGAATAAGGTTACGAGGTTTTAGAACTGACGGAAAATAAGATAGGAGGTCGAGGACAACCAAACAGTATTTATTATTGGCCTACTGCTGGTTGGAAAATTAAGTCATGGGTGATTAGTTCAGTAGTTAAATGCTGTCACTTGGAGGCGCTGTAGTTAATGTCCATAGTCTACCACTTGTGATATCAACCAAAATGTATGATGAAAGAATGGTTGTAACACTGATCCAATTGTTACAACAATAATGAGACCGCTAGAATTTCTATTGTTTTATTAACATACTCTAACTCCAAGATGGCCACCATCAATGCAAAAATAGCCTATAACAGCGTAGGCTGCCTTACATTTACCATTTGACAGTTTTGATTATTTACCACTTTCCAGATGGTTAAAGTTAATGTTAAATGACCTAAAACAGTTGTTTTCAGTTTAAATATCCATATAACCCAAAATCTAATGGGATAGCATTCACTATATTCCTTATTGCTTATTGTTTGTTAACTCCCTATAACAGCTGCATTCTAGCTAAACAGGAAGCACTCTGAAACCTAGAGGTTGTGATTTGTGTACAGGTAACAGACACGGGATGATCACCTACTCTTTATGATGAGGTCTGCAACTATTTTAACGTGTTTAGGGTGGGCGTCTGAATACACGGGACCAACGGCTCGAGTGACTCTCCGAACCACGTACGGCGTACCTGACATTCACTGTATAGACCTGCACGTTGTACACAGTGAATGGGGTAGAGGAAAATTCTACAATGAAATCCGAATATCAGCGTAACCACGGAAAGCAGATCCGATAAACTAACCTTACTGAAGTAAGATGTGATTGTAGAATTTCCGACCTAGATAGGGACTTTTTGGGTAAGCAATGAATCTTGGTTTCAAGGAGACTTGAACTCACGATCCTGTGCTTTGATAGAAAACTCCCGACCGACGATCAGTGCGCTAGACAGCTCGACCAACCTCTACCTCCTATGATGAAACCTAGGGGAAGATGTCCACCACCGGGGGGTCGGTGAACATACTAAGCGGGTACGCATCCGCGTCCAAAAAAACGTCGAAAAGTGTCCATATTTCACCACACGACGTCGTCGACGTCTTTCTGAAAAAAGGGGGTACTTTTTAGGGGGCATCGAACTTTAGGGTATCCATTACAGCATCAAGGTATCGACGTTTAGGGGTACTAATTGTTGTATGTGTGACTTTTCAATAAACATGCAAAATGTTGAAAAAAATCTTCAATATTTCCCTACTTTAATTGTATATCCCCGGTATATCAAAAAAGTTGCTGGATTATGAATTAAGATTATTTTGAGCATTACTATATTACGCCATTTAGGGGTGTATTATTGAGTGTTGGTAACGCCGTTTAGGGTAGGGTTTGTATGTGTTACGCCATTTAGGGGTATCAAAATAGTGTTCTGGTTTACGCCATTTAGGGTCCATTTCAGACGTGCTTGGACGCGCATGTGTACCCACTTGGTATGTTCACTGACCCCCCCCCCCCCCCGGGGTCCACCACAAGGTTAAAATAACTAAAAATGCAGTTATAATGTATAGTGTTAAATTAATAATAACCAGCTAAGAACACTACCGCCAAGAACTGATCGCGCACACCATCGAGAGAACTTATTCTCCAAACAGTCTTGTAATTTTACCTATATCAATGTCCAATCCTATTTATATAGGTGCCTGGATATCTTCTCATTCAAAAATTCATCTTTCCATGACCTCGTAGCCTACACATTTTTCAAGATAAATATCTTTCCGAGGTCGCCTATTTCTCTATTGAAAAATCCCATGCAATTCTCGCCTCATTAATATTCATGAGCTCTTTATCGCTGCTATAGCGCATTAGCGCTATGGGATATCCTTGCTTGCGAAAATCATCTCCAACAAATCATTATTTTTACATTATTTTACAAAATGCAACCACGTAATATTATTATGTCAGAGATCTGTAATGCTCATTAATACCTAATGTAATAACATTTACGATCAACTGATTGAAACTCCGCCCTCTATCGGCGAGAATCGTGCCTATAAAACCAATAGGACAAATCAGAAGATTGCCAGTCAGATGAAGACTCCAGCTCAGTAAGGAGTCGAAACGTAACTAGTAAGTACGATTTATTGGATTCGTCAAAAGAACATTTTTATCACATATTTATGAACAATCCGGATGAATCTATATCAAGTTTCGAGGTTCTCTGTCGTGTATTGGATCACTGATTTTTAAACCAAATATTAAATTGTCTTTTAAATCTCAGGTTTTGGCATCAAGGTATCGACGTTTAGGGGTACTAATTGTTGTATGTGTGACTTTTCAATAAACATGCAAAATGTTGAAAAAAATCTTCAATATTTCCCTACTTTAATTGTATATCCCCGGTATATCAAAAAAGTTGCTGGATTATGAATTAAGATTATTTTGAGCATTACTATATTACGCCATTTAGGGGTGTATTATTGAGTGTTGGTAACGCCGTTTAGGATAGGGTTTGTATGTGTTACGCCATTTTCAGTTACAAATTCTTCATGATTACAAAATCTTCACTTTTTTATCATAATCACATACATATAAAGACATGTTCAGTTTAAATTACAAACCTATTACATATTCTTACTATTCCTTGTATCTTCTATGATGTGCAGCTTCTAAATATGATATAGTTTCAAGTTACATATCTCATTGTATCTCAATTGATCATGATTATGATTAATTATTTCTTGATTACACTATTTTCTATCATAATCGCATATATATCAAAAAACATATAATTTCAAGTTACATATCTCATTGTATCTCAATTGATCATGATTATGATTAATTATTTCTTGATTACACTATTTTATATCATAATCGCATATCAAAAAACATGTTCAGTTTAAATTACAAACCTATTACATATTATTACTATTCTAAATATGATATAATTTCAAGTTACATATCTCATTGTATCTCAATTGATCAATGTAAATTGATATGCTACTTAAGTGTCAATTAATTTTCTGATTCTCAATTCTGATTTGAAAAGAAGTAAAAGATTGGGATGATTCCCATATCTAAATTTACTAATTGACAGTTTTGCTATCATAATTATACTAGTTATGAAATCTCTCTGTATTTTTTCTTTACATTGTTGAAACCCAAAAATTACATCGAAATGTGTTAAAATTACACGATTTGATACTTTTAGAGATATAATATCATTTGCTTCTAACCATATTGGTTGTATCTTCTTACAGAAAAAGAAGAAGTGTTCTACATAATCCTTTTCATCACATAATCACATACATCATTATTTTCTATTTTCATTTTATGCAGAAGGATTTTTGTGGGGTAGATATACTAGTGATTTTCCAAATTAAGTGATACCAGTCTGCCCTCTCTTGTTGTTGATTGAATATTATTTATATTAGTCGAGAAACGACTAATATACTGTATTATATTAGTCGAGAAACGACTAATATACTGTATTCTACCTGTTTCTTCTTTCTTCTTCTTCTTCTTTCTTCAGCCATGGGACCTATAGCTCCGTAACCATTGACCCGAATTTGACCATATTTGGTCATAAGAACCCTTATGTGCACCACTACTCAGGTTGTAAAGCATAAGGGTCAAAGGTCACACAGGGGTCACTAGGGGTCAAAACTAAAAACACATTTGCAATTTAGTGAAATGACCTATGATCGTCAGAATTAGTCAACATATTCCTTTTGACCGTACGCATATATAAAAGAACGGTTTTTAAAATCAAAAAATATTTGGGGTCACTAGGGGTCAAAATGTAAATTTTCAATCCTCGCACTAAAAATGCTATTTTTTCGAGTGGAAATGACCCATGATTATGAGAATTGGTCAAAAGATTCCTTGTATCCATGTACACATAGGGTCTTAAGCGATTAAAAGTGACATGTCATATGGGGTCACTAGAGCCTCTAGAGGTCATTGACCTAAACAGGGGTAAAATGTAAGACATGCTCTGATTTTGACCGGTCATATTTCATTTTGTAGGCATTGATGAGACAAGAAAAAGAGCCAATCATTATCTTGGGGTCAAAGGTCAACAAGGGGTCACTATAGGTCAAAATGTCAATTTTCACTCCAGTCACTCAAAATGCTATTTTTTCGAGAGGAAATGACCCATGATTATGAGAATTGGTCAAAAGATTCCTTGTATCCATGTACACATAGGGTTTTAAGCGATTAAAAGTGACATGTCATATGGGGTCACTAGAGGTCATTGACCTAAACAGGGGTAAAATGTAAGACATGCTCCGATTTTGACCGGTCATGTTTCATTTTGTAGGCATTGATAAAAAGAGTCAATCATTATCTTGGGGTCAAAGGTCAACAAGGGGTCCCTATAGGTCAAAATGTCAATTTTCACTCCATTCACTCAAAATGCTACTTGTCTGAGAGGAAATGCTTGATGATTGGCAAAAATGGTCTCAAGGTTCCATTCAAATAAGAGCATACTGTCATCAGCAGGTCAAAGGTCAACACGCCCTCGACTAATATCCGTGATCTATGATCACAATTATCTCTAGTTCTACCTGTTTCTTCTTTCTTCTTCTTCTTTCTTCTTTCTTCAGCCATGGGACCTATAGCTCCGTAACCATTGACCCGAATTTGACCATATTTGGACATAAGAATTCTTATGTGCACCACTACTCAGGTTGTAAAGCATAAGGGGTCAAAGGTCACACAGGGGTAACTAGGGGTCAAAACGTGATTTTCACTAAAAACGCATTTGCAATTTAGTGAAATGACCTATGATCGTCAGAATTGGTCAACATATTTCTTTTGACCGTACGCATATATAAAAGAACGGTTTTTAAAATCAAAAAATATTTGGGGTCACTAGGGGTCAAAATGTAAATTTTCAATCCTCGCACTAAAAATGCTATTTTTTCGAGAGGAAATGACCCATGATTATGAGAATTGGTCAAAAGATTCCTTGTATCCATGTACGCATAGGGTCTTAAGCGATTAAAAGTGACATGTCATATGGGGTCACTAGAGGTCATTGACCTAAACAGGGGTAAAATGTAAGACATGCTCCGATATTGACCGGTTATATCTCATTTTGTAGGTATTGATGAGACAAGAACAAAAGTTAATCATATTGTTAAGGTCAAAGGTCAAAAAAAGGTCACTAGGGGTCCAAATGTAAATTTTCAATCCTCGCACTAAAAATGCTATTTTTTCGAGAGGAAATGACCCATGATTATGAGAATTGGTCAAAAGATTCCTTGTATCCATGTACACATAGGGTCTTAAGCGATTAAAAGTGACATGTCATATGGGGTCACTAGAGGTCATTGACCTAAACAGGGGTAAAATGTAAGACATGCTCCGATTTTGACCGGTCATGTTTCATTTTGTAGGCATTGATGAGACAAGAAAAAGAGTCAATCATTATCTTGGGGTCAAAGGTCAACAAGGGGTCACTATAGGTCAAAATGTCAATTTTCACTCCAGTCACTCAAAATGCTACTTGTCCGAGAGAAAATGCTTGATGATTGGCAAAATTGGTCTCAAGGTTCCATTCAAATAAGAGCATACTGTCATCAGCAGGTCAAAGGTCAACACGCCCTCGACTAATATCCGTGATCTATGATCACAATTACCTCTAGTTCATATTCTATTTCAATTAAAAGAGAAGTTTGGATATTTTCTCTGCCAGAAATGTTGGCAAATTGGAATCACAGACGCTTTTTTCATCAGTTCTTTTTTAAAGGTTTTTACTGTTGTCTTATCAATGTTAACATCTCTATCAGTACATCTTAAATAAATACACTTACATGTATCTTCTGTATGAGGATGTTTGACACATTTCCAATCTTTAGGAAATGCATTGATAAGAGCTAAATATTCCATTAATAGGCTACCATTGTGTGGCATTTTATTTCTTAAATTTACTACATCTAACATTGTCCGGTCTTTACCAAATAATTGATTAATCTTAATGATTCCTGATTTTATCCAGAGCTTAGGCCAAAAAAAAAAAAATGTTATATTGGCGTAACGGGCTGAACAAAAATAGGGTAGGTAGGTAGGTTTTTTTTTTTTTTTTTTTTTTTTTTTTTTTTTTTAGCAGCTGTTTTTGAACAATGTTAACCGAGTTTAAACATTCCCTATTGTTTGTTAGAAGCACCGTCGTATTTCGTTCGAGAAAAAACATTTATTTTTTTTATTTTTTTATTTTTTAGGGTCGGTCGGTTGGTGTTTTTTTTTTTTTTTCACTGAAAAAAAAAAAAAAAGTGTAGGGTCGGGCGTATTTTTAGGGTCGGGCGGGTTACGCCAATATAACCATTTTTTTTTTTTTGCCTTAAAGTGAATCGTCTTTCCATTGTAATGTGCTCATTGTTCCAGATTACTTGGTTGTTATGATTTTCTATACGCTTTATTTGTTTAACCGTATTGCATTTGAACCATATTTGTATCAACATTTTATAAAACGACGGCAGTTTGTTTAAAATATCGATACATTGTTTACTTAGAGTTGTTAGTGAACAATTACAATTGAATATCTCCATACCTATATCAAATTTTCTAATGTGAAAGAAAGCAATATTTTTCCAAGCGGTTATGTCATTGTTTAGCAATTTTTTTACCCATGACATTTGTAGTGAGTATAAGAATGACTTCAAATCTACCATTCGTAAACCACCTTTATCATAATTTCACATCAGTGTTTTACGTTTGACTCTTTCTCCTTTCCCCCACACAAATTTGTGAAATATACTGTTTAATTGTGTAATTACCTGTTCCGGTAAGACAATGACTGAACTTACATATGTTAATTGGGATGCCATTAAGCATTTAACTATTAATATTTTGCCAACCATTGACAATTGTCTATCAAACTAATTATAGAAGCATGGAAACATGCTTCTATAATTAATTTGATAGACTTTTTTCCCCAATTTTCATTTATATCGCTAGCACTTGTAGTACTACTGAATGTAACACCTAAGGTTTTAACATTATTATTTGGATATACATTCCATTTTAAATTACCAAACGTATCTCTTCTTAAGCTGTTTGATCCAATCCATATTGCCTCTGTTTTACTTTTATTGAGAGAGACCTGATATAGACTTGAACTTGTCAAAGACTGCTATGACCTTGTTAATTTGATCTTCATTTCTTAAGAACATTGTTATATCATCCACATACAGTGATAATTTTGCATCTCTTTTTTGGTAATTTATTAAAGGGAGTTTAATACCTTCAATATTTTCGTCTTGCCTTACTTTGCATGCTAACACCTCTATACATAATACAAATAATAATGCAGATAAAGGACATCCTTGCCTTACCCCTTTGTTTATAGGGGGAAATTCAGAAACATGTCCATTATGGGTTATACAGCTACTTATATCATTATACAGAGTTTCTACCCATTTTATGAAGCTAGGACCAAAATTTAAAAATGTCAGAGTTGCCATCATATACTGCTTATCAAACCTATCAAATGCTTTACTAAAATCTAAAAACATAATAATTCCAGATGTGTTTGCTGTTTGTGTATACCTTAAAACGTCTTCAATTAGTCTATAGCATTTTCACCTATAAAACGCCCTTTAATAATCCTGTCTGGTCAGGATCAACAATTTTGGATATGATTGTTTGCATTCTATTTGCCAAAATCTTCGTAACTATTTTATAATCAACATTCGTTAATGTGATTGGTCTCCAGTTTGACAGTGAATCACGTGGTTGGTTTTTGCCTTTGTGTATTAATGTTATTATACCTTTCCTTTGACTTCGACCTAGTTGGCCATTTTTATAACCTTCATTTAATGAGTTCATAACAAAAACACCTATATACTCCATTACAAAAGTGTTTATACAATTCTGTGGTCAGTCCATCATAACCCGGACTTTTGTTAGTTTGCATATCGTCAAGTGCTTTTTTACATTCCTCTAAGGTAAGTATACCTTCGCATACCATTTGATCATTGTCATCCAAAGTATTACAATATGGCCGTGTGTTTTGAACTCGCCACCCTTACCGTTGCATGTCCAGATTTTTACATTTTACACCATCTGAGATTCGAATTAGCATATCGTAATAACTATTCGTTCTACCCCATATAAAGTATGTATTTTCTGAACGGTAATCACACAAGGAGTCCAAATATGCTATTGGAATTTAGACCTAATGGTAACATGTTGTGATTAAGAATGTTCAAAAAATATCGATTTTTTTTTCATATTTTGATTTAAGCTCAATACTAATTTGATACCTATCCCAATCATAATTTTACTGTGCATATTTAAGTTCCTCATGCAATTACCCATCAGAACATAATAGTTGTTAATGGTAAACGTGTTGAAATATACTATATCGAGAAGTAAATGAGCACAAACGTTTAAATTTCATAATTATTAGAGTTTACAAGTATATTTTTTTTGGTATGCACCCTATCCTGATTTAAACGGCATTTATGAATTCCCCTATTTGAGAGCTTTCCAAAAATGTATAATTTTGCTATCATCAGTTAAATATTTCTTTTGTTATAGTCATGTATGTAAAACCGATAAATTAGGGCAAGTTCACTGTGTAGCGAATAGGGAAAAAGCCAATGACAACTCAATCGATTCATGATTACAATTGTTCCACAATAGTTGTCACATTTGTTGAAACAGAATCTTATAGAATATAAAATAATCTATAAAATGAGAGCAAAATCATGTTTGTACCATACAGGAATGAGGAGTTATAGTAAATTGAATGTAGAATTGGGAACATTTTCTATATTCCCCATAGAGATTGCACACAGCGCCGCCGCCACCGCCGCCGCCGCCGCCACCGCCGCCGCCGCCGCCACCGCCGCCGCCACCGCCACCGCCACCACTCCTGACTTTCACAACATAATCAATCATATCTCAGCCAAACATTTATAGAAATACCTGATTTATTCACACAATGTAGCTAGATAAATAGGCTTTCACATGACACCTCAACCATAGCTCTACCACATTTAGTTGTTGAGTTAATAGAGAGAGATGGATGATTCGTCACCAAAAATGCAACGCCACAACCCTTTTTGGGTGGTGAGTTCAAAACACATGGCCATATACGTTTTTAACAAAGTCTTTAAAATCAACATCGTTTACTTTTTCATCTATACAGTACAATTCCTTATAATAAAGTACTTGTTGTTGCAATAACTGATCTGGATCTGTTATGACAGTACCATCGTCTTTTTGAAGAGAAGTTATTGATTTATTTACAATTTTTTCCGTTCAAGGTTTAAGAAGTATTTGGTACTCTTTTCACCTTCTTGTAACCATTGTTCTCTTGATCTAATTTTCACACCTTCTGTATAGCTTTCCCAAGCAATTTCTAAATTTTGTTTTGCTTTAATATACATTTGTTGGGTTTCAACTGAATTGTTTTTCATCAGCTGATCAGCTGCCTTTTGCAAACTTTCTTCTAAGCTTGCAATTTTTGGTTTATCTTTATTTTTATTCATACAAAACATAATGTTAAAACTTCTAATCTTATTTTTATATAAATCCCACAACATACAATGATTAATTAAGTCTCCATATTCTGCTTTTACATTTTTGATTAACAGTTTAAGTTCCCCTGTATACTGTTTATCCTCCAAAAGACTATTGTTAAATTTCCATGTACCTTTACCTTTATTAAGGTTTTTTATTTTAAGATTAAGTACTACAGCTAAATGATCTGTACGAGGCGCTGGTTTTATATAACAGTTCTGAACATCATATCTTACTAAAGTGGGAATAAACAAATAAACTGCTCACAAAAAGTATCGAAACACTTAGAAATGATCCAATATATAACGGCTCGAAAAGGTATGCATCAATCAAGCAATCAATAACCAAATGCATAATTTTGTTCTGGGTATTTTGACACCTCGATCGTTGAGATACGATGTTGCGGAGCGGAGTTATTGTCATTTCAATGGTCGTGGGTCCAGTTTTCAAAAGTGACACTCATTCCTATTGAAAATCACGAATCTGATCATTCTAAACAGTAATGCGAACCTATTTCCATAGGATGATTGCCACTTTTGAAACTGGACCCACGACTATTGAAATGACAACAACTCCGTTCCGCAACATCGCATCTCATCGATCGAGGTGTCAAAATACGCAGAACAAAATTATGCACTTGGTTATTTGCTTCGGATAACCTTTCGAGCCGTTATATATTGGATCATTTCTAGGTGTTTCTAAATGTACTTTTTGTGAGCAATGTAGTTTAAAGTAGATTGGCATGGTGGATTACTTCGTTGCCATATAAATCTGTTTTCATTGACATGTTTTACTTTCCATGCGTCTTCGCAATTAAATTTGCTCAGAAGCTGTTTAAACTTCTCTTTAATTTTCAAATTAGTGTTTTTATCTAAATCGAAATTGAAATCTCCGCCCAATATGTTAATACCATTTAAGTTATGTTGTTGAATTTGATTACTCAGTATATCAATGAAATTGGCCTTTTCATTGTCTTTGTTCGGTCCGTAAATATTCCAAAGATTATAGATAGCCTCAGTTACTGTTGCATTAATACATAAAAATGTTTTCTGTACCAGCCCTTTTCTAGTTTCTTTGATTTTTGCTGCGATCGTTTCCGTTTGAGACACACTATTCTCATCAGCATCAGCATCCGAGGCTTCTTCATCATGTTCATGTGTCTGCCATTCTGATTCTAATTAAAGATGGCCGGCTCGGTGAACTATTCAAAAGTTGATTCGATCCAATACTTTGGATTCACACGGAAACTGAAGCGTTCATTCTTAACATTCTAGAATGTCCTATATAATAAACAAAGAGTAATTATGTTCTATTGGAAATTCATCCTCGCGACATGAGAGACCTGAAGAACTAACTACACACAGAATACAACAAGAACCACTAAACTGTTAAGTAGAGATTACAAGGCTGAATGATCAGATGTTTCTTAATTAAAATGTTTCTATATGCTTAGGTTTTTATCATGTTTAGTTTTAATGATGAACAAGCTTTTTACCAAATTAGATCAGTAAGAATATTATTATTACTAGCGAGTTATTGATGGTTTAACTATACCGTTATACGAAATGTTAACCCAGTACGATATGTATGTTGCCATCATCTTGCCTTAAATCAGATATTTAATATTACTCAATTCTGAATGTTTTGTAGAAGTTTTAACTTCTACAAAACCATTATTAAGAATGTGCGTTTAAAAACGCACATTCAATACTTGAAAGTTAAAGAAAAAAGATACGTTAGCATAATAACACATTTTCTGCCATAATTATCATGTGTAAAAGGTTAATTTTATTCAATATGCCTAAAGGCCCTGTCACACCATAACGTATCGCCTCAACGTATGCCAACGTATGCGAAATATCGAAAAATACGTTGGTGTACGTTGGTGTACGCTGATATAAGTTAGGGGTACGTTGGGGATACGTCGTTTACGTTAAGAGAACGCTGTGATACGCTGTGACAATTTAGACCACGAAAAAATATTGAGCATGCTCAAAATTTCTCGACGTACTCAACGTGTGCTTAATACGTTCTGCATAAGTTCCCGGTAAGTTTGTGGTACGTTAAATATACGTTGACATACGCTGACATACGTTAGTGGTACGTTACTCGTAAGTTGGTATACGTTGATGAACGTAGGCTGGGGGAAACGTACAGCCAACATAGTGATAACGAGTTGATAACGTATATGTGCCGTATGTCTAACGTATGCCTGACGTATTTCCAACGAGTTTCGACGTATTCTCACGTATTCACCTTATGCCGGGCGATCGTGTAAGGCCCTGTCACGTATCCATAGCGTATCCATAGCGTATTGAACGTATACATAGCGTATGACTAACGTATTGATAGCGTATCACTAACTTATAACATACTTTTGACAGCGTATCACAGCGTATGCGAGCGTGTGCGAGCGTATGACTAATACCCCTGTCACACATACGGCGATCATGCCTTGCGCTCTCGTTGCGCTGAAAAAAGCCATGCAAAACACAGTAAGGTCTCTAAGATCCGAATGGGGACGCAGTGGACACCATCTAGTGCGAGGTAGGGTCCCCATGATCGCCCTTGAGGCCCATACAAAGCGCCGCGCTTGTTTATGCTCTGCTGCGATCAAATTGCGCTTATAAGTCGCTGTCTGCGTTACTAGTCCCTTCTCAACACGTTTTCAAATTATATACAGTCCTCAAAATAAGTTACTACCTAGGTTATACATATACAACACATACATATAAATAACACATATCGGCCGAATGCACCACTTTATAGGGAGGTAAACTACTTCCCTAGCAGCCCTAACTGTAGCGTAACTTACTAACGATGTAATTCTGAGAGCAAAACTGGCGAGTAACACCAGAATAGTAACTAGCGAGGTAAATGTCCACATTATTCAGCATCGTCCCCTTAAAGATGAAACTAAGCATCCAGTATGGGTTTCACCCGAAAGCCAAGCAACTGCCCAACTGTAATTGACTTTAATTCAGGGGAAAACATTGTAAAAACTGTTGATCAGGACCCAACGTCTCATTGGTTCGCTGATAACATTCAATGGTAAAGAAAAAGATGTGTATGACATGATTGTGGGACAAACAATAAATTGTACAATATTGAGCAATCACTGGTTCGCAATGCTTTATACACCCGTTATTGTCTTCCTTCCTTAAGATTTTGCCTCACTGTTCATGATCTCACCAAAACCAGCCTCCAATATCGCGACTCGCACAATAGATCGCAAGAGGCCTAGCAGCTTACCCCGGTTTGGTGCTCTCAAATGTTTTGGTTACGCCTCAGTTACTAGCGAGGTAGCGCTATTCTTCAGCTACTCGCCATTGGTGCACTCGGCCGATATTGTTGAGTTGAAAGCATATTACCTGGTCAGTTACTTATTTTGAGGACTGTACATTATACTCCTTGTAGTAGATACAGAAGGAATAACAATGACCCACGATTAAAGCTCTAATTTGCTAATCACATTGCCGATAAATTGATTGTTATTTAAATTCTATTTAGAGAGCATTATCCTAGCTTAGCGTAATGCGATAATGCTACTTTTATAGCCATGATAATCGGTTGGCGGGAGTTTAAACAGGTGTATTCATAACATTTTTGATTAATCTGAATACAATAATAGTGATAATATCATGATGTGTTTGTCTCCTGACAGCAAAGGTTCGTTCACACTATAACGTCATAACTGTGCGGTGCGGTACGTTATTGCAATGGAGTTAAAACATATTTAACTGTCATTGCGGCAGTGCATTGCGTTGACGCTGACGCTCTCATATTTTGCCAAACGGCACTGAATGCCATCGCATGCGGTGACCTGCGTTGACCCGGCGTGACGAATTACCGCACATTGTGGTGGAAATACGGCTACCGCATCGCATCGCACGGCAAACATCGCCTATTGTGAACGAACCTTTACTGCAGTCGCAGAGGACAAGTAGTTTGTATGCGTCCTTGCTACGTCGACGGGATGCTCACTTTTCGCTGCTACTGAGTCATTATAGCGCTCTGAACAGAACGCGGAACCTCCACGCTTGTTTTGTGCATGCACAAAACAAGCGTGGTGCACTGGCGCTCAAGGGCGACCATGGGGACCCTCTCACGACCCTCTGAAGTCCCAGCCAGTTCCCACTACGTCACTGAGGGGTATGTGGAGATCTTGATGCGTTTGGATTGGCGTTTTGATACTGTTTCAGCGTAATCCAAGCGCCGGTCTGATCGCAGCAGTTTATGAAAGGGTTTTGGTGATATTGATTTAAAAATGGACAGTTTTCCGCGCTATCACTGCGTGTTATACACTTTTTATAGCGCAGTGCGATCGCTGGCCTGATCGCCGTATGTGTGACAGGGCCTTACGTATGCTTACCGTATACTTAACGTAGCGTAGCGTATTCGTAGCATATGATGATGGGTTGATGTGTTCAGCACGACAGACCATGAAGAAGTGAGGATGAGATACTCAAGGGACCCATTTATATACCCAAACCTTTCCATAAGTTCCCAAAACGCTGAATGCGCGCTAGCTGAACGGTAGCCCTGTCACACCATGGCGTATCGCCTGAACGTATAACAACGTATGCGAAATATCGAAAAATACGTTGGCGTACGTTGGTGTACGCTGATACAAGTTAGGGGTAAGTTTGGGATACGTCGTATACGTTAAGAGCACGCTGTGATACGTTGTGAAAATTTGGAACACGTCGAGCCCGCGAAAAATTATTGAGCATGTTCAAAATTTCTCGACGTACTCAACGTGTGCTTAACTTACGTTCTGCATAAGTTCCCGATAGGTTCGTGGTACGTTAGACATACGTTTACAAACGCTGACATACGTTAGACATACGCTGACATACGTTAGAGGTACGTTAATCGTCTTAAGTTATAGGTTGGACATATAGATTTACCTTTCTAGATATTTTAATAGTTATCATCTAGGCTGCGTTTACTTGAACTGGCAACACTTGTCCCGCCGTGTACGAAACTCAATTTCTGCAACGGCATAAGTCACGTGTTCGTTGTACGCCGAGGATACGCTGAGGATACGTCGAGCACGGCAGACATACGTTACGAATACGTTGGTCATACGCTCGCCGATCGCATACGCTGTGATACGCTGTCATAAGTTTGTTATAAGATAGTGATACGCTATCAATACGTTAGTCATACGCTATGTATGCGTTTAATACGCTATGGATAGGTCCATTCCATCACCGATGTTGACGCAATTCGTTGGGAAGTTGGACGTTCTTGGACGTTCTCGGACTCTGACAATTTTCGAGCTATTTTTTGAATACGTCGGCATACGTTCAGGCCACGTTCAGGCCATACGCTATGGTGTGACAGGGCCTTTACCAAATTAGGGGATCAAGAATAATTAATAACAGTATAGGTCTATTACTAGTGAGGTTATTGATGCTTAGGGTGTTTTCTAGAAATAGGAACATGGTTTTATATTATTTTTAATGTTTATTTGGTTAATCTTGCTGTTTTATTCAAATGTTGAGTATTACGCAATTCTGATTGTTTTGCCGGTAAAATCAGCGCTGATTGCACATTCTTATATCTACTTTATAAAGTCAAGCAAGACACCATTTTGATACGACATTCCCCTCACACTCGATTCAGGGCATAAAAACTACGTCGAGTGCAATTTTGCTCTTAAACCTATGTTAAATCAACGAATCCAACTGTTCTTAGCCAACAAAGTTGGAAGTTGAGAACAAATGTGTTACCTACGAATACTTTGATTATTGCAATGTAAGCTACCGTGTTTTAAGTCTTAATTTGTTTTCTCTTATAGGAATGCTTAAAAGTGTTGCCTGATATACTATTCTTAATAAACCTATTCAAAATTACAACTGACAGTTAGATATTGTATATTTTTTCAACATTAAATTAATATTCTGGTATCTATTGAAAGTAAACTCCTGGGAATATGTTCATAATATATTAGAATTTAAACATGTTTTAACATGTTTATTAGTTTTAGGCCCATGCTCAAAATTCTAAATTTTACAGAAAGGGTCATTCCCCCTCCTTGAGATACATGAAAACAGATGTTCATTAAAATCATCTTGGTGAAAGTACACAAAGTGACTCGACCTCATGTTTCAAAGTATTTAGAGCCAGAAAATGCTACCTAACTATGTGAATCTAAAATGTAAAAAAAGATGAGTACCTGGACAAAATATGTCCACTTTCTATCAGCATTAGCTTCTTCTGAATACAATACAATCACAAATTTGAATGAAATATGTAAATAGGTGGAATAATTATCACTTAATCAAAATATGGTACTTGTATTTGTAGGTAACATTGAGAAGTGTACCTTCAACTTCATCATTCCGCCACGTGGTCAATTTGAGAGATTAGTGATGGCACCTTTTTCCATACAAGCTTGATATGTTGACTTTGAGTGGGGAAAAGTAATAAGAGATATTGAAACTGGACCCTCAGCCGTGGACACTTTTCGTTGGATTCGACCATATAATGAACACATGCAACATCGTTACTAGTGTATTCAATAGTATATATGTTAATAGAAAATGATTTTTCTATGATATAATCACTGCGCAATCAGTTCCGGGTGGAAGTGTATATAGTTTGTAATCTACCCGTCTAGTACACTCATTTTTACGTTTCAAGGTATGATTGCAAGATGCTGATTTTATTTTGTCAATATAAAGTTTGGCCATCTTTATCACCAAATTACTTCCAATTGGTCAATAAAGTTTACCAACATGGCAACCAATCGATTAAAACGTGGTAAGCTGATAGGTTAGTGATATGTTATGGTGATAATTATGTGCTTGAAAAACATTATCATTAATTAAAATACGCTTAATAGTCACCAATGATTTAAATGGCCGCCAAATCGACGTTTGTATATACTTGAACATTGTCAATGACCATATTAGTAGGCCTATGCCATAAACGATTTTAGTGGCTACATAAATCAATTTTGAGCATGTGTATTATCCTAAATGGTCACTTATTTCTTTTAACTGGTTACAGTGGTTGGTTTGGCATATCAATAATTGTATAATACTAGATCCGGACAACCAACTTTGGGTAACAAAATGGTACATCTGGGTCACCGCGTCCCTCTATTTGGCCGCCATCTTTAAAAATGGCGGACACATTTGAACACCCTCGCAATGGCCGTGTGTGAAATAGGGAGACATGAAGGATCGAATCTTCATGCAACTCTAAGCATGCTAAGTTGATTTAGAGGCTTAAAAAAGCTATCACAACGTAAATACAGTTTTTGTGTCTGTCTGGGGGCCATCGCCGACGTTACTGTATTTTTCGAATGTTCTGACATTATTTCTCTAGCCCTTAAAGAGAGAACGACTTACTGTTAAAGCTCTTAAAGAAGCTTAGACTTAGCCATGATATTGGTGGCCATTTACACATTTGCTAGCGCTAGCCATAATACACCCAAATTGGAATTTCCCTCTCATTTATTGCATTACCGTATGTGGGATATAAAAACACCCCTACATTAGCAATGGAACAGTGCAATGTCGATTCTTTGAATATATATTATTATTATTAGAATAGGCCAATCAGCGCTCAGATGATTAGCCAATCACAGCTGAGCGCTGGTTGATTATTTGGGCCGTGTGCGATCTTAGAATCGCCCTCTTGTAACCTGTTCGTCGACCACAGTAGACGTGCTGTGTGTGTTTGTCCGTCGTATTTTATCATTTTGTATCTTCTATTATTTGGAGCAATGTATGATTTATCGTGAATAAACGACCTACTTTGGTAAAGAAATCAACTAGAATGTTTTAAAGACTCTTCCTTCTCAACGTAAGAATTCTACTCTTACACGTAGATATATAGAATCACTTTCCTATATGTGATATCTACTACAAGCTCTTTTTAGTTGTAGCAATGGATACATTCCTCTATAAAACGGTGATTTCTATATCGTCGCTATTCTTTCAAAACCTTGTATCTCCATGCAGCCCATCAGCATGTATAAAGTAATACATCCTATGTATGACCTTTAGGCGGTCTGCTCTAAACATTTTAAAGTGACTAATTCACATCTATCAAAACCTTGTAAGGGGACACATCAAAACTCGACCGCCCGTCAACCGACGGTTCCGTGCGGTTCCGTGTGGTTCCGTTAGGTTGCAGCCGGTTTCTATTGTTCTAAACAATGATATGCGGTCCAACCGGGCGGAACCGGCAGTTGCCGCGCGGTCGAGTTTTGATTTGCTCCCTAAGTTCTCATGTCCCGGGAACATGTATAAAGCAACTCTTCCTATGCATAACCGTTGGCAGTTTTACTTTATACATGCTGAAGGGCCGGAAAAACATACAAGGTTTTGAAAGAATAGCGAAGATATGTATATGACAAATTTAAAATGTCAGGATATCAATGTTCAAATGACCTGGTGAGATAAAATTGTAATATCTTTGTTTGTATCAAGACAGTAGAATTAAATACCCAAACAAGTAATTTTTTTTTCTCTTTCACAGAACCATTATGTTCTGTCGTTTATTAAATCATATTCATATACTTCAATTCAGAATCTTTCAAAATTATAACCACATTATATAAGTCATATATATTAATAAACACAAATATGTACCACATAGAATACACTGTTCTTATTCTTATTTCGCCACGTTCCCTAATGCATTGAAAACAGAAGAATAAATACATGAACATTACAAATAAACACCATTCCACCTATCTCTCCATTTATCTACAGTATTATTTTTAACCGCAATAAAGTTCTCGGTATCTTTATAAGTCTTCATTATTCTAACAAAAACCATATAATTAGGTTTGCTATTGTCCCATTTGCAATTGTATATGTAATATTTCGCAAACAGTAAGATGAAATTATATTTTATTTTATCAATGTCCACAAAACCCAAAATTATATCTCTCGCATTAAGGTCAAAGGAATTTCGTAAGATACAATTTTGAAACTCGTTCCAAAAGGTTGTTAATCTAGAGCAATTCCAAAAGAAATGTTGAATGTCTTCTATTTCTAGATTACAGAAGGTGCATAGCTCAGAATTAACAATACCCATTTTTTTCAGTAGTTTATTTACCGCCAAATATCTGTGAAGAATCTTGTACTGAAAATAACGAATCCTGGTAGACAATGTAGCGATCAGCGGAATTAAATACACATCTCGCCAATTCAAATCCCATTCATTGAAATGATCAGCCCATTTTAATTCACTGACAGGTGTTTTTATAATCCTCTGGGTACATTCCTTATGCACTAATTTACAGACTTGTTTAACATTCGTAATCTTTAGGACAAATTTCTCTTGAGAATTGGTATTATCTTCCAATTTAACAGTCTTGACAGCCCTTTTCCATTTTTGGGGAATAGCATCCACAAGAGAGAAATAGTCAAGAAAATTTATGTTCATATTGAATTTATGCTTAAATTGGGTCAAATTCAAAATGTCACCATTGAACGACAGCATATCTTTAAAACACTTTAATCCTTTATCATACCAGTTCTTCCAAAATAACACTCTATTAGCGATTCTCACTCTAGAGTTATTCCACAAAATTTCATGATGATAATTCTGGTCATGATTAGTATAGACAACGTGAAACCAAGCAGTTATTACCTCGTATATGAACTTGTTCTTAATGTTCTTTAGACTATTGTCACTAGGATTAAGGTTACAGTACCATATTAGATTACCCCCAAATGCAGCAAGTTCTTTTTTATAGAAGCATTTCCAATTACCTTTGTTCTTATCATCTAATAACCTTTTGACCCAAGCAATCTTGAGCCCTTTGATCATGGATGGAATATGCATCATATTTAAACCACCATCATAATATCCAGCAATCACTGTTTTTCGGCTGACTTTATCTGGTTTATTCGACCAGATAAATTTGTATACTATAGTATCAAGGTTTTTCAGAAAAACATCGTTCGGGTTAGGTAGTACTGAGAGCAAATAAATCATTTGAGAAAGACCCAGTGACTTGATAATTGAAATTCTTCCAATTGGCGTCATATCTCTCATTGACCAAATTCCAAGAATGGTCTTGAGCTTCTCCATTTTTGGAACAAAATTCAACTCAAAAAGATTATCCAAGTTTGCATCAAAAATAATACCAAGTAATTTAACGTGACTGTTGCAAAATATCAGCCCAGTGTCAGTTATATCTGGAGGGTTGTCTCTGAACGAGCCTAGGGCAAGCAGTTCCGATTTATCTAAGTTAATTGCAAGACCAGAATACTTTTGAAACCTATTGAGAATTTGAATTGATTTTCTCAAAGAGTTGACATCATTCAAATATAAAACAGTATCATCAGCATAAGCGCTGATGGTGATAATGTTATCATTAACCATAATACCATTAATATCCTTATCATTTTTAATAAGTAAACTTAACACTTCACTACAAATAATGTACAACAAAGGACTGAGAGGGCATCCTTGACGGACACCGCACCCTAAATTGAAAAAGCTTGAAGAGTTACCATTATTTATAACACAAGATGAGATATCAGTGTATATAACCTTTACCCATTTGATTAAATCTGGTCCAAAATTAAAAAAAGTAAGTGTCTTCAAAGTAATTTGCAGTAGCATGCATATTGCTGGCATAGCGAATATATTATATATATCAATATCAATTGAGCACCTGGATGGTAAGGGATTCAAATTCCCTTAAACACTGCATATTGAATATATACTTCATCATTAAATACTGCATTGTTACATTGTAGAGTTCATTGAATCTTTAATGGTTTTAGGCATAATTTGAAATGCCGAATTATAAGGTTCAGTGACACGCGCGCATTTATTTCATCGACAAAAGATTGTCGATTGACTTTCAATTCTTGCACCCCACATATCAAAAACTGAATTACGGCACTGCGAACAACACGGAATATTCTAAATATTATGTGGGTCCGGGTGACGTTAAAAACGTCATACTGGACCATTTAGGTGTTAGAAATACAATATTTCCCCCTATATGTTTCTACATTATAATGGGTCTCGAACCACATCAAATATTTATTTGTATCAACATTCAACAACGAACATTTCAATAAAATATCGGTCAAAGTGCCCACCAAATCACACCAAATGGGTTCGAAAATTGACTCCGTCGTTTTGCCGTTGGGCAAGGTGTAAGTCACTGTATAGTAGTACCAATTGAAGTGACAAGGAAAAATATGTAGTTATGGCAGTGTACTGTTATTTGCATGACATAAATTGTCCGCTTAGGAGCACTATTAATTCGGCCTAGTAAACCTATTGTTATCACTTACTTCGAGAGGATTTCCTGGTTGTATATGGCCGTGTGTTTTGAACTCGCCACCCTTACCGTTGCATGTCCAGATTTTTATATTTTACACCATCTGAGATTCG
Source organism: Ophiura sarsii (assembly GCA_035610835.1). Lineage (NCBI taxonomy): Eukaryota > Metazoa > Echinodermata > Ophiuroidea > Amphilepidida > Ophiuridae > Ophiura > Ophiura sarsii. The sequence goes on along the minus strand of CM069459.1, from coordinate 30,223,769 downwards.
AATTAGCATATCGCAATAACTATTTTGTTCTACCCATAAAAAGTATATATTTTCTGAACGGAAATCTCACAAGGAATCCAAATATGCTATTGGAATTTAGATACAACCTAATGGTAACATGTTGTGATTAGGAATGTTCAAAAAATATCGATTTTTATCATATTTTGATTTAAGCTCAATATTATTTTTATACCAATCCCAATCATAATTTTACTGTGCATATTTAAGTTCCTCATGCAATTACCCATCAGAACATAATAGTTGTCAATGGTAAACATGTTGAAATACACTATATCGAGAAGTAAATGAGCACAAACGTTTAAATTTCATATTTATTAGAGTTTACAAGTATATTTCTTTGGGTATGCATCCTTTCCTGATTTAAACGGCATTTTTGAATTCCCCTATTTGAGAGCTTTCCAAAAATGTATAATTTTGCTATCATCGGTTAAATATTTCTTTTGTTATAGTCATGTATGTAAAACCGATGAATTAGGGCAAGTCACTGTGTAGTGAATAGGGAAAAAGCCAAAGACAATTCAATCGATTCGTGATTACAATTGTTACGTAATAGTTGACAGGTTTGTTGAAACAGAAACTTATAGAATATAAAACAGTCTATAAAATGAGGGCAAAATCATGTTTGTACCATACAGAGATCAGGAGTTATTATAATTTGAACGTAGAATTGGGAACATTTTCTATATTCCCCATAGAGATTGTACACAACGCCACCGCCACCGCCGCCACCGCCACCGCCGCCACCCCTGACTTTCGAAATATAATCAATCATATCTCAGCTAAACAGTTATAGAAATACCTGATTTATTCACACAGTGTAGCTAGATAAATAAGCTTTCAAATGACACCTAAACCATAGCTCTACCACATTTAGTTGTTGAGTTAATAAAGAGAGATGGATGATTCGTCACCAAAAATGCAACGCCGCCACCCTTTTTGGGTGGTCAGTTCAAAACACATGGCCATATTTAAATTCGGGGCGTGTACGACGGTACTTCTTGCTAACTGCATGGGTGAGTTTCCATTATGTTGCAAATTACATTCACGCTTAATGGGTGTCGCAATATTGCCGGTTGGTTGCACACGAGAATTATGTCATAGCAACCACCTTTGATGGAAGGCGAATATTTAAATTTGTTGCCGGTTTTTAGGGCAGCAATTTATAGCGCTGCTAAGCGGGCCTTGTAGCGTAATGGTACTTATTGTCTGTCTCCAGTATACACCGCCGCGCCAAAGTATTTGCCCATCGGGAAGCTTGCAAGTTAAGGCTAGTCATTATACTACGAAGCCTTATTGGTATCATTTCGTGTCGCGTATTTATCGTATCGCGCCCCCGAAAATTCGACTCGCGCCCCCGAAATTTCGACTCGCGACCCCGAAATCTCGTATCGGGCATTTTGTGTTGCGATCCGAGATTTCTCATCGCGACTCGAGTTTTCGACCCTTTTCATTACAGCTGGGAGAGCAAACCTTCCCCTGCCATAATACCTATTTCTTTTCCTTGAAAGTGTCATCCCTAATTCTACTCCGAGTCCTTCACCTCTGAGTCCGAGTCCCTCAAAAAGGAGTGATGGAGTAATCGAGTCCGAGTCCGGATCAAAGCTTAGGCAAAAGAAAGGTAAATTGGTTGTTTGGACAGTTTTAATCCCAAACCACTTTGGCTTATTTAGAGTAGTGCCATTTGGGATCCGGTTATTATGACTACATGTCGACATCATATGGAAATTGTGAATGCCTAGTTTGGTATGAATGGAAAGAAAAGAGAAAACAACAGTTTCACAGAGTAGTACAACATTTTAAATTTAAATTAAATTATTTTATCCACACATCATAAATGATAGTCGTCAGTCAGTGAAAATGTTTCACTGATCATCCAGGAATAGAACCCGGAACCTTCGGAACTCTAGACCAATGCTCTACCAACTGAGTGAATGAGTCAGATGTGAACGAGCAGTAATTAAATTAGCTCTCTAACATCGTCTAAAAACCAAGAAGTTTAGGAAAAGGTTTCGGAAATCAATTACAATTGAAAATATACACGCAAGCAAGAAATCGTTGATGCGCGTAATGTCGACCATTTGCGCAGACAGAATCAGTGGTGAGTAATCCCCGCCGCCTGTCACGCGGGAGACCGGGGTTCAATTCACCGTCTGGGAGTGTTATTATTTTCAGTCTGTGGCAATGAGATCAGCCTGTGTGGCAATGAGATGAATCAAGACTATTCTTTTCTCATGTCCGAAGGCTCACAGCAAAATTGTTAACTTTATTTGTTGGAAGTGCCTCTTTTAATTTTATTCTTTTCTTCCATCTTTTCTTACTTTCATTTTCATTTAGCCAGCATGCTTATATAGGCTTTTTAAGCCTGGCCCGAGCATTTTGCTTGAGCCTGGTCCCTTTAGGACCCAAGCGTGTGTCCGTACGGACCAACCGTGTAAACAAACAAACAAACAAACAAACAAACAAACAAACAAAAACTTTCTAAAGGTTATCAATGTCATTGTCCCGATCAATGTCATTGTCCCCATTGTAACCTGAGTACACGTGCAGTCATTAAAATGGTGGCATTCGATTGGAACACGGAATACATATTTATGAGAACAGAAACCTTACGATCAAGTTAATATAAACCTATACGAATTCAAAATTTACTGGGCGGATTATGGCCTCCATCGACTGTTTTACACACATGTATGAATCACGTCTATAACCAACCGTGATCATTAAAATGTCTCTTGCAGGCGCAGGCCTGCCCCCACCACCTGGAGGAACTATTGCACTACCGATAAATCAATGACGTACAGTTCAGATATCATATCACAAACATCTAACGATTGTTCAGGGGCATACGTTCTTTATCAGCAGCAGGCAAGGTATGTCAACCTCATTTTTCTGTCAATTCTGCTAATGTTTCGCAAAACATTTTTTCTTCTTCAATAGTATAAATAATCCCTTGTATTCTTATGCAGATATATAAAAACGACACACTATTGACGATAAAACTTCGATATAATAACTTATTAGGTCCAACTGTCAATTGTCGTACATTTTAAAACTTTCAAGCGTGGATCAGTCGGTCCCGTAGAACAGCATTTCTTTCCCTCGGTCTTTGAATCTAATGACCCTGAATAATTCAGCGGACAATTACTGTATGATAAAGAATCCCAGCTGTGCAGGCCTAGTAGTTTAACCATGGAATAACAGGTTTAACCATAGATTTTCCAGAAACTATAGCAACTTTTAAAGTCTTATCTCATGAATTACTGAACCAAATAGCTATGTTTGTACTTATTCAATGCATTTCTCATGGTGATTCCATATATGGCCGGGGATGAAATTCAATAAATTTGATATTTTGTTAACATTTTGTGAAATTTCGGAATGTCGTATGCAGACGCCGCCTCGCCTGCCGCGTGGAAAGTGTTTTAAACATTTTTACTTTTCGTGTATCCGTTAAGTTTTGTTCGTCTATACATTTTCATTCTTTATAACCCTAACCCACCCGGTGGATTTTCCAACAAAAATGTTTTCAAGCGAAAAAAGCACGCACAACAAGAGGTGCCACGCCCCGGGGTTTGAACCCACGACCTCTCGGTTGGCGGGCGGACACTCTACCAACTGCGCCACGGGGGAAGCTGTGCTGGGCGAGTGTATTCGCCCAGCTATATAGCTTACAGCCATTATTTCGGACAAAAACCTCAGCGCCAGGTGGAACCAGGATGCTGGGAAATGGGATTTCATGGGATCTGGGGCTGTAAGGGTTAATCAGGGTAAAATTAGAGGAAAAAAGTGAAAATTAAAAAGAAGAAAAAAAATCGTTCAATAACCCTAACCCACCCGGTGGATTTTCCAACAAAATTGTTTTCAAGCGAAAAAAGCACGCACAACAAGAGGTGCCACGCCCCGGGGTTTGAACCCACGACCTCTCGGTTGGCGGGCGGACACTCTACCAACTGCGCCACGGGGGAAGCTGTGCTGGGCGAGTGTATTCGCCCAGCTATATAGCTTACAGCCATTATTTCGGACAAAAACCTCAGCGCCAGGTGGAACCAGGATGCTGGGAAATGGGATTTCATGGGATCTGGGGCTGTAAGGGTTATAGTAACACGACGATTACAAAATGAGGTTTTTACCTGTGCTTTTGATTGTGGCTTTGGCGCTAGCACTATCTGATGCGGCCTTTCGAGCAAGTAATGGTAGGTATTAACTTATTTTAAATCTGAACTACACTAAACGTTAACGTTAACACGTATATCAGCGAAACATCAATTACGCGTCAATGTCGGTGTATCATGATCCCCTGGAGCCATAGTCCGCCCGTACAGTAAGTATAGGTTACGTACGCAACACTATCATGACTACATGTATCTCGCCTCATTCCGTGTATGGGCCTTTCCACAAAAATGGGACCACTTGGGTCGGTTTTATCATTCTTTGATCCGGGAAATCTCACTGCAAGTATATATATATATATATATCACAAATGTTTATGAATACCGTATTATGGCAAAACTCGACGAGTTCTATACTCTTTCTTTTTAAATGGGCTTCTATAAGGCCATATGTTTTGAACTCGCCACCCTTCCCGTTGCATGTCCAGATTTTTACATTTTAAACCATCTGAGATTCGAATTAGCATATCGCAATAACTACTTGTTCTACCCCATAAAAGTACACTGAAAAATAATTTGGTGTCATTTTGACACTAAAACAAGCGTCAAAAAATGGGTCCTCAGTTGGCCACCTAAAGGTGTCAAATTGACACCATTATGGGTGTAAAATATGACACCTTAGGGTGTCATATTCATTTTGACACCTTTGGGTGGTTACCTGAGGACCCATTTTCGAAAATGCCATGACACCCCAAATGGGGTGTAATATTGACTCTCTTTAAGTGTCATATTGAGTTTGACACCCTAAAGGTGTCAAATTGACACCATTATGGGTGTCAAATTGACACCTTTGGGTGTCATATTCATTTTGACACCTTTGGGTGGTTACCTGAGGACCCATTTTCGAAAAATGTCATTACACCCCAAATGGTGTAATATTGACTCTCTTAAGAGTCATATTGAGATAGCACATGTTTAGGAGCCGTTTTCTCGTCGCCATTTTGTTTGCATGTTACGAGCCGGTAAGACTGGTAAGTACCGATCTGCTCCATTTCCAGACATTTTTGATAATAATTATGATACAATTAGCGTAATGTAAGACGTCAGTATGAAAAAGATGACCACTGAGCCAGACAAATCGGGCTACATGTATGTAATGTTGCACATATCATCGTATGCATGCATGACGAACACACACATAGTACTAGTAGGTCCATGCCGGGGTCCATGCACTGACACAGTCCAACAAAATGCTAGTCTCTGACTATGAAATTGTAATTCATTTCATCAGTTAGTTGGCGCAATATTAAACAACATGAACAAGGCTTACATTACGCTAATTGTATCATAATTATTATCAAAAATGTCTGGAAATGGAGCAGATCGGTACATACCAGTCTTACCGGCTCGTAACATGCAAACAAAATGGCGACGAGAAAACGCATGCGTTGATATGTTGATAGACGCCCAAATTGGTGTCAGAATTACACCAATTGGTGTCAGAATTACACCAATTTGGTGTCAGAATTACACCAATTGGTGTCAGAATTACACCCGTTGGTGTCAGAATTACACCAATTGGTGTCAGAATTACACCAATTGGTGTCAAAATGACACCAATTGGTGTCATGCTGCTTCGACACCTCTAAAAACCGTGAGCTTTCCCGCCAACTATTGACGCCCTTGGAGTTATTTCAATTAATCTGACACCAGTTTTGGTGTAAATCACTAAATGATCACTGAAAGGTGTCCGTCGGACACTTAACGGTGTCAACGTAAATTATGTGCAAACCCATATCATTGACGATTACACCAATTTTGGAGTCAAAATAACGCCTTTGTAAGTGTCATTTACAGTTGACTCCAAGAAGGCGTCGCTGTGACACCAATTTATTTTTCAGTGTATATATTTTCTGAAAGGAAATCTCACAAGAAATCTAAATATGATATTGGAATTTATATAGGACCTAATATTAACATGTTGTGATTATAAGACTGTTCAAATAATATCGATTTTTTTCCTTCTTCATATTTTGATTAAAGCTCAATAATAATTATTTGTATAGCTATTCCAATCATAATCTTACTGTGCATGATATTAGTTCCTCATGCAATTACCCATCAGAACATAATGGTTGTCAAGGGTAACTTTTTGAAATATTATACTATATCGGGGGTCAGGCCGTTTAGTGGGGGAAACGGTGACCCAAGTTTTCTGAACCCACAGCTGAACCCACTTTTGTATTGGTTGAATATGTAGTAAATAATAATAAAGAACATACTTTGAAATATGGTTTAAATCTGTATCATTTATGTAGGAGAAAACAGTTTTTCTTAATAAATTAAAAACATGATATCGAACCACGTGCGTATAGTCTCTAATTCGGTCGTTGTATAGAAAACAGAAACAGCCTTGACTCAACCACCATATATTATCTCTATACCGAAGTTTAAGAAGCAACGTCCCAATATCGGATTCACACGGGGGTGGGGCTACACTGTGCATAAGAGCTCACTACATGTATAAGGGACGCACCTGTTCATTAAACTTCCAGATTTTGAAGAAGAAAAAAAATTCCCCCTCTATGCAGGCCAAAAAAATAATTCCCCCCTTGATGAGTAGAAAAAGAAAGAAAAAATTACCCCCACCCAACTCAATATGAATGAATAAATATTCGCCGCCTTTGGCGGCGCAAAAAAAGAAAAAACCCCCCCTTACAGCATAAAAAAAATCCCCCCCAACCCAACTTCCTCCCCCCTGGAAATCTAATGGTGCGTCCCTAAACACTTTGTATTAAAATCTCACCGGGGTTTGGATTAGCTTTTAATAGCTGATCACACAGCCATGCACAGCCCCAGCTATCATTTGTTTGTTTTAATTAACAATTCAATTCACTTAATGAAATGTTTCATTCTTGTTAATAAAGTTATTTATTTGTTTATTTATTTATAAGTATATTTAACTATTCATTTACTGAATTATTTATTTATTTATGTATTCATTCATTTATTTATCCATTTATAATGAGTGTGTCTTCATCCTAAATCACCCTCTGCAAAATCACCCACAAAGTAATGCGTTCAATTGCAAGTGGCTCATAATGGTATCGTTCCTCGTGTCCGATGTGAGTGTGTTGCGTATGGGAGGCCCTTGCGTGATTACGTACTGTAGCACACTGAGCTATCACACTGATATTATTTCACACAATGCACGAACGAGGCTGGGCATAAAATGCATTAAAAATAGGGTTTTACGAAATATTCAGGTATATTAGTTGTACTTGCTGCCCCATACCATAACTCAAATAAAAGATTGGGTTCAGCAGTCAGCTGTAGAACGGGGCCCCGTTTCAATTGAGGGCGCTCTATTTAGTGACGCACTGCCGTCATATTTTACACGGCGATTCATCAAGTGACGGAAGTCCGTCGTCCGCCGGAATACGAACAAAAAACACTTTTCAATAGAGGGCGGGCTTGAGAACGGGACTCCGTTTCCAAGGGAACGGCCTCACGTCACAGTAATGTTCAAAATTCATAAAAAAACGATTTTGCTGATTTTAAACAAAGAAATAACTCTCTTATCACAGAGATAACCGTTACAAAGGCATCACTTTTGAATACTATAGGGCTTGTATTTAATGTAAAAATTATCACACTTATCCTAGAAATTCTATAAAATGGTGTAATCTCGTCTAGAAAATGGTGGTCTCATCGCAGCAAACCGGTCAAAAAAGACATACTTTTAGCTTGTGTCTTGTGATGTTGGGGTCAAAGGTTAAATTAAATCATCGAACTGATTGTCGCAAAGAGTTCTGGTACCTAAAGCTGCCCTCAACTCGATGGATAGTAACTTTTTATGCAGATAATTGGGGGGGGGGGGGGGGGGGGGGTAAAGACGAAAATTCAATCATTGCGCAAATTGACGGGTGTGCGTTACCTTGGTTACGTACACCCGTCGTTTTAGAGCGCCCTCAATTGAAACGGGGGCCCGTTCTACAGTTGACTGTTCAGGTGGGTCAGAAAAGTGGGTTCAGAAAAGTGGGGTCACCAAACGGCTGGACCTCTATATCGGGAAGTGAATGAGTACAAACGTTTAAATTTCAAATTAATTAGAGTTTACACAAAAAACGGGAAAAAATGGGGGGGGGGGGGGGGGGGATGCACCATATCCTGATTTAAACGCTATTTTTGAATTCCCCTATTTGAGAGCTTTCCAAAAATGTATCATTTTCCTATCATCGGTTGAATACCTTTTTTTTTATAGTATGTTATGTAAAACCGATGAATTAGGGAAAGTTCACTGTGTAGTGCTAGGAAGAAAGCCCAGGACAATGCAATCGATTCATGATTGATTACAATTGTTACACAATCGTTGACAAGTTTGTTAAAACAGAAACTTATAGAATATAATCTAAAAAATGAGAGCAAAATCATGTTTGTACCATACAGGGATGAGGAATTATTGTAAATTGAACGTAAAATTTGTGACATTTTCTGTATTCCTTATAAAGATCGTACACAGCGCCACCGCCGCCACCGCCGCCACCGCCATCCCTGACATTTGAAATACAGTCAATCATATCTCAACCAAACAGTTATAGAAATACTTGATTTATTCACAAAATGTAGCTAGATAAATTGGCTTTCGAATGACACCTAAACCATACCTCTACCACATTGTAGAGTTAATAGAGAGATGGGTGATTCGTCACCAAATTAATGTAACACCACCACCCTTTGTAGGCGGTCAGTTAAAACACATGGCCATAATAATATTCCTATTCGAATGTTCTTCTTTAAAGGTATACTTCGAGATGTTTAAGATTAATTTATTTAAAAAGAAATGTACTTAATATTATAGGTAATAATTATAATTGGCCATTATTGTTGTTTCTACTCACAAAAAAAACAGCAACACTTGATAACCCTTTTTCTAAAAAGTAACGCCCTCTATGTAATATCGTATGTAATTTGAATCGAAAAGAAAAAGCATAACGCTGTTTACCATAAAAATAATGCTGTCCGAGTCGGGGATGGAATATTTTGAAACGACGTTTTATGGCACAGATACGGCTGATTTGTCTTAATCCTTAGAGCTGTAAGTTTGTGTATTAGAAATGTAGAAATGCCGGATTTTATTCTTATTTATGGCGGAGCTTTCAACACATCTCTTAGTACCGTTTATAAGTTATAAGCTCTCCAGTTTTAGGACCCAGTTTTGTGGACAACCCGTAATGATGCGTCCCGTAATGATTGAATATCATGCTATTACTTTACACAGGTCCAGCAGGCTCTCCTTGCCCAACAGGCACTCGGTACACATGTCAACCAACAAACACCCGGGGTCCCATGGGACCATCAGTACCGTTGGGTAGACCAACAATCATCCGGGGTCCACCTGGAAACTCTGGAGCTGACAGCATTGGGAAGCATACTTACGGTAACTTGCTTGCTTGCTTGCTTGTTTGCTTGCTTGCTAAGATAATCATTATAATTGGCCATTATTGTTGTTTCTACTCACAAAAAAGCAACAAAACGTGATAATACTTTGTTTTTTAAACTATATGTAATATCGTATGTAATTTGAATTGAAAAGAAAAAAAGCGTAACGATGTTTAGCATAAAATGCTGTCCAGGCCAGGGATGGAATATTTTGAAACGACGTTCTATGGCACAGAGGCGGCTGATTTTTCTTAATCCTTACAGCTGTTAGTTTGTGTATTAAAAATGTAGAAATGCCGGATTTTATTCTTATTTATGGCGGAGCTTTCAACACATAGGCCTGTCAAAATTGCCATTTATTTGACGATACCCGGACACTGCGCCTATACGCTGGTTTTTGTTTTAAAATACTAATGAAGTATTCAATAACCACCAAAAAAAATGCACACAAATGTACTATTGGGGAACTCTTTTTATAAGAGGTTAAAGTTGGGACCGTGAGGGGAAAAATAAAAAAAATACGATCTTTGCAAATTTCAGTCAGACCTTATTTCTGCTGGGACACTCAATAGTTCATCAGCCATCACATTCAATTCATGCCTTGCTATTCATAGAGAAAAGACTACCTCAATAGAGCACAATACCATTCAATATGGATTATGCCTGGCCAGTTAGTTCTGATAGACTGGTTATATAGTGTGTCTCAAATGAAAATGAATAGCACTATCTAATATATAGGCTTTATCTTCGCTATAAGGCAATATGGTTGGGTTTAAGAAAGGTATATTAAAACATACATTTATTTATTAGTTCCACGTGTATGAATATCTTTCATCTATTCAACACATATTGTCTGCGCACTTCAATGGGAATTAATCACACACAGATAATAGCAACCAAGCATATTGACAAAATTAGCTATATGTCATGTCAATAGAATAATAGTAATTATGCATCGTGATTCTTTATAATATGACTATTTGTGTCGGAATGTAAGCCCAACGTAAAATATAGCATAACATGAGTTTGTAAAATTAAAATACTGCATTAAAGGTTGTCACATTTTAATTGACATACTAATCGCACGTTATTTGCTTTAAAGCAAGTTGATACCTCAATACATTTCATTTCTCTGCCTGAAATTACGAAACTAACAGTAACATTATTGTTTCACACTGTACACATCAACGTTTACAATCGCATCGACATTATTTGCGTTTCTTTGAAATAGTACCTGCCACCAAAATGAAAAGGAAGGGTATTGCTGTCGTACAAAGAGAATTTATCCTTGCACCAAATGGTAGATGAACTTTGAATTTATAGACAACATATCGTCTCTTTTCTTAAAAGTAAAGACAGCAGCAAAGACAAAATTCTTGCAAATTATATATCATTTTGATTGAAAAGTATCCGTAAGATTATTTCCAATATATTATTATTATTATTATTAAGGATACTTATAAAGCGCATTTCCCATGGACCAATGCGCTGTACATTAAAACATAATCTAAAATACAACAAAATAATGACACATGATAAAATACATGACCTATTACATCAGCAATTATGATAAAAACCGATATATATAAATATACAATTAAGAAACCAAAAAATATGCACAATGACTAGCAATTAATTTGGGAAAAGGTAGGTTTTTAAGAGCTTTTTAAAAGCTTTCACATTAGGAGCATCGCGTACATTATTTGGTAAGCTGTTCCACAACTTAGGACCATAAGCCGAAAATGATCTATCCCCATAAGCTCTTTTTGTTTTGGGGATTTCTAGTCGGGAAAGATCCTTCATGGACCTAAGGCCAGTACGGTTACACCTGTATTTGTGCAGCCGATCCTGTAAATATGAAGGAGATGAGTCATGAAGACAGTTGTACACATGCACCAAGATCTTGAAATCTATCCTCTGCTGGACAGGCAACCAATGCGACTCGCGCAAGAGCGGCGTGGCACTAGTACGCTTACTAACTTGAAAAATTAGACGCGCCGCGCGATTTTGAAGCTTTTGGAGACGTTGCACTGCCTGTTTTGGAAGACCGCATAAAAGCGAGTTGCCATAGTCCAGCCGAGATAGGGTCAGAGATCTTGCTGCATGTGCACAAGTAGTTTGGTCAATGAAACGACATATACACAAAGTTAATTATATAAAATTAGTTTCATTAAGTAAAAGAACCACAGATTCATTTTCCGGAATTTGCAATTGATACATATATATAGTTAAATTGAAAATGTATAAGGACTCATTTAATGCTGACTGAACCAATATTAACATATCTGTTTACTTGTTTAAGTATTCAGTGAATAACATTCACTTTCATTGTACATAGTTAAATGAAATGTTAAAACGATTATCAAAAATAACTGTGCAAAGCAATATAAGCAACTGTATCTTGCGTACGAAACTAACATACACACAGAAAACACTATGTAAAAAATTATGTAAATATAGAACTCCATAATTATTATGTAAGAGTTTACATAAAACATGTAATATATACCCAAGCTTGTGTAAATTCCTATGCAAAAGCTTAACACAACTGTTTACATAGTATTATGGAGTTCTATTTTTACACAGATTGTGTATTTTTTACATAATTTGTGTAATTTTTTTACATAGTGTTTTCTGTGTGTAATTATGTTTGACACATCAAACGTTTGCAATAGCATCAAAAGTATTTGCCTTTTCTTTGAAATAGTACACCTGGCACCAAAAATGAAAAGGAAGGGTATACCTAGGTTATTCTCTGAAATTTCGTAAAAACAGAACTTATCCTTGCACATAAGTAGCATAATTCATTGAAACTCTTTAACTATGTTATTGTATGTTCCAAAGAAAAAACAAATGTAAGTTGAGCTTCGAAATTATAGACAAATATATCGTCTCTTTTTTAAGACTTAAAGACAGCAGCAAAGACAAAATTCCTGCAAATTATAATCAATTTGATTCAGAAGTATCCGTAAGACGTGCCGTAAGGCTATTTTCAATATACACAAAGTTGATTATATAAAATTTGTTTGACTAAATAGAAGAACCACAGATTACTTTTCAGTATTTTGCAATCGATAGTTAGATTGAAAATGTATAAGGACTCGTTAATAATAATGATTGAACCAATATTACACTAACAGATCTGTTCTCTTGTTTGAGTTGTCAGTGAATATGAATAACATTTACATTCAATATGAAATGTTGAAACGCCTTCTAATGTATCATAGCTTCATCTTATTAACGCCGGTCGCTCTTCATATCTTCCTCTTCTCCACGCCGCCGCGACGGTCGCTCTTCATATCTTCATTTTCTTTCACACCGGTCGCTCTGTGCTATATCTGTATCTTCATCTTCAACTGGCCGGTGCGGTGGCTCTGTATCATATCTTCATCTTCAACTGACCGGTGGCTCTGTGTCATATCTTCATCTAAGTAATTGCAACAAATACTGCATTCTCAATATCTACCGATATCGATAGGGTGTGTGTGTTGGGGGAGGGAGGGGGGGGGGGGGGGGGGGGGGGGGGGGGCGGCAGGGGCTCCTGGCCATCCGGTTCGCCGTTGGGGATTTGATGCACATAATCATAGGATCTACTACTGGTTCTATCTTTCTTTCTCTGTATTCTTCTCCGGTTTCCTATAAAGTGTGTGTGTCATTCCCTTTTCCCTCCCTATTTACTCCGCCTTTTAGTTGTTTAATACCGTAGACATACAGGGTGTCCCAAAAAATGTTAACACTCCGGGCAAATAAGATATCTTAAAAGGACAGGAACACACGGGTCTAATCTTGGTGTAACATGAAAGCTGAGTAAATAAGCTTTCATTTGCATTTTATTGCGTTCCAATTGGTTATTTAGAACGGGAGATATGCTTCAGCAAACATGAGGAAGCAAAATCGGCTTGGTCCAATCCTCTCAGTATGAAAGTAAAGCTTTTAAAATGCACGAGGCAAGAAGCAACATGATTAAGTCACACACACACATCAGTTAATCTCTTCTTTGTTCTTTTCAACGCACTCTTTCGATTCTTTTCAAGCTTAAAAGACATTTAATAAATATATTCCACATGAATTATATAGGTATTTTGTCTGAATGGTCTGAATGAAGATTTTCTGTACACGCAGCTCGTAGGCTCACAGTAATGGGGGCACACCACTAAATACGTCTCCCATTGAAATACACGCGTTTCGGCCCTTTTTCAAGACCGTATTTTTACCCCACGTAACAATGATGGAAGTTTTTATTTCGCATGAATGTATTAGATATGTGTTGAATTTTATTTTAAACTTGATTTTTCTTGACCCATCTAGATGAAATTTTTCGCTACGGGCACCTAAACAGCGCCCTCACCATTTTAAACCGATATTTTCGCTTCCTCACCGGTTCCGGCAACGATATCCTTCCGCAGCCTAGGCTCCCGTGCGTATTCGATTCCGACGATTTTTGACCACATTAGCAATGCTTAGGTTCTATTCTATCTTTTTCATAAAAAATAAGCAAGATTTACTTCTATTTGCTTCCCCTGGGACGATGATCAAATTGATGTAGGTACTATTTCTCCGAACCATACACCAAACGCGGAAGGATTTAGTGTAGTGCCCCCTTAGAAGCAAAACTTTTTTTGAGTTTTCATTCTTTTTTCTACATATTTCGAAAGAACAAGTATTTCTAAGATAAATTGCCAAAGCATACCTCTGGGCGATCTGTGGTTCTCAAATAAGAGCATTTTTCTGAAAAATGATGATGTCCCAAATGTTCATAAATCGTGTATAAATGCAAGAAATCACCCAGTCCGGCACCATCTGGTCCGGCACCATCTGGGCTGACATCGATTTTGGCGAACCATAGTGTATGCATTATCAATTGTTTCGTGAATAATGTAATACGAACTAACTTAACATTTAATAAACATTTGATTATAATATTACATACAGACAAAGTCCGACACAAATTCACTATTCTCTAGTTTTCAGTAATGGTAGCTCTAGAAGAGCTGTTTGGGTTTAAAAGGGTCTGTTTGAGAGATATTTCATGTGATCTTTCAATTCATGTGGTGATACATGGATGTGAACACCCGCTGTAATTCTTCAAACCGTGGCATGTGATTCTCCTCTTGTTATCTGTCGAAGATTCTAACACCAAGTGGTCGCCTAGTTCTGCGCACGTCCGCTTGACACACTCTATTGGACCCCCCCCCCCCCGGCATGGCGTTTCTCCCATGCATGTCAGGTCAGGTCTGCGGTTCTGTAAGATGTACACGGCTCTTGGAAGCGTGGTGATTACCTCCCTGTGTCCAAGATACCGCAGGTGACACCGGTGGTAACCATATCCTTGTTCCTACAATACACCCAATACGAACCAACTTCAATTTCTAAAACATTTCTGGTTAGGTATGCTGTAGTTTTGACAGTATCTACTGCTCATCCGTCAAGCTATCACCGCTAACCATAGAGTACAATGCCCCTTTTGATGATTCGTCAAAAGTTTAGTGGCCAAGGCTAGCATGATTGTGTTTAGATTTAATTTAAAATATTGTATTGTACTTTTATCCTAATGGTAGTAATCTTAAGAAACTTTATTGACAAACAAAACTGCGAAAATAGAGTGAAAATGAGAGTTTTTCAAGTAAAAGGTACCATAATAGGCCAAAAACAACACGTCTTCGAAGGGGGCACACCACTAAATACGTCTCCCATTGAAATACACGCGTTTCGGCCCTTTTTCAAGACCGTATTTTTACCCCACGTAACAATGATGGAAGTTTTTATTTCGCATGAATGTATTAGATATGTGTTGAATTTTATTTTAAACTTGATTTTTCTTGACCCATCTAGATGACATTTTTCGCTACGGGCACCTAAACAGCGCCCTCACCATTTTAAACCGATATTTTCGCTTCCTCACCGGTTCCGGCAACGATATCCTTCCGCAGCCTAGGCTCCCGTGCGTATTCGATTCCGACGATTTTTGACCACATTAGCAATGCTTAGGTTCTATTCTATCTTTTTCATTAAAAATAAGCAAGATTTACTTCTATTTGCTTCCCCTGGGACGATGATCAAATTGATGTAGGTACTATTTCTCCGAACCATACACCAAACGCGGAAGGATTTAGTGTAGTGCCCCCCTTAGCATGTCATCATTTCGATGGAACGCCATCGTATCAATATCGCTAATGACGCAACTTTAAACCCTAATTCCAAGAGTTCCCCAAGAGTAGATTTTTGTGCATTTTTTTGGTGGTTATTGAATACATCCTTGGTATTTTAAAACAAAAATCCAGCGTATACGCGCAGTGTCCGGGTGGTCATGGAGAAATGACAGGCCTAACATCTCTTAGTACCGTTTATAAGTTATAAGCTCTCCAGTTTTAGGACCCAGTTTTGTGAACAAGCCGTAATGATGCGTCCCGTAATGATAGAATATCATGCTATTACTTTACACAGGTCCACCAGGCTATGATCCTTGCCCAACAGGCACTCGGTACACATGTAAGTTTAAAGTGGACTATAATCACAAGTTGAAAGAAATCAACTGTGAGTGCATTGATTGTTTAGTCTGTTTTCATCGTTTGTACTCTGGGGTTTTAGCTGTAATAGACATAAATATATTGTAGTCAACTAGTTATGATTAGTCATTATCAGTCAATAATTGTATTCATCTGATCTTCCTGTGTCCCGTCCTGTGTATACAAAATGAAAAACTTTATAAAGGTAACAGTCGCCACTGCCTTCTGAGACAAACCTGGTTTTTGTTTGCCTTATGCATGAGTATTTAAAGTTTAAAGTGAACTATAATCACAAGTTGAAAGAAATCAACTGTGAGTGCATTGATTGTTTAGTCTGTTTTCATCGTTTGTACTCTGGGGTTTTAGCTGTAATAGACATAAATATATTGTAGTCAACTAGTTATGATTAGTCATTATCAGTCAATAAGTGTATTCATTTGATCTTCCTGTGTCCTGTCCTGTGTATACAATATGAAGAAGAAAAAAACGTTATAAAGGTAACAGTTGCACTGCATATAATCAAATGAGCTTTACGTTTTGATAGAAATGTGAATAGTAATCAATGATGCTTGTTTCTAAATGCCCATGAAGTTGGCAAGATATCAAAGGCTGGAGATTTTAGATTTGTCCAGTTTTACTATAAAAGAAACAAAAAGTGAGTTTTGTTTTTTTTATTTAATTTTTAGTCACAAGAGTGTAAGTTGTGTTTGCTTGTCATTGGAATACCGGTACCGTATGCCATTACAAATGAGCCAATATTGAATCACTTGTAAAATTTAATTCAGTATGGATCAAAATGTTGTAATTATTGTTGCAAATTATATTTGATAGTATTCACTAAAAATTTACACCATGTGATAACTGTCACATGCATTTTTAAAAAATGAAGCATAACTTTTGTAAAAGAAATGTATCATGACATTGATGTTTTGTTGGTGATCTTAACAAAAGACCTATAAATCAATGTAGTATGTAGCCGATTGATTTTAACGTATAAATAACATTTAATTTGCATTAAGAAATCAGCATTGGCTCTATGTGTAATTCTTTGATGTCATGTTCTATACTTGTATTAAAGTTCATGAAAGGAAAACAATTGCACACACTGAAGTGGCAATTTGTGAATTGGGTTTCTTCAGGCCAAATTCATTTTTTTTGTAAAAGTTTAAAAAAAAGCTATGCGAAATACGGTACAAAGCCCACCATTTTTTAAATCATTTTAAATTTGATTTTTACGGCCAAAAAGGACTAACAAAATAAAAGTCTGACAAAACTTGAAAAATCTTTTCAAAAGTTATGCACTGGAATGCAAATTATAAAATGTACGCGCGCGGTTTTCTGAGACAGACTTCTTTTTTATTTCGCCTTATTTTTTTTTATTGTTACTGTTTGAAAATGCAAAACCATATGACCACCCCTTCCGATAATCTAAAATCATATGACCCCGCCCCCCCCCCCCATTTTTGCTTGACCAAAACCATGTGACCCCCCCCCCCCCCCCCCCCCCCCTCCGGTGGAAATAATGAGCGGTCCTTTAGGACCAGTTTTGTGGACAAACCGTAATGGTGCGTCCCATAATGATTTAATATCATGCTATTACTTTACACAGTTCTACCAGCCTCTCCTTGCCTAACAGGCACTCGGTACACGTGTCAACCAACAATCATCCGGGGTCCACCTGGAAACTCTGGAGCTGACAGCATCGGGAAGCATACTTACGGTAACTTACTTACTTTTCCTTTCCTCCCTTTTGTCTCCCCTCTTCCCTTTATTTCCCTTTCCTTTCCCTTTTTATCTTCCCCGCTTCCCCTTCGTCTTCCGTTCCCTTCGATTTTTTTAGCCTAGTAGTTTGATCTGACCTTACTGGTCAAAGCCGTCAAGGGAAGGGGAACCCTGCCCCTGCCCCCTCATCGAGAGATACGCTACTGCACTTACGTTTCCTACTGCTTTAAAGGTGTACTAAAAGATGTGAAGTTTTTTTTTTCGTTTCAAAAGAATGTACTTAACCCTTACTCTACCCCCACACTTTTTTCAGAATGTTTTCTTCAACGTGGAAAATCGACCAAAATATCCACCGACCTCCCCCCCCCCCCCCCCCCCCCCCCTCCAGCACGTGGAGCTTCCAATTCCCCACTACACCACGGCTTTCACCACAGTCTGCGGAGTGTATTGCACAAACTAAAGACATCAAAAAAAGTAACTCGGCTGTTGTAAAAGCACCTATAATTATAAAATTGTTACTCATATCCTAAAAATGAAAATACTAGGAGACGGAAAGTTTAATTACGGTGATTTTGATACCGGTCACGCGTTATGAACTCGCCTCTCAATAGGGTGGTGCCGTTACATTTTTTAGCTTCATGCTGTCATTTTCCTCAAATATTTTTAAAACGACAAAAGCTATCTCAACAAATTTGGTATCATTTTAAAGCCCTAATAACAATCTAGCTGCCTGTCAAATGGCATTGGTATAGCTAATACAGAAAGGGAGATACAGCTGTTTGATGTTTGGGGACCAGGGGTGGTGCTGGAAGGGGTGCCGCTGGAAGGGGTGCCGCCTGTACAAACTCAATGGGGATAATCCCATGCTTTGTTCTTTTTACAATAACTAGTCATCCCCTTATGTTAAAAACACAATTTTGGTCCCATTTCAAAGGATATTTAGTAGTCTTTAAGTATGTGGTTCAACAGACTTGTCAACTATTATTAGCAACTAATTAATTATGGATAAGACAATGATCATCAGCTTTCTTCCTATTCGCTACACAGTCAACATGAATAATCAGCCTCAATTTATCGGATTTATAAAAATGACTATAACAGAAAAAGTTTTCAACCTATGATAGCAAAAGTATACATTTTTGGAAAGCTTGTAACTAGAGGAATTCAGAAATGCAGTTTATATCAGGGAAAGGTTCATCCTTAAACAAATATTTCTGAAAATTCTAAAAATATATAAAATAAAAATTTAAGATATTCACTAGCCGGTATAATTACCATACCGACGTAGTAACTTTGACAAATATATATCATCTAATGGGTAATTTTATTTAAATATGTAAAAAAAATAATGATAGGGGTAGGTATAAAAAATATATGGATCTCAAATTAAAAATTAAAAAACTCTGATATTTTCCGAACATTTCCGATCATACCATTTTAGTTCTTGGTCGTACTATAATTTTAATGGCATATTTGGTTTTCTCATGCTATTTCCCTTCAGAAAATGTATACTTTTACTACCTCAGGGGGGTATACAAGTAAATATAAATGTGTAAAGTTAAAATCATGTCGCGAAAGCCAAAATCCGTGTATAACGCGAAAGGAGGCGAGCTTAAAACACATGACCTACCTTGTTTGTTAAAATCGATAAAGTATTGTTGTCGCGGTATGTGCATACAGATGAAAAGTGCCCATTTCCATTGTTGCAGTAACTCCTATTGATCTCTCTGATTCAGCGTGAAAATGATAGCGGGGATTTTGATTAGCTGTTCCTGTTGTGTATTAAAAATGTAGAAATGCCGGATTTTATTCTTATTTATGGCGCAGCCTTCAACACATCTCTTAGTACCATTTATAAGTTATCAGCTCTCCAGTTTTAGGACCCAGTTTTGTAGACAAGCCGTAATGGCGCGTCCCATACTGATATAATATCATGCTATTACTTTACACAGGTCCAGCAGGCTCTCCTTGCCCAACAGGCACTCGGTACACATGTCAACCAACAAGCACCCGGGGTCCCATGGGACCATCGGTACCGTTGGGTACAGCTGGAAACTCTGGAGCTGACAGCATATGGAAGCATACTTACGGTAACTTGCTTGCTTGCTTGCTTGCTTGCTTGCTTGCTTGCTTGCTTGCTTGCTTGCTTGCTTGCTTGCCTGCCTGCCTAGCAGGCAGTGCCTGCTCCCCCACTCACTCACTCACTCACTCACTCACTCACTCACTCACTCCCCCACTCCCCCACTCCCCCACTCACTCACTCACTCACTCACTCACTCACTCACTCACTCACTCACTCACTCACTCACTCACTCACTCACTCACTCACTCACTCACTCACTCACACCCTCACTCACTTACTTACTTACTTACGTACTTACTTACTAAATTGTCATATAGATGGGAATTAAAGGCGAGATACCACTCTAGGTTTAATACTAGTCACATCCAGTTCTCTTGGGAATTTGACAAGGTTACAATTTCTCCATGTTAACTCTGTACAGTCTGTCATCAAGTGAACAGGTGTATGACCAGTTCGTCTGTGGTGAACTGCTAAAGTGGTAGGCCAGCTTTAAGTAAATCCCTAGAATCATCAAATAGTCGCAATTCATCCAAAGTCAAGCAAAAGGGGCGGGGCGATCCTTTGCCCGGCCCTGTGATTACCATGATGATAGTCACTAAAATTACGTAATGCACACTTAAGGCCAGTTTCTTTTCGATTTTCACTTCTTTTAACTTATTTATTTTTCCTTCCACGTTAAATAATATGGAAATGTGTTTGTAAAGTAAAATGAAAATACAGCCTAGTTTCCGTGTTGACATTCGATGATTTCTGGACATATAGGACAAGTTGCCCCAATATGAGGGAACTATTTTTTTTAACATTGATTATAATGTTATATATGTAAACAGTTACATGGGTGCTTTTTCATAGCAATTCCATACATATTTGCACGAGCTTTAAGCTTTTGTATCATGAAATATGCTTAACCAGACCAGTTGCCCCATCCTCCCTAGTGGTATATTGCAAAGTTCTTCGCGCGTTACGACCGCAAATTTCACATATGAAGAGGTTTTTTGCAAAAGGGCCTGCATCCACTTTGGGTCTTATTGAGAAAAAGTCAAAAAAATGTTTCTAAATATTCAAGTTGAGCAATGGAAAAACTGAATGGATTATGAAAGAGGTACACTGCATACTAATTTAAATTGAAATACATTTTAAATGTGCTAGTTTTCAAAAAAAAATTAAATCATGTTTACATTTTTTTAAAATTTGGATGTAGGCCCTTTTGCAACAAAAACTCCATCTGTTTGTACATAGAGAAAAAATACCACACAAAAAAAATCATTTATTTTAATCATTTAAAAAAAATCAGTTTGATATAGAAATGTATAGGTCACAATCGTATGTTTCAAGAAAATAAGGTCATTTTTTTCAAAAAGACCTACATCTCATTGTAAACAGCCATTAAAGATGTTGTTTTGTTGCAAAAGGGCCTGTATCCCGATTTAATTCTGGATACAAGCCCTTTTGCAACAAAACAACAATTTCAATGGCTGTTTACAATGAGATGTAGGTCTTATTGAAAAAAATGACTTTGTTTTCTTGAAACATATAATTTTTCCCTATACATTTCTATATCAAACTCATTTTTGAGAAAAATGCACCATAGCCCTTTTGCAACAAAGCTCTTCATAAAATTTATTTCAATTTCAATTAGTATGTAGTGTACCTCTTTCATAATCCATTCAGTTTTTCAATTGCTAAACTTGAATATTTAGAAACAGTTTTTTGACTTTTTCTCAATAAGAGCCAAAGTGGATGTAGGCCCTTTTGCAAAATACCTCTTCATATAGTGATCTTTGGGCGAACAAATGCGCCGTTAATACGTCGCAGTAAACTATGGTAAAGATTCCTCCTATACAAATATTTTTGCCCCTCCGTGTCGACCCCACACCATGCCAAATGCAAAAGGCTAGTTACGCCACTGCATTACATAGCACTTGGCGATTTTTCACTGGTGTTGTGGGAGTGAGGTGTTTTTTCCCAACATATTTTCTGTAGGATTTAATTGTGCGTCCCGTATTGATTGAATATCTCACTATTACTGCACAGGTGCACCTGGTGAAACAGGTTCCCGGGAGACCAGGGGCAACCGGACAACCAGGGGCAACTGGATAGAAAGGGGGTCGAGGGTTCAAAGGAGATTCCGCCCCAGTTTAATCGACTATCATCCGTTACGATTCGAGAGACCTCATTTAGTCAGATTGAGTATACGTAAAGCTTACACATACCTCCTCTATGAAATCATTTTCCGAGTGAATTTCATCAATAGTTTTGTTTTGTTCCGTGGATCCATCCAGAGCACAAGTATCAAATGGCCAAAGCCTGTTTCTACCAAATTCGTATCGTGTCACGTCTAGCTGAAAACATCGAGTGACGTTTAAATATCCTAAAAAGATATTGACATTTTAGTAGAAATAATTACATGTCTAGCAAATGTCTGATTTCAAATTTGTTTGTATTGTGTTATGAGATATGAGTGTCGAATAAAATTTCATCCAATCACAACCTGTTTGATGAATGGTTGTTTCACAGTGCAACAGGCCATAAACTTCCCGAACAGAGAGGTCAAGTGATTAGGCCATAGTTTAAATTAGTCATATATAGCACAAGTCTCATAATTTTAATATGTATGAGTTAAACGTCTGGCAATATGAAAACTTGAAAATTAGACAAAAAAATCATTATCATACATTAAAATTAGTGAAGAAAAATATAAAAAACATGATTTTACCTATACTTTTGCAACCATAAAAGATAAAAGTACACTGATTTCAAATAAGGTGTAGGCCTACATTATATTTGGCCGATAATTCTGATTAAGCACCTTTTTTTCAATCTCGTTTTGGAAAAATAAGCAAACGGGTAATTTTTAGTTAATTTTGCTTAATTTATATGTTTCTTTTATCTGTAACTGGTAAAGGTAAATAGACAATTACAATTGAAAGCTAAAACTTCTGAGGACAGTTTTGTATTGATTGGAATTCAAATAATTGTTCGGTTATGCCGAAATTTCGAAATCACATTTTGGGCAAAATCAACAAAATGGCCGCCAAGGTCAAATGTCACATATTTACCCTTTTTGTTATATCTAAAGAACTGAACAAGGTATTAACCTCCTGATCAATAAAGTTTTCCTTGATGTGTCAGCTTATAAATGCAATTGCCTATTTACCTTTTCAATTACAGATAAAAGAAACATATGCATTTAAGCAAAGTAACTAAATATAGGAATTTGGCTTATTTTTCCAAACGAGAAAACTTTTCCAAAAAGAGTTTAATCAGAATTATCGGCCACATCCATACATTATTTGAAATCAGTGTACTTTTATCTTCCATGGTTATAAAAAGTATAGGTTTTCACTAATTTTCATGTATTTCCTATTTCCTAATTTTCATGTATTTCCTATATATATATATATATATATATATGTTCGATTTTCAAGTTTACACATTGCTAGACACTGACTTTATACATCTTGAAAGTATATATGAAACTTGTGCTATGTAACAAATTTAAATCATGGCCTAATCACATGGTTTGTCTGTTCGGGAAGTTTATGGACTGTTGAACGTTTTCGAGTGAAATGTTGCATTTAGTATGTTTGCTGTATCCTTGGATTCCTATTCATAAATCCACTCCAGTGCACGCACACAATGCAATGCGCAGTGCAGTGATGCCCATTTATGACAAAAGGATGTATCTTATATGTACTCTCCTTAGGATATACTTCCGTTTAACATGGATTGTGTTAACTTGGTTCAATAATCCTCACTTAGGAAAAGGTTGCAACTTGTAGAGACAATGAAAGTAATATACTGCCTTTTACCACTACATGATTTATGGAGAAAAAAACTAACTTTGATCATGTTAAAAGGAAGTATACTGTTAGAAAACTTCATATAAGATACATTCTTTTGCCATAAAGAGGCTGAGTGATGCATGGAGCTGTGCCATGATATGATGAAGTTCTGGCATGAAATGTTACTGAAATATACTGGCACAAATCTTAAAACAATACGCCAAAAACTGAGCAATGTATGAAGTTGTAACAGTGCATTACCAATATTAAAGACAATTCAAAAAAACGTTCTAAGTCAATGTGTTAGTGTGTGTATTTGAGAATAAAGTGATTTAAGTGGTCAAAACCGGCTTAAACAGGGGGTTTTCAGTGTAGGGAGAGCTACTTCTACTACAGTGCAACAGAGCATAAATTACCAAAAGTGCATGTTATTGAAAGTAAGCTCTAATGCTATTGACCTTATTTGCATATAACTAGCATATTATAAAGAAATACATTTAAAAAAAATGTTTTTTGTAATTTCCAGCAACAACTGTACATGCCATTAACACCAAATTCACAGGATATGAAGTTCCCATCATTGTCAACAATTCTTTTTGAGAAACAATTATTTTTACTTTAACCCCCCCCCCCCCCCCCCAAATCTGTCTTAATTAATTTCCAAACTCGTGGACATTATATTAAGTATTACTATGTTTACAAACCAGCCTTGCAATGTATCAAATTAAAGATGCTCAAAACAATGGTCTGAGCATATAATTCAATATCCTTTAGTATTTAAATTTTTTCCTCCAAACATTTGGTGTATTTTTAAAAAACACAAATGGTGTTTTTGTATTTTTCTCATGAATTAAATATGCAATAAACACTATAATCACAGAGAAAGGTGTTGATGGTTAGCCACACAAATATGTCAAGCCATTCGTTAACATGTTTGCCATGTAATTAATTTATGCGCGTAATTAATAAATTAATTAGGCGTTAAATGGAATATTTTTGAACCACTTTTTGTATGCCCAATTAAGTTATGTAAGGTTTCAAATTAATTCTTAAATAATGCTTAATGAAATGGTCAAGCCACATTTCTCAATTTCATTTGTCTTTTTCTGTAATATTAATCAAAACTTTAGATACATTAATTTTGCAACTTTTCTTACAATAACAAAGTATTTCATACAACTGTACAACTGTGCACAGACTTAACAAAAGTCTATTAATATTTTTCCAGCCATGCACGCCAACAATAGAAGCAATCTTCAAGGACATGCTCACGCTAAGGGACCAATGTTATGAAATCCGCGCTACAAGAAATACCATTCAGCAGTGTGCAGTGTGCAGTCAAGGGTTTTAAGCATAATGGTGTATGTTACTTTAGGTGACCGTGTGCTGACATGCAAGCCTGTATATACAGGTACCACCATAAGGCCTGTTGTAAGTCTAAATAGTCAAGGCCATAAAATCCTGTAGTCAGTAGCTGGTTGGATTAGCGTTTATGGATAATCAAGTATTGACCAATCCGAAATGAGGTTTATTAAGAAACAGGGTTGGAACTTCCGATTTTTTTCAACTAGCCAGTCGGGCAGGTAACTCACATAATTTACCTGCCCGACAAAAAATCTACCAGCCCACGGTTTTTTCCATAATATTTTGCAGCAAACAATTAAGAGCAAGACTACTTTTAAATGATGATACAATTACATATTTTTGTCTTTATTGTACGATGTTCCACATAATCCTAGCCCGTAACAGCTTCTCGTATTCATCATGTATCAACCTTTGATCTCCTCTATAATCATGACACATCTGATGATGAAATTACCCTGAACTTGCTGTTACTTACACTTTGAGCTTCAAAAATGTTACCCGCCAGTCGGACGGATACCTTTGCATCTTCACCCGCCCAACACGAAAGTTACCCGCTATGGGCGGGCGGGCGGGTCTTATTTCCATCCCTGATAAGAAATGTAACAATGCTGATAATCATACAAAGACAACACAGAGAACTTTATAATAAAGCTATTTTGATTATATATCGTCGCTGTTCTGACATAACGACACATCACTTTACTTACTTCTGTTGTGATGTGTCATTATGTCAGAACAGCGACGATATGATACACATACTTAGGATTGAAATTTTCACTGGTTGTACAACACTCAGGAGGAACTTATAATTCAATATTTGGCAATTTATGATATGTTGCACTGTACTACTACGAATGTGTGAGAGCGCAAAGAGTTCGAGCGTTGTGGAGTCTGCTCAGCCCTTTACTCAGTAAATCCTATACTGTAAAGGCCGAAACTATATAAAAGACTGTCGTGTAGCGTACTTGCGTAGACTATATACATGATAGTCGTTAACGCATGCGCAGATGCAAATTTAGTATAACAGACTGTCATGTAGCAAAAGGCGCAAAATGGCACAGACTATGTACACGACGGCTCAAAATTTAGTCAAAATGGAGATAAGACCTTGTGGTTCTGAGCCCTTGATATATTTCAGGCTTATAAAAACCAGTACAGCACGTACGTGTTATCATGCATAACTTTCAAAACCGCACCATTTTGGGGGAATTTTTCCAACAAGTTCGGCGTGTTTAACTTCAAGTCAGTCTAATACCTGTCCTAAAGCCAGACCCATTTACTTGATCACGTAACCTCGTTCGCATAATTGAACCTGATTATTCGTGAATACGCCCGTGTCCAGCGACGTCTGCTAAAGCAACCGACATAAACAGCGCCACCAACATTCACCAGTGACGTCACTGGTAAAACAAAAGTAACTTCAGCTCAGCAAGTTGAGTGGCACACCCGTTGTTACTAAAGGGGTCCAAAAAGTAAGCCCCCCCTCCAGATTACTTTAGTTAACATAGCTTCACACACAATTAGACGTTTTGAAAAATTGAAACGATTATGAAAAGAAAAAACGCTTAGCTACCAATAGAAAGTTTTACATTTTCGATACAATGATTACTTTTCCCAAAACAGTCACATTTCCTCAAAATGATGTTTTCAGAAAAAGTGGCACTTACTTGTATTGGATTTTGGCAACTTTCAAAGGAGATTATTGGGACCCCTCCCCCACCAAAGAAAATGACCACTCTTTAATGCCCCCTTAGGTTCCTAAGCCTGAGTTACAATTAAATTAAACAGTTGTATGTTATTAATCGGCTATAAAACAACTGGTAAAACAAACAACAACACTCTCAAAACAAAACAAAATATTGGCCAGAGGGGATGAACATGGACTGTTAAAAGATATTCTACAGTCCATGGGATGAGAGGAATTTAATAATATGAATGTACAGGGCTTCAAGCCTTCATGTAGCACTGACTAGTATTGTTCGATATTGGTACAACGACTCCACAGCTGGCCGACTTTCCACGCAAATAATACTACTACTGGGAGCATTGGTACGGTCTTAAAACAATATATTTTTTCTCATTCTTAAACAGTCGTACTTTAGACATTTATTTAATGAAATAAGTGCCTTGGATTGCCCACATTTATCAACTTTTAACCCTGTTAGTATCGAATAACTCACAAACATTCCATGATCCAACCCCGTTCGGTGAGTACGCCACGCGTCGGCACACTTGTATTTAGGCGTCATCTGACTCCTAAAACTCTTCAATAACCATTTCTTTGGATTTGTAACGAGTGGAAAATGACATCTCATTCTTCATTCTACCTCACCTGGTGTCATAGAGATATAACATTGCATGTTTTTCAAGATGACCGCTAACAGCCATCTTGGATTAAATAGTCATCTGACCCCTAAAACTCAACAATGACCATTACATTGGATTTATAATGCCAAGATTAGTTGAGAATGACACATCATTCATTATTCTAGCTTATCAAGTGCCAGAGATAGAAGATCTTTCAAAATTAAAAAAAATGAAACGGATTGAAACGGCCACTGACCTTGATATGTGCATTAAACACTGACATTTTGGAATGGCAAAAATTAGAACGGCGAAAAACGCGGTCAGCTTACATTATACGTAATCCATCATGGTTTCTTCAATTTTAAAATTATGTTGGTTCCAGCGTAGCGCTTTACGCTTCCTAACTCTTGCGTGGTATATGTAATATATGCGCTCGACTCACAGCACTAAGTGCGTAGCTTTAAGAAAATCGCAACCAAGATCGTTGGCACTGATTAACGGATAAGTTTCATTTACATATATTTGTCAATATGTTATCCATGTAAAAAAAATGTATGTAGCTTAAGGTCACTGAGTAAGTGACAGTACTATGTTTATATCAGCTGTCAAGAAGGGGAAAAAATAATAATAATAAAAAAGATTTTAAAAAGATTTAAAAAAAAGATTGTTGGCAAAATCAGCTGTGAGAGAGCGCGTACTTTACACATGAACAGAACGCCTTAAATATATTCCATGAAGATCTTTCAATACGTACGTTTTCCAATTCCAGCATTCTCTATGAAGATCTGTCAATACGTACGTATCCCTGCTCCAGCATTCCCTATATCAAGATATTTCAATACGTACGTTTCCCAATTCCAGCATTCCCTATAAAGATCTTCAATACGTTCGTTTCCCTGTTTCAGCATTCCTATAAAGATCTTTCAATACGTACGTTTCCCAATTCAAGCATTCCTTATGAAGATCTGCCAATACGTACGGTTCCCTGCTCCAGCATTCCCTAAAAAGATCTTTCAATACGTACGTTTCCCAATTCCAGCATTCCCTATGAAGATCTTTCAATACGTACGTGTACCTGTTTCAGCACTCACTATAAAGATCTTTCCATACGTACGTTTCCTGGTTCCAGCACTCCTATGAAGAAGATCTTTTAATACGTACGTTTCCCTGTTTCAGCACTCACTATAAAGATCATTCAATACACGTATCCTAGTTCCAGCACTCCATATAAAGATCTTTCAATACGAACGTCTTCCTGTTCACAGACATTTATTATAACATAACAATATACTTTGAGTATAACATTATAATATATTTTCATGTATGTTAAAAATATATTATGTGACCTTTTCCAGGGGACGCTCTCAATCCTCGAGAAAAAAATTGGAAGCAGATTTTCTTGCAGATTTTCTTGCAGATTTACATTTCTGATCATAAATCGTACATACATTCCAAGTTCAGGGCTGTACGATTCTTAATTACATCAAAATCATGGTTTTAGAGTGAAAATAAACTGTCAAGTTTACAACACTCCCATAGATTTGATTCACATTAATTTTGCCATGATCGAGCTACATTTTGGCTTTAAAAAAGCTTCTACAACGTAAGTTAATGCACGCGTAGTGCGCAAAAATGTCCATCTTTGTACTGTTATATAAACGTCATAATTCCAATAGTTCTATGATTCCCCTTTGAAAAACCTGGGATCGGGTGATATTTGATATAGTGTCCGCCAGTATTCAAAAGGTAAGGGGACACGTCATCACGTCTCCCCATGATTGACGCCTATCCATGCAGTCTCATACAACCTACACCTACCCTAAATAAATATATCCAACAATCATGCATAAAACGATAAAGCATTAGAAATAAATAAATATATAAATATACGAGGGGCATTCAATAAATGCCTGCAACCATTGAACATCTCTGAACCGTGACACGTATCAGTGCCTATGCAAATTAGACCCAAAAAAGCAGCCACAGTTGTTAACCATGGCCTACCTATTGCTGAAGGTTTGAAGTAAATCCGTCCATCCGTTCAAAAGATACAGCATTCGGAAAAAGGCTAACCAAAAAGGCTAACCAAAAAGGCTAACCCAAAAGGCTAACCAAAAAGGCTAACCAAATAGTACACATACACACCCACCACCACCCCCCCCCCCCCCCCCCCCCCCCCCCTCGCACACCCCGACGCATGCATACGCACATGCACGTGTTATGTCGCTGGATTGTAAACAGCTGCGAATATATTACAATATTGTATGCGTGTTACAATATTTTATGCGTATACCGGTATATTACAATTACAAGCATGGTGTATCCATGGAAGGGCCGGGGTGGGGGGGGGGGGGGGGGGGGGGGGGGGGGGGGAGCAGGCCATGGCTCCCATTGACAAAAGAGTAAAAGATAAACATTAAGAATTAAGAAGGAAGGGGTGAAGAAGACGAAAGAGGAGGGGTAGGAAGGAAAGGATAAAGGAGAAAAAGAAGACTATGAACAAATTAAAGTAAAAGAATTTAGATTTGTGCATATGCAATCATGTTCTTGGTTTGCACACTTTGTGTTTGGATTTTACATGTACTCCTACCTATTATATAAAGTGGTCAAAAAAAGTAAGTTCCACCCAGTAGCCAAGTGTTTTTGCCTTTCATAAGTCTTTCAATCTCTCAAAACGTCTAATTGTGTGTAGAGTTATGCAAACAAGCGTGATCAAATTTTAGAGGGGGTTACTTTTTTGACCCCTTTATGTATGTATCATTTTTTTTAGTTAGAAAATGTGAGCATGTGAGAAAAATGCTCAAATTACAGAAAAAGTACTGCTTCAGAATCCCTGGTTGCTCAATGGTCATTACAAGGGGCGGTATAATGCGCTTCCAAGGACTTTCAAAACGTACCCTAAATACGTAATTGTTTTAATGTGAATAACAACCCCTAAACAAGTATGGCACAGTATTTTACACACCCTAAGCAAGTAATATCAGTAATTTCATACCCTAAACAAGTACTCAAAATATTATGATACCCTAAACAAGTACTCAGAATATTTTGATACCCTAAGCATAAATACTCCAGTATTTATGCCCTAAGCAAGTAATTTGTATAATTTTAACCTCTTACCGCGTATGACACATTTCTCACCCTTTTTTCCTTCCCTAATAAGCCAAAGGTATTTTGAAACAAATGCCGAGCTGATTTATCAGATCACTTGCGAAGGATACAATTTGAGAAATATATCTCGCCCATGCATCATATATGGCTATAATCCTCAAGGAGCAAATAAGGACCCTAAATACAAAAGTCAATGATTTAAAAAGTATACCCTTTTTCTTAATTTGGCTGCTTTTGATACCCTATTTACGTTACGTACGTAACCTGCCCCAGCTTGAAAAACTACCCTAATTACACGATTTCTTGCACACGCATGATACCTCTTGTGAGCTCCCTGGGATCAGAATGCTAAAAGTTTGCCTTAAAAATGCCCAAAACCCATCAGAAGCTTCCAGGAGCCGGCACCCGATGGTCGCTCTGCTCACTTCCTAAAGAATATATAAGCTAAGGCAACGAATAAAAACACCATATATGTTCTACAGGCAAATTCATTAACATTTTGGTGAATTTTAAACAACTTTCAAAATTGACATGAAACATTATCAAAAACATTTAAATTTGTAAAAAAAAAAATCATTTTGAAGAAATGGGTCGGTTGTGCCTGTAGAACAGGGTTTTCAAGCTGGGGCAGGTTACGTACGTAACGTGAATAGGGTATCAAAAGCAGCCAAATTAAGAAAAAGGGTATACTTTTTAAATCATTGACTTTCGTATTTAGGGTCGTTATTTAAAGGTATATGATGTGATCTTTCCAGGGAACGCCCGCAACATCGAAAAGAAGAAAAAATTGAAAGCAGATTTCTTGCAGATTTACATTTCTGATCATAAATCGTATATAATACATTCCAAGTTACAGGGCGATACGATTCTTAATTACTTCAAAATCATGGTTTTAGAGTGAAAATAAACTGTCGGATTACCGACAACTTATTTAACTCTAGTCTAAATTCACTCTAAAACTCTAAAACCATGATTTTGAAGTAATTAAGAATCGTATCGCTCTGTAACTTGGAATGTATGTACAATGATCAGAAATGTAAATCTGCAAGAAAATCTACTTTCTAAAACAAAATCATGAATAGAGGGCACTCCATGGAAAAGATCACATAATATGCCTTGAGATCTTTTTCTTTTTTAGATTTAAATTTGTCCGTAAAGTGTGTAAATGTTACTATTTCTTGCTTGCTTAGACTATTATCACACTAGAAACATTAGTTGAATGGGCCTACCAATTTTGTCTTGATATAAACCATATATTTGTCGACAAGTGCACAAGCCTATCAGCACTACTTAGATTTTGATATCCTAACAGCTCCCCAAATATCGCTTGGGTCGACGAAGCAATTGAGACTAAGTACCTGCCCAAGGATACAAACATGTTGGCCGTAGCGGGGCTCGAACTCACCGTCTTTGCATCGTGAGACCGGCGTCTTATCTACTAGACCACACACGCTCTCTAACATGAAATATAAACATGAAGAAAACATGACATCAGGTTCAGGGACATCATTATTGGAAGAGAAAAGAGCCCGAGTGCCAAAATAACACTTTTGGAAAAATGAGGTATGAATTTTGCACATTTTCTCTGCTGATAACAAAATTCAATATTTCAAGCCTATAAACATGGTACACAGATTTCATATCCAATACAATTTTCTGGCTAAAAATAGCTATCTTGACTATTGTTGATTTTTTTAATAAACAAAATATTGATATTTGGCATTTGAGTTCTTCCAGGATCATGGGTCTGGTTTAAATTAAGTAGGCCTACAAATTTTCCTCTAAATTTTATGTCGATATAAGTATACATACACATATATGTATAAATGGGTGACAGCAATGTTTATCAACATAATAAGCAACGGTCCAAGTCTTAGTGACTGTACTGCCGATACATGCTTGAGGGAACAGCATTGTCCATTATGCTTTTTTATGAGTTTAAAAAGCACAGGTCCAAACAAAACAGGATGCACGCTCACCGCCAGGCATTGAACAATGGCAACTGCCGACCAAATGCCTGGCATGACGTCGCATGTCACCCCATCTATACATAATTATTTGATGTCCATTCATTTGTGTAAAGAAATCCTGGTTACGGGCCTAGCTGTACCCACTTAGACCAGAGAGGCTCACATGAGCACCAAAAGAACAAGCACTTATGAAAAGCTGATGTGTTCCTCTTTCCAAAAATACATCGTTCATAGCAATCCCTTGTTTCAGTGCCATCTGCTTGAGATAGGGACGAGGTATCATTCAAAATGTGCTGAATTTACCACTATTTTGTACTCAAAATAACAACTCTGTTGTCTGTCTAATGAAGCGTTACATTACATTAACAATACAGTGTATAGAGATACTCATGAGGCAAAAAAAAAAGTTGTTTGATTGTCCTCTTCCAACCGACCCTAATTTTGAAAACTGAAAAAACTGTTTTTACTTTCTTTTACTGTACAAATGAATACCGACCTTAATTTTGAAATTAAAGAAAAAGGTTTGTTTTTTCCAGAATTTGGCTTCCTGGAAATATGCTTAAACATAAATGTCATGGTTTCTTTAGTCTTTTAAACGGTTTTGAAATGTGAATGAAGTGATTGAATAATCCATTCATATATGTCAGTACCTATTTTAAAGTTAATTATGGATCTTTTAAATGTGATTTTTATAAAAAATAAATTAAAAAAAACCTTTTCCCGACCGACCGACCCAATTTCTGAAAGTGATCTATGGACAATCAAACATTTTTTTTTTGGCCTGAGGACGAAATAGTGGTGATGTGTTGGTACATTCACATTGGGACCTCCCGTACAATATATTCATAGCACTGAAATAATTGTTGCTACAAATTTGGTATCATTGTAAAGATGAACACATCAGTTTTTCTATTTGTGTGCAAGTGCAATATACATACACTATGAATACAACAAAATAAACAGAAGATACTGTAAAAGTAGAAATTTTCGTGAGGTTTTTATTTTCGCGAATTCCGCGAATCAATCCTCCCTCATCCGCAAAAATATAAATTCACGAAAAATTATTGACTTCCATTGACTTTTGTTCACAAATGTTGAAAATCGTGAAAATAAAAAATCGCAAAATGCCTGTTCTGACCATTTTCGTGGAAATATCTTATCGTGAAAATATTGACTAAAGTAGGCGATTGAAAAAGGAGGTTTATGTGGGGCAATGACATTGGAAAGGGGTAGGTATAAAACAAATGTGTTCTAAAACCCCAATTTCTTGAAAAAAATTGCATTCTTACAAAAACAAATTTGGGGAAAAGTCAGTTCTTAAGATCCTACTTTTTATATGTCTGCGCCCCCTTATAAATTTTTCCTGACCCCCCTAAAATTCTGGTGCCAACGCCGCCATTACTGCTATTTGTGTCGAAACCAAAAGTCAAATTTTCTCATCATATAACTACAAGCACTTTTATGTTTAAAAAAGCTATAAAATTAAAAACATTTCAAATATGTAAAGATGTAAAAAATGCATAACCAGAGCTGACAGCTAGACCATATTGTATATGAATTGATTATATAAAAAAAAAATCATCCAACCCACTATTATCTGTGTCACCTCAAGTAAGATGTCGCCCTCTTACATCACTAACTTGTCAGGCGTTGTAGCGCCAGCAAGTTTATATTAAAAACGAGGGGATGATAATCTACATCTCAAGTCTAGTTGGGATGTGACTTCAGTGCATATTTCGTGATAATACATATAATAATGCATGCTTGCACAAACTCAATCACACAATCAAAAAAGATACTGTTGGAATGTGGCTGCTGTCACGTCCAAAAGTAAAATGACATAGGCATGCCTATAAGAAAAGATAGAATGGATTTTTAATCACAGGTCACTAGGGGAAATTGCCTACAATTGGTCAAAATCGATAAATTTCCCAACATTTAGGTAAATTACACACAGTTGACATGTGTAAATTTGGGGACATATTCAAAAACGTTGTGAAATTTTCTGCAACTGGAACTTATTTGGACGATTTAAAAATAAAGGTGAAACCTTCAGCAACCTTATAGTGCAACTTGGGTCAAATTTATCAAAACTTGGAGATGTTTGTCGATTTTGGACATGTAACAGGCATTTCCCTAGATCTGACATGGGCCTACAAGGGTCCTATGTAAAAAGAAATTAATCATAATGTTGACCAATCTTTTACAGATTTAGAGTGGCATACTGTGAAAAACATATTTCAAATACTTGCCCATGGCCATATGGGTGACATGACTTTATATACTAAAAGTATCCTTTATATACTAAAAGTATCAAAACAAAATTTGTTCAAGTTATTTAAGAAATATTATAAAGGATTTCGTAAAGTAAAAAGTAAAATTGATATAAAAAGGTACTACATGTGTCTATTAGGAAATTCAGGCAAAAATCATTCAATAATTGAACAAAAATTACAACTATTTCTTTAAATAATTATAATTTTGTTGATGTAATTTAAGCCTGAATTTATGTTGAAAATTATATAACGGCTACCGTGTTATCCCTAATAAGCGCCCCTGCCCTAAAAAGCGCCCACCCCTAAATTTTTGAATGTCTTGGAAAAGAAAAAACAATTAAATACTCACCCACCCTACCTTAAACATTGAAAAGTGATTTAATTTGGAATAAAGACCCTAACATCAACATAACCATTGAGTGTGGTAGTAGACGATTCACATATCACACGATTTAAAAGGAAATTTAAACTGCTTATCCCCAAATTGTACTTTGGTTTTCTGTATGAACGTGCTACTCAAGATTGTTGAATTCTAAAACTTTAGCACAATTAATGGCAGATTGTGTAACAAATATTCCTTCCACCGGCTCCACCCGAAATGACTTTGCTAAGCGCCCTGGGCTCTTATTAGGGATAATACGGTACCTGTTAACACAGAATTAAAAGTTTTTGCTATGCTTTGTAAGCCTAATGCTATATTTATATACAGATTTTAAATAATAAAATAACTTACTGTAATAACATAATGTCTACCTGATTATACTTTCCATTATTAGGCAATAAACAAAAAAAAGTTGACTTGCCCTTTCTGACCGACCCAAATTTTCAGAAATCTAGGGTCGCTATTTTTTTTTTTTTTCAAAGTAAAAAAAAAAGAAAAAAAGAAAGAAAAAATTGAAAAATTGAAGCACATAACAATAAATTAAGATGAAAACGTGTTTTTGATTTTTTTTCTTCTTCTTCTTTAAAACATGTTTTTTTGTTTTAATTAAAAACAATTTGACCGTCCGACCCAGACTCTGGCCCTGAAAGGGCAAGTCAACTCCTTTTTTTTTGGCCTTATTGTAAAAACCTGAGTAAAATAAATACTTCTATGAGTTTTGTAGGACGGAATAATATATACAAATCACACAATTTACATCATTAAAAAAATTGTTATCTGAGCGAGAGAAAATGTAATTTGAATACGTAAGGCTATATTAAAAAAATCATTTGTCTCAAAGCTCCCGTGCGCGTTAGTTAATTGGTGCGCGTTAGAAGAAGAAAAAATTCTGAAAAAAAAAATAAAAAATAAAAAAATGGCACAGATTTTTCCGATTTTCATTGTCCAAAAAGGAAAAAAATCCCAACATTTCACAGATTTGTCAGATTTTCATTGGTCACATCATTTTAAATACAAAAGTTCACTTTTGCAAGGATTTCAATATTTTATATTTTTAAAAAAATTTAAAAAAAACTTTTAAAAAAAAATCGCATTCCGCATTAGGTTTTGAAAAACTGAAGAGCTTTTGAGACAAAAGATATTTTTAATATAGCCTAAAGCAAGATATACCAAACCCTTGGGTGTTTGTTCCTGTGTCCGCTTGATTTATCTTTTAACTTTTGTACGTTTGTGATGGTCAGTGACTTGGAAATATCCGGCCACATTTAAAGGGCATATCAGAAAAAGTATCTTTAAAGACAATTGAAAATACATTCTATATTTTCTGCTTAGAATTTCTTCACTGAATACACTTTATCTATAAATTAAATATTACTTGGCACAATTGCTAATCCTTTCTGTGACACTAATATGAATTATGAATGGATGTTCTTCTTTACATTGTGTTGCTAGTAGATCAGCATAGAAAAGAGAAAAATTTAAATCAGTCTTCAACACTTGCCTTTTTATCCGTAATTTTCTGACTAACCATAGTCTGTCTTTAATAGGTGGAAGCAGAGACGGTGAAAAGCAGGGATTATCGTCTCTATGACATTTTGTGGAAATTGTGTGCTATGTCTGAGTCTTGTTTGAAAATGGATGACTCGCAGGTTTGTGAATCTTGGTATTCAATACGGGTAGTAGTCTGTTGCAACAACAAATCATCTCTCGTACTATAATGTTGTGATATTAAAGTAAACTATCTTTAGAATAAATGCGTCAGTGGAAATTCAAGTCCGTCAAACATTTTGAACAACTAAAATTATTGCATGAATTCACTGACGCGATGTTAGTAACAATATTTAAAAAGTATTTCATACAACTGTTTCACTTTATAACACCTAAACTCTAACCCACAAGCACTAGGGACAATGAATGAATGTATCTTTTCAGATCTGAAAGACAGACTATGGTTAGTCTGAAAATTATGGATAAAAATGTCAGTGCTGAAGGTTTTAAATTATTCTCTTCTCATTGTGAATAACCTTTTGGCAACTATTGAGCTTGAATCACATATTTTTACCTAAAAAGCTGGAATTGAAACTCAAAATCAAAGCTATTTATATACCGTACTGACGCGTGTATAGTCCTACCCTTTTTTACCCCAAAATATACGTAAATTAGGGGGTGGGACTTAAATCGGGTGCCCATGTGTGCATGAAAATTAAAATCTAGATTTTACAATTTGAACTAACAAATTTTAGTAACAAAACACAAGGAAATACAGGCATTATTTCGCTCACGAGTCACGATGGATTTCATATTTCATCCTTGTATCCGTGGTAGTTTTATTCCAAGTCATTGTTATTGGCTCCTTTTCATAACACTCGGCGGCATGAGAAAAAGACTAACATTAAAAGTGACGTCATGATTATAAACATTTTCCGACTTGCGCAGAAATCCGCCATTTTGTTAATTTTAAACCGACAGAAAAAAATCTGCGCAAGTACTTGTAAAGCAATGGGGATTTTGACTCTGACGAAAACGAAATATTAACTGCCGATACTTCAGGATTTATCATACTTTTTCTAGTTATTTGAAGATGAAACTCTTATCTTTGTTGGTTTGGCTTTAATGGTACCTGATCAAATATCAAGCAGGGAATCTTTTTGCGTCAGTTTTTGCTACATATTTGTGCAATAGCATATTGCAAATCTTCAAAAGTGTGTCGCATTTCAAAATCCTACGCCAGTTAAAACGAACGCTACACTTGGTTTTATGCACTCTGCAGGTTATTGCGGGGATGATTTCTACTCCCAGACCCTCAAGGAGTGCGGGATGATACGGGTACCCGTTATACACAGGTATAGAATGATCCGTGTCACATAA
This sequence comes from Ophiura sarsii, assembly GCA_035610835.1. Taxonomy (NCBI): domain Eukaryota; kingdom Metazoa; phylum Echinodermata; class Ophiuroidea; order Amphilepidida; family Ophiuridae; genus Ophiura; species Ophiura sarsii. Next base: position 30,185,822 of record CM069459.1, on the reverse strand, counting down.
GAGAAATTGCACGGGGATAACTCGTGCCTACTTTTAATAAAGTTCAATGATGTTTGTGTCCAGCTGAGTTACTGAAAGTAATTTTTCTAAAAGACTTGTACACTACTTTTTACCCATCCTAGTCTGAGATATAAGCTCAATTAGGGGGTGGGACTTAAATTGAGTATGGGACTATACACGCGTCAGTACTGTACTGTTTTAAATACGTCTTCCACTGCATAAATATAATGGAAGGTTCTCTGCACATAAATTGTAGCAATACAATGTAGCCATGACTAGTAAGTAGATCCACACACAATTTTATAATGCTTTGAAACATAACTATTATTAGGCAAAAAGAATAAACAAGTTTGTTGCCAGAAGCAAGCCTGAAAAGTTAAATGCTAATTGCTTCTTTTTTTTTTCTTCTTTTTATTTGTTGCTCAATTTTCATAGTGGAGATTCACTTAACAGGTTTTATCCGTGCAATTTTGTTACTCTTATGCTCGCTAAAATGTGATATTCACCACAGATTTTCACATTCGTATTTGCCGTATGTGGCCAATCGCCATCTTGAAACATGCTGGACACAATTTCGAAAAAAGATGCGCAAGAATCAAGCGTCTCAGTGAAATGCCTGCGCACTTCTGGAAACAAACTTGTTTTTTTGTTTGGCTTTACATGTATTTCCATTTTGTGTCAAATTCTTACATTTTTTATTTAATTTTGTTTTACCATGAAAATGCAAGCAATTAATCCGAAAATGGAAATACGGAAAGAGTGAACTTTTGTAGACTTGATGGAATAAAAGCATTATTTGGTTAATCCCCTGAGAACTACCAGCCGATTGGTTAAAAAGATGGATACATCATTTATTGCACCAATGAGAGACATTGTTAGAATAATTGTATCCCTAATAAAGATGGTAGTGAAACATTTTACAAGCTGCATTTAAATTGGCTATTCATATGAGTACATCTTGTAATAAACCAATCAGAACCACTGTAAGATAGACAGTTAGACCCCAGGGGGTTAAAGAACTTTCGTGTGTCCTGTACATGTAGTTGATGCCTACCCGGGACCTCAAGTTCACTTTATCCTGAAATCTTACATGGGATACTTTTTTGATACGCCCTGTAATTCATGGATTCCCTTATATTACAAACAGAAATGTCAGTTATATATTTCAGTGACCTTTGACCTTCAATTACACACACATCACAGCCAACTTTGTTTGAGCTTTGACACAACTGGATTTGGTATCGGTTTGAATTTGTCATGATCAACACCATTATTATTTTCACTCTGTTCTGTTGATGACCTTACCACTCCATTTGACTCAGTATGACCTTTCAACCTAACTTTACCCTTTGACCCCGTTTCTGTCTGCACCTCTCCTTCCACATCTGATTGGTTGGCACTTCCTGGGGATTTAACCCTTGACCTGCTAGTGGGGGATTTATCTCTATGAGTTGGTGATGTTGATGCTACCTTGCTAGGAGTCAACCCAGATCCTGAAATTGCAGAGATAGATAAGGATGATTGGGAAGGGGACCCAGGAACAAAAAACGGATCCATCTGTTCTAATTGAGTGTCATTAAGTTGGCTTTTTGATTTGCTTTTGTTGTGAAGATGAGGAGTGGACGGATGCGGGTCGTTACAAGTTCTTTGGAATGCTTTCAGTTTGAATTCAGGGGTTGCCAATTGAGCCGGATCAAGAGTTAGGGTTGCCATTTCAATTTCCATCTCAGGTGAACGCCCTCTCTGTGAAGGCTCCTTCCGTCTCCTACCAGAGGTGGCTTTACCTCTATGACTCTTCGGACTTTCTTGCTGAGTTTCTGTTACGTAGTGCATCCGAGTGGTATGACCGGTATCAGCCAATGAACCATCTCTTGTGTGATTTTCACCCAAGCTATCTAGCGGTAGATTCAGTTCACTTTGCATCATGTTTTGTGTAAGAGTTGGGGGGAAATTCTGTTGCCTTATCATGGAGGTTGTTTCTTGAGTCAGAGAATGGGGAGATTTCAATCTTTCCTGTTGACTACGAGATGCGATGTGCTTCCGTTGAGATGATGTTGTAGCTGGTAGGATGTCAGCCTCCTGTCTGGGATGATGCGATTTATTGGACGCTGTAAGAGTACTAGACTCATCCTTGGTACCATCTCTGTGGTCTTTCCGACCAGCACCTGAAGAAGTCTTCTTTGCGGAGGCTGATCTCGGAGACAATTCTGTTACTTCAGTATAACCAACTCTAGCATTACCTTTACGACTTTCAGCAGATTGTTGTCCAATCGACAATTCTTCTTGATGTGATGATATCGACTTACTTGAGGTGATATTACTCGACCTCTTCTGTTTTGTCTCTTGTCTGGACTGTCGTAGATCAATGACACGTCCAGGTTTAGGGGCATCTGGTGCTTTCCTTTTCTGGTACAAACGTGGTGTAGGATCTTGATCTAGATTTACAACACTGGTATGCTCATCATGGCTGTCTGCCCCTACTACTCTGATAGTCGGAACTACAAGGTTATTTGGAGGAGATGTGGGCCTGTGCAATCTTGGCCGAGGCTTGGTTGTCATGGTAATTTGATCTTCTAAATCCTCTAGTTCGATTATTTGTTCTTTAGATTTTCTTTGGACTGTTCTCTTTGGTGTTTCAATGGTGACCTGTTGTAATTTGTCCGCGGCTTGTTTTGAAGATAGCATCTTGAACTTTGACCCTGTATTCTTTGTAGCATTTGGAATAATCTCAGCTTCATGTTTATTGTCTGCATTAATCATGGGTTGTGAAACGGATCTCTTGTCCGGTCTTAATTTAGTCGATATTGGATCACTGAAACTAGTTTCTACTGATTTCCCAACATTGATTACCGTGACATCAGGGGAGCTACGACTTATTTTGCGTCTTGGTTTGATTACCCTGATCGATTCCAACTCATCATCCGTACACCCTGGAAGTGAAGCCTCGCCCATATGCACGACGCTCATTTGTGGGTCGCTGCAGCTTAATCCTTTACGCCGCTTTGAATCGTCCATCACAGCTATCTCCTGTAAAATATCATCCATATCGTCTACACTTTCAGGCACATTAACAACAATAGACGGAATACTCTCAACCGATTGCGTGCGAATCGCTTTCAAATTAAAGGCACTGTTTGTTCTACGCTGTTTATTATCACGCTCGTCCGACAGCGCCCTCAAATTAGGCTGCGAGACGATGGTATTCGAATACATTCCTTCGGAAACGATCACAAGATCCTTGGGGTTGTATGCATGGATGTTATCAGGCATAGTGTAGTTAATACACGGATGAAGCTGGAGTCTTTGTTTGCGAAGCTTCCTCACCGCTGTTGTCAATGGTAACTGGAGGTTGGCGATAGGGAAACTTCTTGTACTGTACTTTTGTTTGGCGCAGACATCGATGTGTACTGTTGAGGAGGAGACTATTTCTTTTGTGATTTTCTTGTACTCGAGGGGTTTGGTGAATCTGAAATTTGAAGGAAAGAAATTACATTAGCCATAATATGATAAGGCATTCCTGAAGAATGGATCCTATATCAAGAATTGATTTCCAAATGATATGGGAAACGATGTCAGAGTGTAATCACAGGGATGTACTTTCGCGACATCCTGCGAGAATCCAAATGGATTCTCGCAGAGGAATTTTGCGAGAATCCATGGATTCTCACAGAATATTTTTGCGAGAATCTTTTTTACTGAATTTAAATTCCGCATTTTAAATATTTATTGTACTATTGTATACTTAGAAAATAATAGTACACAAATTGAATCAAACACTTCTTAAGTTTACACACAAGTTAACATGTCATCTTTAATGTGTATCCTTTTCTTTTCTTTCAGGTAACTAACAATATATCTGAATAATCATCATTTTAATTTCAACTTGGAACAGTTTGGAGTCAAATACCAGTTATCTAAGGTCCTGTTTTGAACTTTAAAAAAAAAAGATTTTTTTAAAATTATTATTATTATTATTATTTTTTTGTTGTTGCGAGAATCCACCTGGATTCACGCGGAAGTGATTATACGCGAATCTTCACGCGAATCGATTCACGGATTCGCGCCGAAAGTACATCCCTGAATCAGTAATCAGATAATCAGGGAGCATTTCAGTCTTATTATGTTGTGGTTGTCGCTTGAATATGTTAAGAAGACATCTTCCCATTTGTGTGGATTGGAGTATTTATTTGTCTGATAACACCTGCATAGAGATATGTTGGCAATTTAATAGGTAATGAACAACACCAAACAAACAGACAAACTATCATACCTATGCTGGTTCCCTGCATCAATGGGCTCCACACAACTTATCCATAGATGCAGGTATGCGCCGATTTCCACTCAAATCTGATTTGCTGGCATAAAAGTCATGCATATTCATGATTGACACAAAATAGATCCACAAATAAATTTGATCAAGCCAGCGTCACGCTTAGAATGATAACAAATTTGCTGATTGGCACAAACTACACGTGTATCTGCGCTAACCACAGCACCGGACTTCACACACACTTGCACGCATGTCATATCGCGCTCCCCATCGCGCCGTAGCTATGGCAGCGCGACAATGCATTCAGCGTTCGATGCGGTATCTCAGCTACAGTGTGTTGATCGTTATTTACCTTATGCCATAACAGAGCGACAATGCAATGTGTTGAGCTTACGGTTATGGACGGCAATGTATTTGCCTGTACCTGCACCTATGGATAAGTTGGGCCGGGGATCCAGGGTGTATCATACCATACTTACTCCATTAAACGCCCCCGGGGCGCTGCATTTTTTCAAAAGGGAAGCGTTTATTGGGGGTCAATATTTGAAGCGCTAGTACCGATAAAACAATGCAAAGTTGACTTGTTTACATCACTGAAGAGATTAAGTTTGGTTACAAGGGAATAGGCCTAGGATCCAGTCGGTTCAGACTCCCCAAGTTGCTCAAATATTATTTTCCTATAGCACGTACACCATGTTCAGCGTCACTCGCTTCATCGCCGTTGAGTTGTCGATCCACAACGTGAATTGCACATGCATCTTGCATCGCAAAAAAGATATTCGTCTCCTGATTTATAGCCAGGGTGCGAATTAATTTGAAAAATTTGCATAGCAATATTGTTCCAATTCATCGTAAGTCTGATGTTCGTATATGCATTAACACTGTTAAAACTGCTATACAAGCTGAAATTTGTATAGCAATTTGCTATGCGATACAAGCGAATTCGCACCCTGTTTATAGCTATAAGAAGCTCAATTTTGCAGGCGAATGTGTTGTATTTTAGGACAATAAAATTGACTTTCAAGGATACCTTGTTCTGGCAGTTTTGTAAGGGGGGATGTCAGGATTTACAGGGGTGTTTAATAGAGCAGGGGGGTTCTTGGAGTAAAATATGGTATGTGCAGACGGACCTTTCAGGTCGGGTCAAAAATAATTTGACAAAAACTTAGTTCATGTTTAAAAAATTGAAACAATAATAATAATAATTTAAAGGTAGACGACCCGATCACATTTTCATAACACAGATTTTTCTCAAACATATGGAGATTTTCATATCATATGAAAGATCATATTTTTCTGATTAACATACTGAAATTTGACGGTCCAAATCAGTATGATTAAAAAAAAATATCGGTGAAATGACATCGAAATACCGCGAAAAGTGGTTAACCACAAATATAGTTTGTGTACAACTCAATGGGCACATTTCACGGCATCTTATGAGTCTAAAATAAGAACCATTAGAGTTATGCAACTCAAACTTTGGAATACGACTTTTTTGAGGATGGCCTTTCATGTCGAATAGCAAACTTCAAGTTGAAAATCGGAACATCTACCTTTAACAGGTTTTTTCAGCATCTAATATAAGGCGCTGCCTGCATAAAATAAGATACAACATTCTGGGTTTATTCTTTCTTACTTGATAGAGCACGGTAAGAAGATAGCTTTGAAGCTGTCCCTGTCTGTCTTCCTCTTCAATGTCACCAGATTTGTCTTCATCTTCTCCGTGTCATCAAGACGATGCTCTTCCGTCCTTCGCTTGGACTCCCCCTTCTTGTCTGGAAGCAAGCGACTCTTCACATAGATACGGTTGATGTTGGCAAATTCCACTGTGGATTAAAGGTCAACAAAGATGGAGTATGTTTAGAAAATTAGAATGCAAAAAGAATTACTCTTAAATATTGTCAAGGGAAAAAGATTTGCATCAAACCAATCATAATTGCTAGTGTTTCTTTGCAAGTGTGGCATGACCTGTATACGGATGACGCTTTACTATGTCACAGGTGTAACTCCCAACTCGGTATCGGTCCGGGTGTCGGTCGATAAAGTAAGCAAACAAGTCATCAGTAGATGCTTATGCTATCACCCTATGCTAGTGAGGGTCTGTGTGCGAGTCTGAGTTACACCTGTCAGATCATCAATATATATACCACAAGTTCACACCATAAAATTCCTTGGCATCACCATTGATGATAAACTCATGTTTGGAATGTCAAAAACATGTGTATTATCACAAAAAATGGCCTCAATCCTATGACTTGGTATGGGGTATGAATAATTTTGGACAGGCATAAAAACACAATTCTTGTTCAATTCTATTGTTATGCAAAAAATATTGAGCCAAAATATATTGATTTGTAAGTTTGCAAACTAACTGTCTTTTGTGTTAAGTGAAAGTTCCACCTGTCCACTCCAGCTGGTATAGATATGAGAAAAATACAAAAGACTCATATCTTTCAAAGAGTATGACTAATTGTAGGCTTAACTGTATGTTAAGGGACATCTTGGTACCAAAGTCAATGCCATATCACATTCCAAACCAAAGTTACAGATGATTATAAAATCACTTTGTCTCAAAATATCAAATACAAATTGTCAAGTTATGGACATTTAAAGTGTTAATTTTGTTAACAAATCAATGGAGTAAATGAAAATTAAATACCTCAAATGTAGTTTTACATGTCTATTTTCATGAATTTGAGTGTTGGGTTAGATAAATGTACATGATGTATCAAAGATTAGAAATAAGACTTGTTCTGAATTTGAATTATTTTGACCTTATCCCTCATTTGTGCTCTTAAATCAAATTAGCTACTGCCGCATTCCGCCTCATCATTTACTCATGTTGGGTCACATTTTGGTAATTTTGTATTCTTACCTGGAGGGAGAAGCAGATCTTCCACTTGCCAAACGCGGATTTTTAGTACTGATGTCCTGGAATTATACTCAAAGGATAGTTGTAACAAGCCTGTGCCTGAAAATAAATCAAAACAAAACATACACAATATAAGTATACAGGGCTGTACTTTAGTAACATACCTTAAATATAAGCAGGGATGGAAATAAGACCCGCCCGCCCGCCCATAGCGGGTAACTTTCGTGTCGGGCAGGTGAAAATTCAAAGGTACCCGTCCGACTGGCGGGTAACTTTTTTGAAGCTCAAAGTGTAAGTAGCAGTATAAGTTCAGGGTAATTTCATCATCAGATGATCGTATGATAGAGGAGGTCAGGTTGATAGGAGATTAAAGAGAGTATTGGATTGATGAACATGATGAATACGAGGAGCTGTTGCGGGCTAGGTTTACAGTGGAACATCGTACAATAAAGACAAAAACATGTAAATGTAGTTTAAAAGTAGTCTTGCATTTGTTTGCTGCAAAATGTTATGAGAAAACCTTGGGCTGGTAGAATTTTTGTCGGGCAGGTAGATTCTGTGAGTTACCTGCCCGACTGGCTAGTTGAAAAAAATCTGAAGTTCCATCCCTGAATATAAGTACTTAGTAACATACATACATGGGGGCACTACACTAAATACTTGCGCGTTTGGTGTATGGTTCGAAGAAATAGTACCTATATCAATTTGATCATCGTCCCAGGGGAAGCCAATAGGAGTAAGTCTTGCTGATTTTTTATGAAAACGATAGAATCGAACCTCAGCATTGCTAATGTGGTCAAAATTTGTGGGATCGAATACGCGAGAGAGCATAGACTGCGGAAGGATATCGTTGCCGGAAACCGGTGATGAGGAAGCGAAAATATCGGTTTAAAATGGCGAGGGCGCGGTTTAAGTGCCAGTAGCGGAAAGGTTTATCTAGATTGGTCCAGAAAAAAAAGGTGTAAAATAAAATTCAAAAGACATTGATGCGAAATAAAAACTGCCAGTATTGTTACGTGGGGGGAAAATACAGTCTTGAAAAGGGCCGAAATGCATGTATTTCAATGAGGGAATTATTTAGTGGTGTGCCCCCACATGTACACATATAAGTATACAAGGCTGTACTTAGTACCCTCCTGCCTGCCCAAGGGCGCACTACACCAAATATCTTTCTCATTGAAATACGTGTAAAAGTGCCATATTTCAAAATACCTTTTCTACCCTCCGGTTACATTTATTGCATACTTGTCACCTATGACCATTTTCAGTAACATCTCAACTTTAATTTAAGCCTTGTTTCATGGGGGCTATTAAGCTAAATTTTCCGCTACGGACCTGCACACAGCGCCCCCACTTTTTCACGTTTTCTGGCATGCCTGTTCACCATTTAGGCAGGTGCTTACGCCCTGGGCACTATTTAGGTCGATAAATTAAAAATATCGTATTTTATCATTGTAGGTGCAACGGATAGGTCCCACTCGTTCATTTAAATACAAACATACCATCCCCGGAGAAACAAATTTCCCGAAAACCTCACATTTACAAGCCTAGTCTTCGTGCTTTTCCGGAACTACTACAGCATTACACGAATTGCGCATTGATTTGGTGTGGTGCTCTCTTTAACAAAAATCTAAAAAAATTTTTTTGCATTTTTGGAATCATCATATAGCATTATGAAAAAGTGTCACTCAAAAAATTCAAATTCTACTCCTAACTTGAATTATGTCACGAAATAGATTTTACTCTATACCCAAAATACCCAATTTTTCTCACTTTTTGGCCATTTTTTGCCCAAAATTGTTACATTTAAAGTCTGCTTTCATGACCAAAACGTGTATTTTTTTATTTGTCATTGTTTACATTGTATAATATATATGTTAATAGCATATATGACACATTTAATTATCGACAAACATGATAACGTAATCATATAATCACTATATCACGCCGTATTCATTGCAGAGATACCTGTATGCCATTAATGGTTAAATTATGTAGGGGGGAGGGGGTAAAAGACCCCCGTATTTGTAGGACAATAAAGCTTCTAAAAGCCATTTGTTTACTTAGAGTATCATGATTACCTAGTAGGCAAACTCACAATTACATTTTTGTCACGATATTACCCCTAGGGTAATGTGTTAAGCATTGAATGTACAATTTTAACGATTTGTTGCTCTTTTCTGAGCCAATGTGGGGCCAAATATGAATTTTGACAAAACGTTGACCTACATGAGAGTGATAAACTCTAAATAAAGCTTTGAACTTGAAAATGAGATAATTAACTCTTTAACTGAGATGCAAGTTACTTGATATAGACCTAAGAGGGAGTATTCTTGCACGTGGGGGACTTCTAGCCAAGGGTAACGTGACCCTCTATCTATAAAATCGCAAAACAGACGCGTAGCCATTTGATTCTGAATTTGGAGCTTTAGAGCCATTTTCTTGGCTATTTCTCGAGAAAATCATGTAAACTTCTTGATATTAACGTCCGACATTGATATAAATGGTGTTTTGAATGTAAATCAAGGCGTATTTAAGCAATTTGGACCCATCTTCCACTTCAAAACTCGGTTTTATTGGAAATGGCCATTGTGCGTTAAAGGGCGCACTACACCAAATATCTTTCTCATTGAAATACGTGTAAAAGTGCCATATTTCAAGACACCTTTTCTACCCTCCGGTTACATTTATTGCATACTTGTCACCTATGACCATTTTCAGTAACATCTCAACTTTAATTTAAGCCTTGTTTCATGAGGGGCTATTAAGCTAAATTTTCCGCTACAGACCTGCACACAGCGCCCCCACTTTTTCACGTTTTCTGGCATGCCTGTTCACCATTTAGGCAGGTGCTTACGCCCTGGGCACTATTTAGGTCGATAAATTAAAAATATCGTATTTTATCATTGTAGGTGCAACGGATAGGTCCCACTCGTTCATTTAAATACAAACATACCATCCCCGGAGAAACAAATTTCCCGAAAACCTCACATTTACAAGCCTAGTCTTCGTGCTTTTCCGGAACTACTACAGCATTACACGAATTGCGCATTGATTTGGTGTGGTGCTCTCCCAAGGCGGGTAAATTTTGCGTCGGGCTGGTAACTTTTGTTTGAAACAGATCTGCCCGACTGGCCATTAAGAATTGCCAGGCTTACAGGCACTCAAAGGCTCTTAAATCTTCAATTATAGCTTTAGTATCTCATTTCATGGCATATCTATGAGTTACATAAACTGCACTATTGACAATATTCACTATTATGTTTGATGGCCAACAGGCAACATTAACATTAAACTTGAAATGAAACTGTAAAATACCATCTTGTAGTCAGAAATGTTATGATTACTGTTCTTCATGTTGTTGGGCTGGTTATTTGCATTCGGATAACACTAAAGTTAAAACAAGTATGGGGAGCATATGAGGACTACCAAATAACATTTTTTGGATTTTAGTCCATTACTCCTCAGATGATGAAAAGTTGATTAACACTAACAGTTTTGTGTATCAGACAGGCAAATACCTAAATAGCCTGAAACCCCATTTGTAAAATGTCAGTGCATGTCTGGACATCATGATATCCCATATATGATCCCATATGGCAATTCATAAGGTTCAGGAGTTTACTGTAACCTTCCTGCATGGCTTAACTCCTATCAAGCATTATAATTTAACACAATTACCATATTTCACCAAGGATTTTAGATTTCAAATGGAGTAACCCATATGCAGGTCTCCCCATTTAGAACAGGTAGCATTGACTAGTACTGTTGATATCTGTACAGCACCAAATGCCAAGTAGGACTAAAATGGGATATTATGGGGTCTGGGTGTGTTAGGGTTAACATACCCACTTCAGGTGTATCCCTGCTATTAACCTCTATATGATCCCACGCAACAGGAGTACCGGCCCTTGGGAGATGCCGACTAACCCCAACATCAGGCGTGTCCGTCCCATCAGACGTTTCACTGCAAGATGACGAGACTCCAGGCATTCTTGGTTGTGGGGGAGAAATTGGCCTATCAGGACTGTCACTCCTCGAAGTTTGCATATTGGCGACATTGGTACTTTCTGATGGTGTGATGTTGTTGTCTGCAATCTTGTCATCGTGTGATTGGTTGTCATGGTGATCTCGCTTGTTGTCATGGTGATATGTTACGTTACCACGGTAATCAAAGGAGGGTCTTGTCTGCTTCAGGGTTTGGTTGATGTAATCACCAGCACCTGATAAGGTCAGAAAAGGAGAAAGAAAAATGAAAAAGTTTATTAGATATTCAACCTAAAAAGACTTATCAAAGAAATTTGAAATGAAATTTATCTTCAGGTAAATCATGTATTAAGTACAGGCTATCCCAAAAGTTCAGATAAAGCTTTAAATGTTTTTCTTTATTATGTGTATTGATATTTTATATGTAATGATGCTTTAACAAAGTGACTTGAAATAAATAAGAGGCTTCCAAAATAATATGTTTTTAGTTTTATACTGCGAATGATTTTAACAGAGATATAAAGCTTTTAAAAAGTATAAACACTTTTGGGAAAATCTAGAAATGAGTCAAAACCGAGTACATTTATGTTTTTCTGGCCCTTCAGCATGTATAAAATAAAACTGCCCAATGGTTATGCATAGAATTTAGAAAGTCTTGCTTAAAACATGTTCAGGGGCAATTCAGAGCACAATTACAAGGATTTGATAGATGTGTTTGGCCCTTGAACATGTTTAGAGCAGACAGCCCGAAGGTTAGAGGAAATACTATTGTGTAATGTGAATATTAAGGAGAAATAGCCCCCTGTGGACTTGTAGGGCTTATTAGCACCAAGGTGCTTGCACTGTGACAGTGCTCCGCACATGATCACTACATGGCAAAAATATCCCCCCCCCCCCCTCCCCACCATTTAAACAAAAATATTCAAACCCCAGTTAGCTGGGGTGAAAACAGACCCCAACTCCCTTTGAGTCCTTCTTTAAAGGGGCATTGAGAGATGTATCGATACACTAAATGAGCAAATAACGTAAAGATAATCATCAACATAGCCCAAATCCAAAATGTCATACAATTCCGACATCGCCTTCATGCAAAATAAGCAAATAACGGCACTTCCGGGTTGAGATTTGCCGCAAAAGTATGCATGTAAAATGATCGCATAACTTCCGAATTCAGCACCTAGAAACTAAGAAAATCATGAAATTTTATACGATAAACGGCGAATGTTGGTAAACTGTTTCAGATTAGTATGCCTAAAAAAATTGATTTCCAGGATAATTGAGGGCGCACTTCCATATGTATCTCTCAATGCCCCTTTAACCTAAAAATGCAACAATGGTAGTCATGTATGAAGAAGTAAAAAACAAAACATTACTCAAGTAAACATGCTTAAATCTTTTGACGGAAACATTTTCACCCTTCACTTTTCACCCTTGAGACCCCCCCCCCCCAGCCTGAAATACTCTTGGGAAGATAATTGAGTGAAAACACATACTACTTAAAACATGCTGAAGGGTCAGTTGGAGATATCTCATTCATAAAAATTGAATGGATAAGTTATGATGATTTTAATAACCAAGACTAACAACAACAAAGTTGCACTAGAATTGGTTTCCTATGGGATATCATTGATTTGAATTGTCCACTGTGTGCTATCTGAACCAGTCAGGCATCTGGTTGATTGGGTAAGATAATTGAGTGAAAACACATACTACTTAAAACATGCTGAAGGGTCAGTTGGAGATATCTCATTCATAAAAATTGAATGGATAAGTTATGATGATTTTAATAACCAAGACTAACAACAACAAAGTTGCACTAGAATTGGTTTCCTATGGGATATCATTGATTTGAATTGTCCACTGTGTGCTATCTGAACCAGTCAGGCATCTGGTTGATTGGGTAACAGGGGTAGAATTTCGGCGCGAATCCGCAAATCGATTCGCGTAAAATCACTACCACGTGAATCCAGGTGGATTCGCGCGCAAGAAAAAAAGATTTAAAAAAAAATTAAAGTCCAAAACAGGACCTTAGATGACTGGTATTTGACCCTTAGTCAACAAACATGCCGAATTTGGAAGTTGTGCAAGCTTATAGCCGTATTCTTGATATTATTTTCATTAATTTCGCAATAATCCATGGATTCTCAAAATTGGATTCTCGCGAAATTATTCCGCGAGAATCTAAATGGACTCTCGCACTGCAGCGCGAATTTCTAGGCCTGGAGTAACAGGCATCAGCATTATTTTTGTGGTAGTTGTTGTCATTGCAACAATCATATTCATAACTTCAAAACTATTCACTCGATTTTTATGAATGAGGTATCAAACTATGTAGAAGAAACGTTCGCATTAAATGTTTATCTCTGATTTTTGGTACAGATTATTGATTTTTGATTAGCCAAAATCTAAGCAACTGGTCCGGGACTTTTTGTGTTAGGTGTATATCATCTCTGTGAATGCCTAAATAAACCAATAAACATAGAATGGCATGATATATGGACATACATACAGGAACCTGTTAATTACTTTAACACATGTGTGGCACTGTTTGTTTTGGTGATACTGTAGGGGCGCTAAGCATGCTGGGGTACATCAAGAAATCTTCTTTGGTTGCAAAAGGGGTCCTAACCCTAAATAAATCTGATAAGCCTCTGGATGGGGTGGCAGTGGATGTTAGAACACAAACTCATTTTACAAGTCTTTACCAACGAGTGGATCATTAAATCTTTCTGTATGATAATTCAAGGGCCTTTAACACTTCCGACGCGGCTATTGATTTGACCATTATACTTAACAGATTTTTCAGAAAACTTTCCCAACTTTCAAAGTCTATCTCAAGATTTACTGAACCAATACTAGGCATATTTGTACTTATTTCAATGCATTTCACATGGTGATTCCAAATATGGTAATGAAATTAAACAATTTTGAAATTGTTGAAACATTCATAAAGTGACATTTTGGAATGTCGCCTGCAGACGCCTGCCACATGGAAGGTGTTAAGGTCAGGGTATGCCAATGTATAGGAACATCACTGGAAAGCCCTATTATACACTCACATTGCATTTCAAGTATGTCTTTGCATTTCCCTTCAGCCATGTCCATGGGTGACTGGCCATCATTATTTGTGCTGTTATATCGCCCTCCATAGTCCAACAAGAGTTGCAAACAATCGTCATGGTCTTCTTTGGCAGCGTAGTGGGTAGCGGTGCATCCATGTAAATTGTCCTTAGAATTTGGGTCACCTGTAATGAAAGGAAGAGAAACACTATTTTTAGTAATTTTACATCATATTGTTTTTTGGTAAGCAGCAAGTGTCAGAATGAATAAAGCATTCTTCTAATAACTTCATGATGTTGATTATCTGCAGCACTTTTGTCATAATTGCATCAGATATATAGTTTGATCAGTTCCAAATTGGCGAGGAATATGCGTTTTTTCTCAAACCTAAGAGAGTTCGACTAGTATTAAGAAAAACGTACTCACAGTGATTGGTAATCCAAAAAGACAGGGGAACCATCGATTTTCCGATACATGTCATGCGTGACAAAAAGCCACGATATCTCGGGGTACAAAGGTCACTGACACATCGATTATATCGATACGAGTATAGATGAGGGGAAATCCAAATGCATAGTGGGAATAAATCTTGAGATATATAGCGCAATACATTGTGGCTGCGACGTTAAAATCTTCTTTGTATCTCACCTTTAGATTGCAGCAACAATTTCAGTATGTCATAATCTCCATTAGATGCCGCTTCATGCATAGGGCTCCATTGGTACAATCCAATTGAATTGGGATCAAGTCCATCGCTGAGGGCGCTTTCTACCAGCTCTATGTCACTGTATCTGACTGCATCATGGAGCTCAGTGTCTACCGGCTCCATGGTAGAGTTACATCATGACAAGATTGCCCAGTTGCCTAGAAAAGAATTCAAAAGAACAAAATCCTCGTTACCAACAAAAATAACAAATCTAACACATCATATTCTACATCATGCTAAATTGACATTGAGAATAATTGGCCTACCAAGTGATGATACAAATATTAATATGGCAAGTTAGACTGTGCAATTGAAGGAATTTTAACCCAAGGATACAGCAACTGGTCTAAAAAAGGTCATGATAATCAGGCCTAATGACAAGCGAAGGGTAATTTCAGTCATTTCCCACGTTTGACACCAAAAATAGCAGCGTTTTCTCATGGCTATGTGAGAGTCTGAATCCGCATAAGGGCGATTCCATGGTTACTTGCCTTACATAATGCTGGCTGCTGGCTGAATAATAAAAAAGGTTATAACCAAAAGTAGTTTGCCTCATATAATATTGCTGAAAACTGGTCAAGTCATGCAAATTTTGAAAACCATTTTAGGTTAAAAAAGGTTTACTTTCATGATGTCCAGTTGCTTACAATGTGGGATTATTTAGACATCAGTGAATACTGAATACATCCCAGCCCACTTTGTACTACTTCGCTGGATTTAAAAGAGGAAAACATGGGAGTTTTCCACATATTTTGGCTACCAACATGACCAAATTTTCAAAAAAATGTTGCCCTCTGTAGTCAATGATATGAACATCCCTATCCTAGCCCATGTGCTTGGAGCAATAATAACATTTTTTGTTGCATCTCATTTTCATGGAATCGCCCATGAGGGTTAACTAAATATAAATCACTGGGAGCAATGTTTTAATTGTTTTGTTGTTTCTCGTTTTCATGGAATCGTCCATGTGGACAGGGGACTTCAAAAGCAATAGTTTAATGCTATAAATTTGCAATTAATTTAAAATTGGTGTCAGACGTGGGAAATAAATCATCATTCATGTTTTTAAACAGGTTGTAATTAAATTTCATCATGATTTGTGTAGTAGGTCTCGAATCCTTGACAGCTATTTTGATGAGGATTTAATAAGCCTTACAATACACTATTTACAGATACAGCCTACAGGTCTTCTTACAAGTTACAAGTTACATCACCTGTGTGATGGAGGAACTGACATGCTAGACTTTTAATCTGACTTTTTTCGATGATTTAAATTGTTGGCAATTGGCATGCCAATTTTTTAAGCTAGAATTAATATTAATAAATTATAAGCTTATTTATTTTTTTGTTAACAAATTTGTAATAAAACTTTTAAATTCTAAAGCAGGCCTACTAACTTTTACTACTAAACCATCATCACCATGGACTTCCATGACTAAACTTAATAATAGTATTAGTACTAGTTACTAGTAGTCTAATATACTACACTACAGCAACAAAAATCATATGATTTACTTACGAATGTACTCCTCTTAGTCTTAGTCTTATACTACCAATAAACAAGACATTTCTTTATAGGACGTTGCACAATCATAACTGTTTGATAATCAATTAAATTTCTTTCATGGGCGACCGAATGTGACAGCCATTGTACTAAATTAACCCACAGGGGTTATTAAATCTCGCACCCAACTTGTAGATGACCACATTTCGTAAAACACAGCTCTCGTCTTTCATGTCTTTACCGTGCAAATGTTTGTGTTGAGACCATTGAAGGTCAGGAAGTGAATGGACGCTATCGATAAATCACCTTGGAGATCGATGTATTATCAATACATCGATTGAATAAAATGAGGGGGTACATGCGGAATTGTGACAGCGGATTACCACGGCAGGTGATGATGGTTACGATATAGGCTGGGCCGATATTATGGCAACATTTTGATCTATCATTTCACAAACAAATTCAGACAGCCACGGAAAAATCTGCCTAAACTTCATTTAAAGCACTTTATCCGATTAGCCCTACACTGAAAACAGAAACCAAGTAAATTTCTCATCCTTGTGCCATATTTAAAGTCTTGTGCGGCGCGTTTGACATGAGACGTATTATATCGGGTATTCGTCTCAGGTTTACTAAAGGTGTATGTTCTGATCACTTTTTGGGGGCATTTAAGTTTTGTTCACATCAAGATATTTTCATATCAGAAGAATCCCCGTATTTTTCTCATTATGTCTGTAAAATCTTAGGGGCTAGAATTGTTCCATTTATAAATTATAAGCTAAAATGTGGACTATTCAGGTGGAAGGGTGTGACAATTTTATTACTCACTCCAGCTAGGCCTAATAGCATTGTGTTTACCCAAGTTTTATTGACCATGAATGTTTAAAAGTTGGTGTAACATTTTTATACATATTGCATTGAAAGACCAAACGCTTAGCTGTGTGTATCAGATGCCGTCTACCATATTTCATCTGATTTGGTTTTGCCAATCCTGAAAAATGATCAATTAACTAAGTTACCTAAAATCGATGAGTGTGCCACTTTTACAGAAAGAATGCTATAAAAGCGACTAAAATGTGTCCTTTCAATGGAGGAACTTGTTCATCAATCCGTCTTGAACATGTTGAAGGCATTGGGGGAGCATTAATATATTCGGTCTGATTTTGTAAAATATTCAGTTCTACAATGTATTTGGCTACACAGACATGCACGGCATTCTATTTTATTTAAACCTAATTGATCGCAATACAAACAAATGATAATTGCATAACATTTATTTTGCTAAGACCACTCGAACAGGTGGAACATTTGTATCTCCTGAGTAAAAACTTTCTATCCATTGCAAACTGTATTAGCATCAAATAACACACATACAGAATTGATACACAATAAAGGAAAAACATGTAAATTCCAGATCAGTTCTCCATTTAGGTGGACGAACGCAGACAATAATGGGGACATACTGAACACAACATGAAAACAAAACAGACATGTTAAAACATTAAAAAAATAGATATCCATATAAAAGGGACCTGCCTGCCCTGCCGTAAACCATTATGATTGCACGTTGAGAGTTGGATAATTGTCCCATGCGGGTTCCTTGTGAGCATGGAAATTGAGAAAGATGAAAGAATAGATAGTTAGGGGATGTTGTCCCGGAATAATTATTTTAAAAGAAGTGGGCTATAATTGCACAGTTTGAGAATAAATTTATGTATACCAAGATTTGGATATAACCACGACTATACCAATTTCGAGGGCGACCAATTCACACTCAAAATCATTGTTCTGAACCCAGTGGCTGGATGAGGAAGTCCACACCATTTCTTGAGAAAGCGGTTGGTCAAAGAATCAAGATCAGTAAGATGCATGAGTAGAGCACATAATCATTGACGGTAAGATGAAAACGGAGGTGATGGAAGGAAATAATTCATGGCATAGACTTTCATCTCATCTTGTACTCATTTCGGATGAGAGATTTGCGGGGAGATTTGTCGATGCGGTCAAGACCTTGGTTTATCATGTCACGAATGTACTCATACATCTCGGCGGGTTTACTTTTGAATGTAATTAGGGAACCGAGAAACTTATGTGGGCCTTGATCGATCGTCAAAATCTCTCTTCACTAGCCAAAGAAAAGTCGACCCTATTTTGCTGACCCACAAAAACCTACACAACCTATGTTCGCCCTACACTTGAGGTTGCTGCGCCTCCACCGTATGGGACCCACATCAACAAGACCTTATGACCCAACATTGGAGATGGTTCAACGACGTGCAGCCCGCTTTGTAAAATCTGACTTTGATCAGCGACAGCAGTGTCACTAGCATGCTGCATGATCTACAATGGTAGAAGGCCTTGCGAGAGAAGGGCACGCACCAGTCATGATGTTCCGCAATTGTCAATGGGCTGGTGGCCATGGGGCCATCCCATCTGGTCCACCCCTCTACCCTCTTCACAGGCCGCTGTCAACTCTCCCGCATTAGGCGGGAGTCTCCCGCATAGACACTCTTTCTCCCGCACTCCCGCATAGCATATATAAACTCCCGCATCAAAAATAAGTCAAATAAAAAAGGGAAAGAAAAGAAAAGGGAAAGAAAAGAAAAGGGAAAGAAAAGAAAAGGGAAAGAAAAGAAAAAGGAAAGAAAAGAAAAGGGAAAGAAGAGAGGAAAGGAAAACAGATGTCTATCGACAGATAGACATTGCATGGGTTTATATATTTAATTCTATCAAATTTCAAGGCTTCAGTCGAAGGAATCGAAACCATATTCTTTACAAATATTATGAATGAGTACGTATGCAAGAACATTTATATTCGTGTGCTCCAGAAATATCATTCCAAAAGCCCATTTCAAACCAAAATACACATTAATTATAGCCAGAACTGAGTACATAGGAAAAAAATTCGCGCGCTTCGCGCTCATGTTTTCCGGAAACAGGTAACCCGGAACTAAATTCATTCGGGTGGGGTTGGGATTATACTTATTCGGAGGAAATTAAGAGGTTTTTAGTAAAATTCTTTCGTCAAGTGGGGAAATCAAAAACCCAATTCGTCGAAAATAGTATGGAAAATCATGGTCGGAAAATAAATAAATAACGAACCTAAAGAGAGGGGTCATATATATAGCTTTTGGGGAACCATTTTCATATTTCGTTCTCTAAAAACGCTTAGAAAAACCCAAAAGAACCGTTCAAATACGCAAAAATTTCTCCTCGCTACGCTCGCATCACATGACTTAACAGTTTCAGTTTTAATCAATCGGGATATTTTTTTCGCAATTCATTTTGGGGGTCAGGGTTCTGACCAAATATGTCTGATTGAGTCGTGGGCCAAAGAGGTTAGGAACCAATGATCTATACTACTTAAATCAAGAAAAAATAATCTTTTTGCACAACTTCCTTTTTCTCGCATAGCCTATAATGAAATAGCTGTCTAACTTAGATAAAAAGCCAATATTGATTGGAAATGATGGCATTTCAATAGAAAATCGGTCAAAAGTACACACCAAATTGCCCAAATGGGTTCGAGAATTGATTTTTATCTTCAAAATTATGAGGGCGGCACATCCCCCCTCAGACTCCCCCCTGTCCGCGTTAGTTACCGCGGAGGGCGGTGCTTTGCACCTCTTTGGTTACTCACAATAGTTACTCACTATTTCAGTTTTTTAACCTTGATTTTTCCCCCACCCCCTATACAAATAACCTGGCACCGCCCCTGGCTGTAGGCCTACCTTTTGGACTGTGCGATTTTTTTTGGACTGTGCGATTTTTTTTTTGACCGTGCGATTTTTTTTGACTCTCCCTCCCAGCGAATCCCAAAAGTTGACAGCCCTGCTCTTCATCCAACATGGAGTGACTACAAGGGGCCATAAGTTGCAGTTGATAAACCTTTTTTGAGATCAGTATTTAGGTTTCTTTATTTGCCAGGAATTCTCAGGCGATATAGGGCTGATATGGTATCATTTTTGTTGTTGGTATGCTGCATTTCTTATTTTGTAAAGCGCTTTATGATCTTTTCGGTATAATGCGCTATTATTACTCATGCCCCTAGGTTTCAGGGGCACTGTACCGTTAAATGCCCGAGAGGTAGGGCGCTGTGTACAGTATAACAGTATGTAGTAAGTACATACAAATCTAATAATAGGCCTATTCCATCAGCACCGACGACATCTGGGTGGGCATACATTAGTCATCGCTAGATGGCGCTATACAGAGCGCAATTTCGAAACATTTTCCCGTGATGCATTGGTTTATTTTGCAAGTGCTTCCGAATTTTGAACTAGGGGTTTTGGAAAGAACGAAACCAAACTTATTTTATGATTTAACTAAGGTTTGTTACCTAGAAATTAAAATTAGAATGTATTATTTATATAGTATTATTTGAAAAAGGTTCATAATATCAGTTTCAAAAGTTAAGTAATTTAAGCATCTCTTGTTACGCATGTCCCCGGTCCGGTGGCCCGCCCGTGTCAGTGTGTGTGTGTTGGTTGATAAAACGGAAATAAGCTTAATTGAATTAAATTTATAGCTTCCACAATTCTAGACCATACTATAACACATTTATAGGTTCTAGGTTTGCGTAATGATACAGATTGTATATCCAACCTCTGATTGATCTCCATGTCATGTCTGATTGTCTCCCTTGTCACTTGAATCTTGAATGAATGATGGCATGACATGATTGAATTGATCAGAATTAGATTGGTCTGGACTGGAGAATGTACGGTGAGTCGGTGGAGCATCATCATGTTGTGGAGTATCAATTCATAAATCAGATCAGTTTAATAGTAAGACTCAAAATATTGCTATTGGAGCTGGGAGATTTTTTAAGCGACAGCGTCAGCGTACCTAGTTTTGATGCAAATTTTACCAATAAAAGACTAAAGTAAAGTAACCATTCAGTTTACTGGTAATTGACACGAGTTATCGATAGATATGGGCATGCCATTAGTGTAGTAGAGGACACCTGAACTATATAGGGATTAAATCAATAAATATCAACAAATATAAACATTCTAAAGTACTTTTTCATGTAAACAACCTGCTTCAAACATTCCAAATCTGATTTTTGTTGAAAGAAAAAAGTCTTAATTGTTCACCAAAATAACAATGGAAAACTGGCGAAAACCACTCCTTTTTCTTGATCACCTTCGAACCCAGAGATCGCACATTTACTTCTGATCGGATATTCAATTCTCCCAACATGAACAGCCAATAGGAACACCCCTACTACAATACTGCGTCAACTTTCCAACCAATCGGAGATCGCGTAAAAAGATTATTGGGCTCGAGAATTTAAACCAAGATGGTGGCCTGCGCTGTTTTCATGCACAATTTATCGCTTTTATTTCACTTTTTTGACATAAATCCTGATAAAATGTGAACATTTTCTTGCAACGAATTGTAAACTGCATCCAATCATGTGAGTTTTTACATTTGTAATCACATTTTTAGTGTTCAAAATGAACTTTTACTGCATAGAAATGGTTGTTTTTCATGGAACATTTTAAAGCTTGTTTGTTTTACCCCATATTTTCCCTCAATACTCAAAGTCCTGCCCTCTTTCCAAAAATTAAACCTTGTACCATAGAGGGTTGGGGAGCTTTTTAAGCTTGTTCAATTTTTTTGATGCTTTAGAATGATAATAAAGTTACTTTTAATCGCTATATAGCTCAGGTGTCCTCTCCTACACTAATGCCGATAGATGCTTAGTCAGCTTACTATAGGTAAATTAAAAATTGAACGAACACAACTAAGCAGCGTATCGCGTACATAACGTGAAGCGCGCACAACTATTCGCGTGATCATTTCGGGCGCGATCATCTTTGTACTGCGTTCGCGTTGTTTGTTCAATTATTAATTTACCTATAAGGCCAAATTAAATTAATTGTTTGTCTCAAAGCTCCCGCGCGCGTTATTTTATTGATGCGCATTAGAAAAACAAAAATCGGAAAAACACTTTTTCTTCTTCTTTTTTAAAAAAAGAAAAAAGAAAAAAAAATCCCAAAATTTCACCGATTTTTCAGATTATCATTAACCACATCATCTTAAATGCAAAAATTCACTTTTACAAGGATTTCAATATTTTATATTTAAAAAAACAAAAAAACAACAACTTGATTCCGCATTAGTTTTATAACATGAGAGGAGCTTTGAGACAAACAATTAATTTAATTTGGCCTAACAGTAACAGCTTAGCATGCTAGCGTGAGCTATCATGTCAGCTACCTTCTTTTATACAGTATCAGGCTCAGGGACTGTACATTGACAATGTGATGTCAAACCGGTATAATTTCATACCGTCTGGCGTAGAATTTGGTTTATTATAGTAATAATTCGATGTTATAAACGGTGACGTTAACTTATTTTACACAAAAGTCAAAAGTGTACGCTAGCAAAAACAGTGTTGCTGGTTGGCTCGGCTTGGCTCGTCCATGCCATGCAGGCGAGAGGCCTTGGCAGAGCGAGTGCGAATGGAGTAAGTGTATTGAACAAAGTGCAGTGGATCATGGCATGGGAGTCCAGAGGCCTTCTTAATGTTTTTATAATGCACTTTGACAGTGGCGTAGCTAGGATTTTTTTCAGGGGGGGCAAGATTTCTAAAATATGCGTAAACGGTTGCCCCCCAAAAAATTCTAGTCACTTACCTCGTGAATTTCACGTAAGTGGGGGGGGGGGGGGGGTGAGGTCAAAAAAATTTGCACAGTC
The DNA here is from genome assembly GCA_035610835.1 of Ophiura sarsii. Taxonomy (NCBI): domain Eukaryota; kingdom Metazoa; phylum Echinodermata; class Ophiuroidea; order Amphilepidida; family Ophiuridae; genus Ophiura; species Ophiura sarsii. The sequence goes on along the minus strand of CM069459.1, from coordinate 30,162,712 downwards.
CAAAACAAATCGCACAGTAAATGTACTACATGTACAATTTTGCCTTCTATTTGCCTAATAACCATGCTCTTTTTTCTCAATTTTTTTCTATTTCCTTTTTTTCTCAATTTTTTATTTTATTTTTTAGGGTGTGGGGGGCGGGGGCACAATTTTTTTCCTTCTCGTCAGGGGTGGGGGGGGGGGGGCATTCCCCCCCCCCCCCCCCCCCCCCCCCCCCCCGAGCTACGCCACTGCACTTTGAGGGTTCCTGCCACATAATTTCTTGTTTTATGAGGCAGTTTAATGATTTTTTCCACAAATTGTTAAATTGTGCAATCATGAGTGCCGGCTACACCCGACTGGCTTAGTGACAACCCGGTGAGTGAGTCCACGTCGGGGATTTTCATCAATATTTTTCTACTTTTCTGAATAAAATTAGTCAAACTGTTGCTTCAGAAATCATGTTTAATGTTCAAGTAATAAATATGTATACATTGGTTAAAACTAATCTCAACCTGTTTCTATTTCCAATCCAAGAATCGAAATATTGGCTTGAATTTTGTCGGCCTTTTCCCGCTACAGTAAAAATATGACGTGGGACGTGGACTGTCTATGCTTCATTTCATAGCTGATTATAATTATAGTCCATGGACTAGAGTTTTAGACTCTTGACTACATGGCTAAATCTTGCTAGACGGAATAAACCGTGTAATACTCACTGGTTACTGCAACACATTTTAATTGTTAATACATTGTAGGTTGCGGGACGTTTAGCAAGACATTGCTGACTACAGACTATTAAAAAGTCACTAGATAGATACTAAGAATTCCTACCTTTTTGGGGTTAAATATCCCTCTCATCAAGGCAAAATCCACTAGTCTATTGTTGACAGTTGACACTGTAAACAAGAATTTTCAAATGCTCTTTTTTGTGTCAAATTAGACCTTTTGTACAAAAAAAACCAGTTCGACCCTGATTGTTCGGATTACTCTGTTATCCGGACGTCATGAGCTGTGTCTAAGAATTTAGTTTTCTGTTGATTTTTAATCTCAGAAAGAATTACATTATTTGCGGTCATTTTTAAACATAATTCGAATGTTTCTTAAGGTTTCATACGTTATGGTATACAATCACCAATTGCAAACGTGATCTCGGTTTTCACTGCGTGTTTCTCGCTTTGGGAGTATTTCTCGCTTTCTTGGAAATTTTGATTTTGTCATCTTAATCATTGAAATACTGATAAAGTCTACCCAAATGTCACCCATTAATATAGTTGATGTTGTTTCGAAATACGAATACAATCACTATTTTTAGATTAAAAATTATTTTATGGGAAACATACATTTCTTAACCCTAACCCTGCCAAATCCAACAGAATCCAACGAGCCAATCTCTATGTCCACCCGGCGTGCAAGTTTTTTGAGGATAAAATGGACCCAGGCTATATACGCGGCCAAGTTTACTCAGCCAAGTAGCCTTGACACCCGTGGTGTGGTGGGGAATCGTTCGCCGCTGGTGCTGGAGGTCCGTGTTGAAATCCTGGGGGGATCGCGGTGACTTTTAGGGTCGCCTTTCTCCGCGCAGAAAAATAATATCTGAAAAAAGGGTTATCAAACTTGACAGCTGATTGATTAAAGGTAGATGTTCCGATTGTTGGCCCGATTTTGAACTTGATGTTTTCTATTTTACATGAAAGGTCATCCTTAAAACTGGCACATTCCAAAGTTTGAGTAGCATAACTCCAATGGTTCTATTTTTAGAAGCACAAGGTCACAAAACATTTGCTCATTGAGTCCTTCACAAACTGATTGGTGGTTAACCACCTTTGGCAGTAATTCACCACATTTTCGCTTATAATTTCTATGGAACATTTCTGGCCCCTAAGATTTGACAGACATGAGAAAAATATGGGGATTCTTCTGATATCAAAATATATTGAAGTGAAAAAAAATTCATAGCCCCAAACCAGTGATCAGAACATACACCTTTAAGGGAATAATATAACAAAAGGATGACATACACTGCAAATTATGAGCGTTTACTTTTGGACAAACTAAAAGTAAACTCAAAAGTAAACGCACTACTAAACACTTATGTGAGCCCAACAAGCTCTGTTTTCCACCAGCCTCTGATCAATAACTGTCCCATTATATCACAGATGGGGAAACATCTGTGATAATATTTACTCACTTGGAGTGTGCTTTGAGGTCAATTGGGTGCATAATGCGAGAAATGTTTAGTTTTGCGTTTACTTTTACGTTTACTTTTGAGTTTACTTTTAGTTTGTCCAATAGTAAATGCTCATAATTCGCAGTGATAGACATAGGAGATGAGATTAAAAATCTAAAACCTGGCAAATAGGATTTAAAACATAACAATGGTTTTCTATGTGTTTCAATTGCAGGATGGATTTAGCCGCCGACTCTGGGAGGAGATCACCGCGGAAGAGGAGGCGTAACACAATGTTACAAGGCTTTTATCTAACTGAGAGAGGGAAGACGGTGCCAATGTTGTCCCTGGAAGAAACGGGAACAAGGTAGGTTTTTGTCTCGCCAGAGGTCAAAATACTTTTTTTCACTACGAGGGTTATTGTGAACAGTTTCTAACATAAATAGCCCCTGTGTGTACATTTTGCCATTGCCAAATATTTTCTGATTAGAGTCAACCCAAAGAAGCATATAATGGTTGTTCTTTTTCTTCATTATAGTGACAATGAAGGTGATGACCATGTGAAAAGCACAGCCTCTAAGAGCTTACTACCAGGGGACGATGTTGTACAAGATGCTATTGATGATCACGACAAGGAGAATGGCCAACAAGGTATGTTTTACTACCAAAAGGTTCATAACAAAGATATTTTTTTGAGCAACACCAGCATGCCTTCACTCTCATCACATGACCGCTGGTTTCTGTCACCAGTGCCTACTGGTTCTCATTGACATTACATTGCAATAGGACCATAGCAATTTGTTAAGGGGGTGTGGGCCCTCAGCAGAGCCTCCGTAAAACTGCTGTAACTCCTTCATTATTCATTTAATATACATGTATATATGAAAGTATACATTTTTGGCACTTTTTGGTCAATAATTTAAAAAATAAATCAGGTTTAAAAAAACCCACTCCTAGAGAATTGTTTTTCTTAAAGACCAGGCATTTTCGAATAACACACATGTTGGAGTGGGTTAGACGCAGTGCTGACATTTTCAAAATTGTCTGGAGGTGCAAAATTGCACCTTACTTTTGAGGTCAAGGTGCATTCCTTAAAGTCAAGGTGCAGATTTAGGTGAATCGTGAAAGCAACTATATTTAGGGCTGTAATAACTTGTATTGCAATTTTGCACCAGCCTTTGAAAGTTGTATCGCAGTTGGTGATTTTTAAGGTGCAAATTGCGATGCGATACAGGAAATTTGCAGGTCTGGTTATACGAGGTCAAAAATGTTTTGTTGTTGTTATTTTTCTTAGGGAACAGTTTTTTATTTTTCCATTTCACCTCTCAACATGAAATGACACAATTTTAGACCCGGGGTCAGAGAAAAAAGTGTGCAGCACCCTCTTGTGTCATAAATTATTTTTGTGGCGGGAGTGGCTTGAGTACAAAATCCTTCATATTCCTCATTTTCTGGCATGTTGCTGTGATTTTGGTGTCTAAATAAATGTCAATGAGCTAAAACTAGCTAAATTTGAAAGTGACATTGCATTTTCTTTAAATTGACATTTTGGGTCAACATTGATCGTGAGGGCACTTTTTATAATTTTTAATTTTTTTATAAGTTTACTGCTATGAAGATGATCACAGGTTCAACCTGCTCAAGAAATTTGAGCATTTCATCACAATTAGTTTGTCCAAACTAACAATCATGTTTCATTGGCCTAAGCTCGGTTGATTACGTCATCGAAAACCGTCCACGCATGCGTTTGGGAGGTAGGCTTGTGAGTGAAATTTGAGGCCGTCATTAGGGTTAATAATCTGGGGATTTCGGTCGAGATGATAAATGATCGTCAAACATTTGATTGTGAGTGACTTTGTCCCGCGTTTCAGTTCATTACGGAACATAACTGAATCTCACGTTGACACCAAGCCTCCAAATAAGCGGGCATCCATGAGTTTTTTACCCAGTGGTTGCCAAATGTTGGCACCTTGTGTTTTCCAAACTTTGCACAGTAGTAAAGTATTATAGACCAGGAGTGATTTTTCTCTCAAAATAGTATGATATAGATGAGGTGACCGTTGTTTACATCAGTAGTGTTTACAAATTGATTAGCACCTGGTCTAAAGACATGCTAGAGGTACTAGTCCATGACTACTGCATACATACTATTCGAAAGCAAAACACACATCACTTTTTTTAAAAGCACATGCCCTTATGGTGCGTACACATACTGCAGGGCAACCAGATTTAGTACTTGGTCTCTCACTGTGCTTAGTGATGCAGACCATGACTACTGCACTATTACACCGTAAGCATTGTAAGTAATGATCATTCAAGTGTGAATTAAAGCACATTCCCTATAGGTGCGCACGCATACTGCCGGGCACTATACGTCACCGGTCACACCATCTATAGCGCTCTTGCTCAAGACCTGCTTAAGAGGCTTGGGTGACACAGTATGTGTTAAATGTGATGCTTTTTAGTCAAAGTGGATTTTGAATCTGACTACAGTCCAATCTCAATTATCCGGACATGACGGGACCAAGCAATGGCTGGATAAGTTAAATCTGGATAAGCGAATTGTGTAATTCTGCATTGACTGTCCTGAAGGGCTCAAATGTGAACAATAGAAAGGTTCTGAATTGAGGTAATTACAGTGACAATGTATTATTTAAGCACTAAACAGCACTACTAACATCAAAAGACGGCCTTCAAACGCTTGAGAGTGTGAAAATAAGGTGATTAGGCTGTAAACAACTTATTTTCTGTGGGAATAATTCAGGGGGTTGGATAACTGATAGGTTGGACTGTATGCCTTCCTTACAGAATATGAAATCATGATATGTATGTCTCTGTTTTTATTTCCTAGTTTGTCCCAACACCGATTCAGATGATATAGATTGGCATATGTTTGCATCTGGTGATGACTTGGAAGATGACACAGAATTATATACAGGTAAATTGGCAGCGTTCGATTTCCAGCATTTTTTTGTGTAGCAAAAAGTATGATGCACTATTAGTTTTGTGTAGCAATTCACACATTTTGCATAGCAATTTTTTTTCTGATAATAAAATTGATATTTCATAAACTTTGCACGTTCTACTTCTAGTATAGCATGCGCATGTTACACGTTTCAACCTTGTAACACACTTATAACCCGACCCGTGTCCCGTAAGCAAAATACAGTATACGTGTACACGATCTAGATTTTATAATTTGAACTATCACATTTTAGTAATAAATAAAACACAAGGAAATACAGGCATTATTTCGCTCACGAGTCACGATGGATTTCATAATTGTTTACATCTTACGATGCGCCGATTCCTTGTGTCCGTGGTGCACCGAAAGAAAGACAACTAGTTTTATTCCCAGTCATTTTTGTTGGCGCCTTTTCGTAACACTCGGCGGCATGGGAACAAGACTAGCATCAAAAGTGACGTCATGATTATAACATGCTGACTTGCACAGATCATCCGCCATTGTTTTATTTTAAACTGACAGTTTGAGTTCCGCGCAAGTATGTGTAAAGCAATGGTTTTTTTTTAACTCTGACGAAAAACGAAATAAAAACTGCCGATACTTGAGGATTTATCATAATTTTTTTAGTTATTTGTAGATGAAACTCAATCTTTGTAGGTTTGGCTTTGATGGTACGTGATCAAATATCAAGTAGGGAATCTTTTTGCGTCACACTTTTTGCTACACATTTGTGCAATTGCATTGCAAGACTTCAAAAGTGTGTAGCATTTCGCGATGCGACACCGGTTACATCGAACACTGTGAATTGGCATAGAAGCTGAAACTTATATAGGTTCTAGGGTCTTCAAGCCAGGTTTTGAAATTGAACATTGCCCGTCCAAATTTGAGCACTCTTGCCAGTAATAATTCTATTGTGGACGTTGATGTAATCGCCTCTATGTGCTCACTTTGCGACCGATTTATATTCCGACTAGCAGCCCAATATTGCGCCCAAGTGATGATCGCAAATTATTTGAGATTCTTAAATGCCATAAAAATGGTCGGATGAAATGATCAAGCTTACCGTATTATCCGTGCTATTAAGTGCCCATGCCCTTTTCCCCAATGGCTACCAAAAAGTGTTGCCCTCCATTTTGTACGAATTGTAAATGAAACAGGAAATGAACTTTTGAAGTCCCAGATGGTAGCGGCATTATGGCATACTGATTCTAATAGCGGGCGGGGAGCATACAGGGCCAGAAAAAATGCCAATTTCCCAGGAACAGGATTTTGTAAATTTTCATAACCTTTTAAAAACGTATTTATTTTATACCTAAAAGTTTCCCTCCAAAGCCAAAGAATTCCCTCCAAAGCAATAATTTCCAGAGAACAAGGTTTCTAAATTCCCCTTGGGAAGGAAATTCTCAGATTCCCCATTCCCCTCCCCCATGCACGTGAAACAGATCAGGGCTAGAATTTCGTTTCACCTTCGCGAGAATCCAAACAGATTCTCACAACCACATTTTACGAGATTCTCGTCAATTGATTTTGTGTGCGATTTTTAAAATTTGGGAGAATCCAATGAGAGACTCTCCAGGGTTCCATCCAGGACCATTTTAGAACCGGGTAAATTTACTGACGGCGAACAGAGAAAATGTAGCGAACGAAGAGCAGTGGATCATGGGATGGGATCCAGAGGCCTTCTTAATGTCTTTTTAGGTTTTTTTAATGCACTTTGAGGGTTCCTGCCACATAATTTCTTGTTTTATGAGGCAGTTTAATGATTTTATCCACAAATTGTAAAAAATTTAAAAAAATTTAAAAAAGATTTAGAGTGCCGGGCGGCCAGCCCAATTCCGGGCCCAGCGCCGGGTGGGCTAGCCCAGTGTTGGGCGGGCCCGCCCGGCGCCGCCCGTCCTAGCTAGAACCCTGCAGACTCTCGCAAACCTGTCCACGAGAATCAATTAAGAATCAGATTCTTGCATTTTCATCGAATTTCTAGACCTGCAGATGTTTGCATATGATGTATTCATAAACTCGGAACAGGTGAATAGTTTCAAAAACACCTTCTGTAAAGATTACATCTCGTTTGATTTGTTTGTGTCAATATAATATCCAGGTTTACAACGTTCTTCCATCAACATTTTGGCAGAAGTACACAGCTTCTCACCACCAGGGTATAGATCGTCTATAGAAACTCAGGTGAGGAATAATCCTTGGGGAGTGGAGGGGTAGAAGGGGCATTCAGATTTGCAATGTTTTACCATCAACATTATTATTAAAGGCTGTGGTGGACACGTGGTATGTCGACATTTATGTAGACACAAAGCATATCCTATACAAGTCGCTATAATATTCAATATATTGACAGAATTGTTTTCCCCTCAAGACCTCCAAAATACCCAAGAGCCTGATTTTGAAAGTAAACAAGTTTACATTTTGACACTATTATAACCCACTTATTGGACATACTGAAAAGTAATTACCCCTATGAAGTTCAAAACCCAACAGTTTGGGATTGCAGGCCAAAACACTCAAATCTGGGTCAAAGTATAGGCACTGGAAAGTTTTATGCATACATCTCCTTATAGATCTAGCCCCAATTTACCGGCCTTTTAGTCTAAATCAGCGGTAATAAAAATCACAGGTGGTCAGCAACTACCAGGACTGGTCTGGATGTTGCCCAAAAATCTGATCACATACGTTCCATCGTCCTGTATAGCTTGAGCCCATTGGGCTACATGTTAAACTAAAATCTGCTATATAATCGTAATTTCTTTTGGAATTTGAGATTTATATATCTGACAACATCTGAAATTGCACTGGTTTTTAAACAAATTGAACTTCAAACAATGAATTTCTTAACACAAGAACTTTGAAAAGGTGCATGTTGGGCTAAAAAAAGTCCACCCAAGAATTGTTTTAATTCAACACATTGACCACATGCCGGGGAAACCCTGAGGCAGTCTGTCTGTCTACAATCTAGCTACATGAATTGACACACGCGGTGACTTTCAGCCACATTGGGCTAGTTTAAAACTAAAATCTGATCCAGGGATAATATATTGTGACTTTTTGCTTCAAATCTTGAACTTTTGATTTGAATAAATTTTAAATAGTACTAATTTCAATGACAACTTGAAGTTAAAGTGTGAATTTCTCAACACAACAACTTTCAAAAGTAAGACTTTGGGCTTCTTTCCACCCACAAGTACCATGGACAAACTAGGATACCACCAGGCGCGGCGTGGCCTTGAGCGATGCTTGGCCAGCAACCAGGCTAGAAAATACACAGCGTGCTCCATGCCCTGGGGGCAAGATTGGTTCTGGAAAAAAGTTATATTTCTATAAGGGCTTGTATGTGTAATGCCATATTTTTTATGTTTCATAAATTCACTGAGTTGCTAGTTTGTCAATATTAATACTTTAAAGTGTACCACTGCTTCAAAATGATATTATTGTGGGTTAATTGTGAATTTTCCGGCCTTTGAAATTCAGATTTAAGCTTACCCACACATCGTACAGATATGCTCATGCTTATGTCGACACCGATGTCGACGTTAAGATCAAATTATTATCAACATGTCGACATGAAACAATCGTTCCGACCACAGCCTTAAACATTAAACACAGTTCAACAAATATAAGTTCCCCTTTAGATTATGCCTGATATTTTAAAAATTAGTTACTCCATCGGAACGATTTTGGGCACACATAATGTACTTGTTCACAGCAACACTGGAACAGGGCTATAACTACGCAGGTGTTGTAATGCTTGAATGAGCACACATTGAATGGAGGAATACCTCATTTCAAAAGTTGCTAAAAGTTCAATATTGCGTGTTTCCACCACATCAATGGATCACTTCAGCATCGATTTGGCATAGTGTTGATAACGCGTGTTACTCGTTCCTATAGAAACGCATCCCACTCCCACCAGACGACGGAGGTCGACAAGATTTGTGATGTCATCAACTCAACGGTATATGGCCCGCTCCAGCTGATCCCATAAGTCCTATATGGGATTGAGGTCGGGAGAGTTGGCTGGCCACTCCATGCGCTCATTGCCTTCATTCTCTAGTAAGTCATTAAATGACTCGCCCCCCTGTGTGGTCTAGCATTATTGTCCACGAAGAAGAACTCATCCCTATTGCGCCTGCGTATGGAATAACGTGATGTTGCAGAACCTCTACATATCGAATAGCATTCAAGTTTCTATGTATCGGAACGATATCTGTCTTCCCTCCAGTGCTGATGATACCTTCCCACATCATGACAGAGCCTCTGCCAAATGGGACAACAGTTGCAAACAAGACTCGGCCATTTGTTCACATCGGCGCCGCCATACACGAATCTGGTTGTATCAGAGAATAGGACGTTTGACCATCCTTGTCTTGTCCAGCGTACATGGTCTCTCGCCCACCCTAATCTTGCTGTCTTGTGAATTGAGGTATTCCTCCATTCAATGTGTGTTCATTCAAGCATTACAACATCTGCATAGTTATAGCCCCGTTCTGGTGTTGCTGTGAACACGTACATTATCTGTGCCAAAAATCGTTTCGGTGGAGTAACTCATTTTTAAAATATCAGGCATAATCTAAAGGGGAACGTATTTTTGTTGAACTGTGTAGTTGAAGTATGCAGCTTCTCACCACCAGGGTATAGATCTTCTAAAGAATCCCAGGTGAGGAAAAAAACACGGGGTGGGGGATGTAGAAGGGTCCATTCAGGTTTGCAATGTTTTACCACCAACATTATAGTAGAAGTACACAGCTTCTTATTTTTTTTGAACACTGATAATGAAGTTGTAATCCTTAGACGATAGCAGTACTGATGGACATCTTCAACAAAGCTCTTGCCTCTATCCTGTAAAAAAGCAACATCCTTATCTTTTTTTTCATTTACTTTCAGAATCCCAGCATCGATGAAACTGACATCTCATCCTGTCCATCAACACCCACCACAAGCTCAATTCTATCATCACCGCCGAAAAATGGTTGTGTAGTGGAGCGCGAAGACCGCATCACTATCCATAAACGCCACTACGGCTCGGCAACAAGAAAATCCAGACGGATACGCCGAGGGGAAAAGGAAACGGTAGATAGTACTGAACAGACTACAGAGAGTGCACCTGATGTCACAGCCTGTCTTGTGGGATCTTCGGTTGGTGACTCGCCCATATCTGAAGCGCCCCCAACGGAAACTGTAAACGCTGGTGATAATAATCATATCGAGGGAAACAATGTCCACAGTGTAGAGATGGAATCTGTTGAATCTGAGGGTAGAACTGATAATAATTACACTGGTATCAAGGAGTTGCCAAATATTACAACTGATCAGAACAACTTTCTGCCAGAAAACCAGTATCATTTGGAGGAAAACCAGTTGAAACCTGATGAGAACCAGTTCCAACCAATAAACCAGTTCCAACTGGATGATGCAGATGAGGGAAGAGGTGAAATACTCAATATCAATGAACTCGATGAGGTGGAGAAATCCTTTGTTGATAGCGTCATCTTGGCAATCAGTGGTGCTGCACCCGGCGAAAGTGGGGACGGCATTGTAACCGAATTAGGATGTCAACCTGTTATTCTCGGTGAAAATCAACCTCTGATATCAATAGCAGAGCCAGAAGATGATCTGAATACAACAGATGTACTCGAAACTTTTATGGATGCAGCACCTGTTGGTCAAGATGGGGAAGGTAATGGACGAAAAATGGACGCAGTTAGCGGAGAAACCCCAATGAATGCTGTCGAGGAAGGACAAGACACTTACACTGACGCATTTTCCGAAACAATGCATAACAAAGTTATCGAGCAAGTCGACGCGTCAGTTGGAGTTAGTTCATCAAGAGTTGAAAACAATGTCTTTGATGACAAGATGTACGATACATCGTTGAACACGTCAACGGAGGAATTCGTGTCTGCGGATGAAATGCATGAGAATATCAGCCTCGAGTTTGATGACCCCAAGGAAACGCTACCTGTAGAAGCAGCGCTGCACTCAGTAGACCCACCATGTACACCGCCCACAACGCCAACTAAGAGGGTGAACCACTTGGAGACCCCTCCCAGGATTAACATGGACATTGATATTAAGAAGGAAGATGATGATGTAAGCAGGTCACAACGTAAGGACAGTGATCCGGAAACTTCCTTTCACAGTGCAGAAGAAGATGATAGAAGAGAAGGTGAATCGGTTAGAACGAGGAGACGCTCAAGGCAAAAGAAAAGAAAGACACAGTCTGAAATCCTTGAGGCAAGCTTCACAGATGAGGACGATGATTCTGGGTTTCCGGTGGCGCCAAAGAAAAGTTTCACGACGCAATTCCAGAAGTTTTTGTTGCTGACCAAAGATCTTGATGACACACCACCTGAAAAAAGTGCACCAGTTGTGAAATTGGAGGATGCTTGTAGTGACTCACCGGCAACGTCTTTGGCGAAGCAGCTGAATAGTTTCACCCTAGACACCCCAGTGGCTTCAAGAGAGAGCGAAAAGATTGATCAGGAATATGGAGGGATGAGAGAAACAAATTTCAGATCACAGCATTCAAAACAGAAGAGTCAAGAGAGGGACAGATCGCCATCACCTCCACCGCTAAAACGTAGGTGTTTGCCAAATTCCAAGAACCAATCACCAACAACTCAAAGGCTCAAATCCAAGTCTCATTCAGTTAACCTAAGCATCAAACCTAGTTCAGATCCGGATGACGTTAGCCATAAAGCCACCAAATCTCGTTCACGTACCAAGAAAGCTACTAAGTTTCAGTCCGATGACAGTAGCCATTGTGCTATCAAGACATTTTCTGAAGTTAAGATAGAGCCACCCCTTCAAGATGAAGAAAGTTTAATGAAAACACCACCGAGAATAGGCGAGATGTCCCCAACCATCAATGTGACTCTGTCACCAGTTGTTAATTTGGCGCAAAAATCAGATAAAAGCGCGATGCAGGAATACTTGAGTCCCGCAAGATTAAAAGTCATTGTTAGCACACCAGCGAGAGAAATAGAGAAGCACTGCAGTCCCAGCAAATTGTATGTCAATATGTCTACACCAATCACAGATTTGCAAAGGCACTGCAGTCCACTGCGTGTCCGAATGACTACGCCGACAAAGGATTTGCAGAGATACTGTAGTCCAGTACGAGTCCATTTAACACCAACCAAGGTGACAGCTGAACATTGTAGTGCATCTAAACCGAAAGTAGTAGGCATTAGGTCATCTCCAGGGTGCCGAGAGGTTGGAAGGAATTCCATCGAATTGCCAAGCGTGGAGATAGCGGGTCAAGTTTTTGATTTTGAGAATGAGGTCATGGATCTGGAGACCCAAATCCAACAAGTGAGTCTGAATTCAACCAAAAAGAAAAAGGATGCCAGCAAACCCACATCCTCTAGACCACATAAGGAAAAAGCAACAGAGCAAATTATGAGCACTCTTGAAAGAAACAAACTGTCAACCAATGAAGTGATTTCATCAGATGTGTTGATATTACCAGACAAACCGATGCAACCATTGCCAGACTGGGAGTTTATACAACCTTTTTTACCGGTTAGAAGAGGCAAGAAAACAAAACCACCTGGTCGGGGAAGACGAACATCAACACGATTACTTCGGAAACATCAACATGGTGATGGTGATACGCCATCCGATACAGAGTCGTGGGAAACAGAGTCGGTTATGAGTACCAGGAGTACCAGGAGTACCAGGAGTACCAGGAGTAGTGTGATTACCTGTAGTGATCCTCGTCCTGGGGAAAGTTTACGAGACCAACTCGCCAAACTTCCCGGTATCGATAGACCCTATCGAGATACCGACATGGAATCCTTGAGCAGCGTATCAACATGGATGACCGGTAGCGTATATCTGGATGATTTTGATCCGTTTCCGGAAGGCTCTACTTCTAAACGAAAGATGAGCAGTAAACGGCGGTCACTGCGCATTGCAAAGCGTCATTCGTTTCAACTCGGGAATTTTGATGATATGAAAGCGAAGCGAGACGTTGAACAGGTGGACAAAGAGGAGCAAGCTGGTGTTATCCAAGATTCAACTAAAAAGAGGACAACAACCCAGAAACAGAAAGAAGATACATCGGATGTGGAGAGCGTGGTTTCCACTGCGAGTCACGATTCTGATGTTATTTTCTGCGGTGAGTTTAAATCTCCTAAGTCGAAGACAAGAGCGACAGAGAATTCTAACAAAGATGCAAAGACAAAAGCCAAGCCCTTGAAGGAGACATCGAAGAAGACATCGAAGGAAAATGCTAAAACTAAAGCGGATACTGAACAAAACGCAACAATGAGCAATGAAGAGCAGAAACTGTGGGATGATTTTGATGTAGACTTTTGTACCGTACCTAATAAGCAAAAGATGTCTAAACCCAAGACCAGAGGACCTTCTCGTCGCATCTCCTCAAGATTACACGGTGTAGGCTCATCGCCGCTTTTAGAGTTGACCAATACTGGGGAAGTTAAAGAGGTATTGCCAGATATTGTGGAATGCACAGCGTCAGAGGTGTTGGCACCAGAATGTGAGAAAGACTCAAATCAAGAGGTAGCACCAGTGAGGAAAAGACGGACCCAGAAGAAATATCATTTGTCTCGTGCTCGGAAAGATAGTGCAAAAAGCAATGAATCGACAGAGAATGAATCAAATGGGAGTATGGAGGACAAACACGATGGTGCTGCACATCATACAGATCAGGCAGTAGATATAAAGGACACCTGTGCAGAAGTACCAGCTGAAAAGAAAAACAGAAGACGGAAGAAAGCACCTGCAAGAAGAGAAGACCTGGTGGTCGGTGAGGGTAAGGATAATTGTGAGAGGACGGGAAGTGCGAAAGATTATATTCAAATATCCACACCTGTCCGGGATGTTGGCAGCAAAAGTGGTGACCTCAAAAATTCTGCGTCTGTATCTCCATCCAATTTGAAAAATAATGCACACAATGATATAGATAATAGGAGCTCATCTCCAGATATTCAAGCAGTTCCACTCGAAGATGTTGAAGAAGATGCAGTGGACAACGTTGATGCCCCTGAAATCAGGACTGGTGATGATCATGTTGAAAATGGTTCAGGATCTAATAAAGTTGTTGAAAATGAAGACATTGTGTGTGGTCTGAAGGAGGGTGTTTCCCCATCTAAACCAAAGACCCGTGTATCTACCAAGAGAGACAAAAAGCAAAGGAAGACAACAAAACAAGCAACAAAATCACCATTCAGCTCTACGTCAGCGCGTTACTTAAGCCACTTCTGTTCAGCACTACGGAAGAAGAGAAGACCAACGTCTTCGTTGTTGTTTTCCCCAAAATCTGATCAGTTGGAAGATGCGGAAACACAAGCGGATTCTGTCGTTCAGAAAGAAGACAACTCTCAAGATTTGGTCGAGATTGCCTCTGGTGATCATGCAGTAAATGTTGACGGTAAACATGAAATGAATGATGTATCTCAAAACTTAACCGCTGCCAGTAAAACTAGAAAAGCTTCACCAACGAAAAGCAATGAAGGAGAGTCGTGTGCAAAGAGTGATATTGATCAAATTATTGGACAAAGGGATTACACAATCAGTGGTCAGGCTCAATGTGAATCTGGTTCAGAAGTAGTTGATCTAGGTGATATTGTACCGTTGGACGATGTAAAGCCACCGAAAAAGAAGGACAGAGAAGAGAGTAAAAAGTCAAGAAGTAGGAGGCGTTCATCTCGGTGCTTCAAACCAATCAAGATATTGGAAGAGGAACTAGAGAGTAACACAAGTGATTTTGTTGAGCAGATTGGAATTTCTTCAGAGGGCCAAACTGTTATCACTGATGGCATTATAGATGACTTAAAGGTTGGCAGCTCACCATCTGGGGGAAAATATCATGACAGACGTCCAAGATTAGAAACGTCACCGCCACAGGATGTAGATCCAGCAGCTGATCAGAGTAGACGTAAGAAATTGAAGAAATCGCGAAGACGTTCATCCTGCGCTTTCAAACCTGTTCTGTTAGAAACATTGGTAGGAGATGATTATGGAAATGTTGCGCCAAATGAGGTAATGATGCAAAATGGTGAAGATGATGGGAGATCTTCTCTGGATTTAGAAACTGTCGACAACAGAATCCAATCAGAAGCGGAATCAATACCTTCATCATCATCATCATCATCCTTACATGGGATGACATCTGAATGTCGTGAAGAAGTTAACAATGATGTGATGGCGAGCACCTGTATTGATTTTGTCCCAGTTTTAATGGAATTTGAAACGATTGAGGAACAGCCAAATGAAAGAGATGAGGTAAACGATGATATACTGCAAAGTATGTTTGAAGGTGAGTCTGAGTCGACTACGGGGCAGACTATGAATTCAAGAGAGTCACAGAGAAACCAGAACATAGAGACGACTGAAGGACAGGACAGTATTTCACAGAGTGCGTATGATGATGATGCAGCGAGGTCAAATAAGACATCAGTTTCCTCTGCGAGGTCAAGTATTGCTAACAAGGAACAGGACTGGCATGAAGATACAGATACGATGGAAGTATGTACTGATAGGAGGAGCACAACAGTTGGTGATGCAAGAATGGACATCTTGGAAGAAGAGATGGATACCAGCAACGATAAGGAAGATGAGAACGCTGATGGTGTCTACAGTGGGGATGATGCAAACCATATGGAAGATGAGGTTGATTTACTCGATCTGGATCTCCTATGTGAACCACAAGGTGAAAGTAATCAGCATGAGATGGTTGAGGATACCTCATCAATTCATAAGGGTAAGAGAACTCAAAATAACCGGTCGACAAAACCGAATGCTACGGAGGCAGGCGTGGGCGCCAATGAGAGAAAATCATCTCGAGTTGCATCAAGGACAAAAACATGTTACAGTGAAATCGATGATGATTTTGACATGATTGAAATAGTCAATGTTGAGGAAAACTTTACAGATCAACAAAGCGCGAAACGTCAAAAATCGCAGAGGAGGAAGTCTACCACCAAAGTACAGAAGACTGCTGAAGAGGGGGATGCCAAACAGAAGAGGCCAAGGAAAGAGAAGAAAAATGAGCAAACGGGGAAAGATGTGGAGGAAATCTATCTGACCAAAGGCAAATCCATTCATCCCTGCACAGATCCAACTGATCTGTTAGAGACCATTTTTGAAAGCCCTGTCAAGAAGTATACAGGAACTCCGATATTGGTCAGCAAAAGAAGGTACCATAGGTCGCAGACTTTTCCAGAGAAACCCTGGCACCCGAGGTCAGGCAAATCAAAGGCAACCCCTCGAAAGAAGCGCGGAGCCGGAGGTCGTGGGAAAAAGCAGGGTACCAAAGCAGCGGTGGATACCGAAGAGATTACGGCTCATCTTGATGAAGTTCTCGCCAACCTGTCTGATGAGTCGCCAGTGAGCAGCAAGTCGTCAAAGACTTCAAAGACAAAGGTGCTGACTCCCTTTCCAAAACAGGGCCAGTCGAGGGTTGTACCTTCCCCGTAAATGTTTTAGCCTTGAAAATAGTAAGAATCTATACCTCATTCTCTGCTAATGTAAAATAAATATGACCTGTCACATCAAAATGGGACACGTTGGAGGCCCAAGTCAATTCTGAGTTATCGGTATGAATTAAAAGAGCACATTTTAAGCTTTGAAATGATACCATGTTGAAGGTAAACAGACTTTGTAATCACAAGATATGAATTGAAGAAGCATATATGGTCGAATCCAACGAAAAGTGTCCACGGCTAGATTTTTAGGGTCCAGTTTCAAAATGCTTCAATCTCTTATTCCTTTTCCCCACTCAAAGTCAACATATCAAGCTTGTATGGAAAAAAAGTGCCATCACTAATCTCTCCAATTGACCACGTGGCGGAATGATGAAGTTGAAGGTACACTTCTCAATGTTACCTACCAATACAAGTACCATATTTTGATTAAGTGATGATTATTCCACCTATTTACACATTTCATTCAAATATGTGATTGTATTGTATTCAGAAGATGCTAATGCTGATAGAAAGTGATCATATTTGTCCAGGTGCTCATTTTTGTTTACATTTTAGATTCACACATTTAGGTAGCATTTGCAGGCTCTCAATACTTTGAAACATGAGGTTGAGTCACTTTGTGTACTTTCCCCAAGATGATTTTAATGAACATTTGTTTTCATGTACCTCAAAGAGGGGGAATGACCCTTTCTGTAAAATTTAGCATTTTGAGCATTCACCCAAAACCTAAGTACATAGAGGAATGTGGAAATTTGGTATTCGAAGGTAACAGTTAATGTATACGTAGGTAAGAGAAGTAAAACTGTAATAAATTAATGTTCTACTTAATTTATGTTACATTTTGGGGTGAAATAATTATGCAGGGCTGTTAACAATATTTGGTTTTTTAAATAAACATGTTAAAACATGTTTAAATCTTAATATTATGAACATATTCCCAGTAGTTTACTTTAAATAGATACTAGAAAATTAATTTAATGTTGAAAAGAATATACAATATCTAGCTGTCAGTTGTAATTTTGAAAAGGTTTATTAAGAACAATATATCAGGCAACATTTTTAAGCATTCCTATAAGAGAAAAACATGTTAAGACTTAAAACATGGTAGCTTACATTGCAATAATCAAAGTATTCGTAGGTAACACATTTGTTCTCAACTTCAACTTCGTTGACTAAGAACAGTTGGATTCGTTGATTTGACATAGGTTTAAGGGCAAAATTGTACTCGACGTAGTTTCTTATGCCATGAATCGCGTGTGAGGGGAATGTCGTATCAAAATGGTGTCTTGATTGACTTTATAAATAGATATAAGAATGTGCACTCAGCGCTGCTTTTACAAAACAATCAGAATTGCGTAATATTCAACATTTGAATAAAACAATCAAGATTAACCAATTAAACATTAAAATAATATAAAACCATGTTCCTATATATTTCTAAGATATAAAAGAAAACACCCTAAGCATCAATAACCTCACTAGTGATAGACCTATACTGTTATTATTCTTGATGTTAAGGCATATTGAATAGAGTTAACCTTTTACACATGATAATTATGGCAGAAACTGTTTTATTATGCTAACGTATCTGATAATCCAATTTTGTTAGTGTCTTTCTTGCTTGACTTTCAATTATTAAGAATGTGCGTTTATTCCGTTTAACTTCTACAAAACAGTCAGAAGTGTGTAATATTTAACATCTGATTAGGGCAAGATGATGACAACAAACATATCGTACTGAGTTAAAATTTCGTAAAGTTATAGTTAAACAATCAATTAACTCGCTAGTAATACTATTATTATTACTGATCTAATTTGGTAAAAAGCATGTTCATCATTAAAACTAACATGATAAAAACTATAGCATATATACACATTTTAATTAAGAAACATCTGATCATTCAGCATTGTGATCATTCAGCCTTGTTATCTCTACTTAACAAGTTTAGTGGTTCTTGATGTATTCTGTGTGTAGTTAGTTCTTTTGGTCTCTCATGTCGCGAGGATGAATATCTAATAGAACATAATTACTCTCTGTTTATTATATAGGACATTCTAGAATGTTAAGAATGAACGTTTCAGTTTCCGTGTGAACCCAAAGTATTGGATCGAATCAACTATTGAATAGTTCACCGAGCTATCTTTATTTAGAAAGCGAGCGGTTTCCTTTAAGCAAACAGTTTGATTTGCCTGTAATTCATAGTCTTGAATGTCAGGTTATTTGTTTTAAGCAATAAAACAACCGGTTGCCTTCCTCAATTTGTTCTAAATAAAGGAGGCAAGTGAGGTCTTCTGGAAGTTATCATTTTGAATAGCTGTTTTAAACACGAAAGCCAGATCGCTTTTTGATTCATTTAATATATACTTTGAAATAATTTCATATCAGACCTTATATATATAAGTTTAAAATGAGCTGAACATGTTCAAAGTCCAGAACATTCAAATATTTTGCCTTTCAGTCCACATCGGAATAAAACACATACAACTTTCAGCAAAACATTCAGTTGTCAGATTAGAATTAAGATATAATTTACTAGTTTGGAATTTGTGTCATTCTCAATGTCGTACATAGTCAGTCTTTATCGAGTTTCAACCGGAGGCAGACACCGCTTGACATAGAATCACCAATATGATATATTTTGTCAGATGTAGACAAAATAGGAATTTTATGTTTAGAAATTCAATGTTGTTTGATTTAACAACACTAATCTAATACGTTTTGCCACGACAGAGATATTATCGGGCATGTGCCTTTCATTATGATTTTAAAAAAAATCAACCACTGCTTAGTTCAATTACACTAAGAAATAAATGTCGGAAGCAATATTCATGAGCAATTTTTGTATTTAAGACTGAAATCAGTATAGGCCTACCCTCGATTCCCTCCCACCTTTAAAAAATGAAAAGGTTTTACTAAATTTCTTGTTCACTTAAAATACGTTTCGGTGACATTACACAACCTGCCAGAGCAAAAATGAAGCAACTTATTTTATATTTGTTACACATGAATTCCATTTTCAAATACAACTACAATAATGGCCAATATTAAGTACCTCAGTAGTCACTGCTCTGCAATTCCTGGGGAAATTGATTAACTACGCATACATCATATCGACAAGCTGGTTTAAAACAATATAACGCACCAAACAATATTATTCTCGTCCCATACATTCCTACTTAATATTTACATAGTATTAGGTGCAAATGAAAGCGACAAACAATGCAGGAATTGTACCATGCCCATTAACTAATATATAAGTTACCTACGAATACAAAATGGAATAGGAAAATATTGATTATGAAACCGAAATTTCATGGATGTTATGTGTAAATGTATCCACTTTAAGACGATCAACGTGTAATCTATGGATATAAATATCATTCATTCACTCTAACACCAACAAAAAATATGTTCTCGGCAAAAACAGTGTGATTACACCATGCATTTTATTTAAATTAACACCTCCTATTTTCATTTAATAAGGGAATATTAATTTTTTCCCTCCAAATATAAATATAATAATATATCCAGTCAGATTGTATGATTGCGCACTGCTTGTATGTAAAATAAAATCTTTTAGGGCCAATATGCACCGTGTATATTATTGAATGTTGCCTACATATACATGTTACCTCCGAATACAACATGAAGTCAATGCACGAGAAGCTGTTACTGATTATTTATATAAACATTAATCACCCCCATTGCGATTTAAATCAACTGTCAGAGGATGTCTTTGCGTGAATAACATAAACAACTACACTAATAGGAGTAACAAGATTGAAACATAGGGAGGCTATATTCAATCAATTTTTAAGACAACAACAAATTATTGATGCACTTGTGCGCAAACTACAGAATTTTGTGAAAAGTTACTTACAAAAGCTGAAAGATTGATGCAAAACTTCTCTGTGGCTTGCCGAACGCAGCGCACATTTTTACTTTATTCCAGTCGATACAAGTATGTAACAACAGAGGGAATAACCACGGTATCGTTATTTGTATTTGAAGGTAAAAGTTCATATTTCAAATTTGCCTACGAATACAGCCTTTTATTGCTGATATTTCAAAAAATGTTGCCTTCAAAATGATAAAACTTGGCACACATGTACATTGTATCACACTTCGCTTATTCTATAGATATCATTCACTAATCTGTGTTTATATTAAAATGGCAGTGTTTTAAATAGGTATTCGGAGGTAATGCATTTTTTTTACCAAACCGATCGTTTCCGCTTTTAAAATTTCTAACAGCTTTATCAAAAAAATCGACTTGAATGTGGACAATGCATTTAAGTATTTAACATATTTAGGTATCCTTACAGCACAAATTACACTACCTCAGGCGAATTCTTCCCCGAAAGTGAGATTTAACAAAACATGTATTGGTAGCTAACGTCAAAACTTACCACAGCCAAAAAAATCACAACAATTCAGGGGATTGATCAAAAGTAACAAAAATTACAAGAGGCATTCTTGAGATATCCACCAATCAAACAGGTAAAATTATTTCCGCTTAAGCTCGTTTTCATCTAAACGGTTATATGTCTAAAATAAAACCTTAACAACTATTTTGTAAAAAGGGTGAAAAATAGCAGGTTTATTGCTCGCATACGCCCAATTGTGCATAGAAGTTAGTCCCATTATATATGGCGCGAAGCGTCTCATCGAGGCGGATACGTATAACACGAAAATAAAATAGTCAAGATATAGATTATTTTATTATAGGCCTGAACATCACGTGTACACTTTTCGTTGGATTCGACCATATATACTTTTCTATTATTATCTTTATAATTCACCAAATAAATTGGCCTCTATCTCAAAACTGTGTTTGCTGACAACATGTTATTTGATGTGACTGATCACAAATGCAGTTGTATCCATGAAAATCTACATGTACCAAGGGATATGGTAGCTGGGGTGCATGGGTCCATTTTGTTTGTTTTTGGTCCCGGTCTGCTTTCCCTTAATTGAGGTCAAAGGTCATTTTAAACATTCACGTTGGCACGGATAACTACCTTTGGGTTGTATTTTACAGTCTTAATTTAAGGAACATTTTTGGTATGTAACTCCCTGTGCAAGCAGAGTGAAACCGAAAAACCATATGTGCTCCCCAGCTGTAGTCTATTTGGCCATCACGAGACAGTGACGTAATCGCGTATATTCTACTTATTGCAGCACATAATGCGCGCGCCTGCTCACAGCGCTGGTGTATACGCGCGAGCGTTGAAAGGCGGAAGATACACACGCGTGCGTAAAATCTACGTTTGTTAGGTTACGTCACTGTCAAGAGGAAGCCAAATAGAGTATAGTTACTTTAGGCCAAACAAAGAAGAAGGTCTGTCTCAGAAGCCCGCCCGCATTGGTATGTGAAATGAGCTACGGCGCGTAGGTCTATGCGCTGGGGGCTAAAAACCTTTTCTTTCTTTTTTGGATTTTTTTTTGTTGGATTTTTTGGATTTATTTTTATTTTTAAAAAGTTAAAAAAAGTTCTCCGTAAGCTTGGATAAAAAATCGCATACCTCATAGCCTATTTTCTATAAAAAAAAGAAAAAAAGCACAGCACTTAGCTTTTTTGCACAATGTTTCTGAGACAGACCTTCTTCTTTGTTTGGCCTTATCCCACATAGAGTACAAATTTGATGTATGTGCATATTCTAGTGATAGATCAAGGTAGCCACAACACTACTGTAAATAATGAAATGTTCGCGGCATTAAAATTTCATGAAACACCGACTTTGGTCTTTTTCGCGGCATGAACATTTCGCGAATGTGTCGAGTAGTCATTACAGGCCACTAAAAAGCAAAACATTTGCGTGCGTGAACATTTCGCGAGTCGGCTCCACTCGTGAAATTCGCAAAATGTTGATACCCGACCATTTCATGCCTTACAGTGTTAGGCCAACCAAAAATGTTGTGTTGCCCTAAGCAGCGACTGACCCTAAAATCTAAACAAAATCAGGGTCGCAATTTGTCACAATATTACTTTTTTCTGCATGAAATAAATAAGATTGCTTGAATAGATTGCTTTTAAACTATTATCACACTACAAATTTTAGTCAAATTGACATTAAACAATTTTGTCTTGTCATGAACCACAGTTTGTCAGTAATATTTGTCTAAAAGAAGAAAAATCGACCGATCGACCCGACTTCAAGATTTTTGGCACTTGAGGGCAACACAACAACTTGTTTTTTTCCTTATATGTGACGCGATCAAGAGGAATGAGTCGGATGTCGGGGAATCCCAAATTGAGATATGGCCAATTCAAAATGGCGGCTTACATAAGTTTTGATGGAAATTCATGTATACAATTTGACATAACTTTGGAACAAAACGTTGTATCGACATGGGGTTTTCAGTTTCTGAAAGCTCTAGGTGTCTTCTTTAAAACTGTATTAAAACTAATTTTCCTCTTGATAGCGTCACATATGTGAATACTAGAATTTTGTCTTGCATAGATCATGTGAGAAAAATCACCAGCGCAATTACCGTCACATGTCTGTAAGCTACGCTCATTACAATACGTACTGACGTCATGATTGTACTGCAGATAGGAGGAAGTATGTGATAGTAGTTTGAGGTGCATACTATATTTTCCTGATGTGCAAATGAAATCTTCACATCAGGAAGATATAGTATATCTCAACATATCATAAACTTCATCCCATAGTCTATTTGGCCATCAGGAGACAGTAGCGTAACTGCGTATTCGACTAATTGCAGCACATAATGCACACCCCTACTCGAGGCGCTGGTGTATAATGCATGCGCCTAATCTTTGGTCAGAAAGATGGATGCATCATTTGTTGCCCCAATTACAGACATGGCAAGAATAATTGTTTCCGGATAAAGATAGGAGTGAAATATTTAAGCAGTATTTTAATTGGTGATTCAAATGTGTATTTTTGAGTATGAACTGAGGGATTACAGAGAGCTTATGAGCCAATCAATTGGTTCACTGTGACTCCGAGAGTATATCTTGTTATTAACACTGTTAGATAGGCAGGTAGTTCTCTGGTTGTTAAAATGTGTATCCCATGATTAAAGGCATATTATGTGATCTTTTCCATGGGGTGCCCTCTATTCATGATTATTTTTAGAAAGTAAATTTTCTCGCAGATTTACATTTCTGATCATGAATCATAAATATATTCTGAGTTACAGAGCGATACGATTCGTAATTACTTCAAAATCCTGGTTTTATAGAGTGAATTTAGAATAAAAAATAAGTTGTAGCACAGACCTGACAGTTTATTTTCACTATTTTCATGCGCTGATTTATTTGATCCGTTTGTGAAAAAAAGAAAAGATAGATGTGTGTTCAGTCTGATATAGGCGGATTTGTTAATCTCAAGAAGACTGGGTATACCGTATGTTATGTAATATATTTGTATAAGAATAGTCCGTTTGAAATATGTGAACAATACAATGTATGTGACCCAACATGAGTAAATGAGGCACAATGCGGCAATAGCTCATTTGATTTAGGAGCACAATTGTGGGACATGGTCGCAATAAGTCAACTTCATAAAAAATCTTATTTCTGATCTTTGATACTGTACATCTCTTGTATCCAACCAAAGACTCAAATTCATGAAAATATATGTAGAGTTGTAGAACTACATTTTGAGGTATTTAATTTTCATTATACTCCATTTAACAAAACCAAAACTTTAAATGTCCATAACTTGACAATTTGTATTTGATGTTTTGAGACAAAGTGACTTTCAAGAATCCATATCTTTGGTTTAGGAATGTGATATATAACATTGACTTTGGTACCTAAATGTCCCTTAACTTGAATAATCATGATAAAATAAACAACTCAATATTGATATCCGTCATTGTGCCTCATTTACTTGCATGGATCACATTCACATATGCATTTTTTATCTTCCTGTTCCCAATAGTAATATAAATGTACATGTACTTGCGCAAGTTTGGCATACTTTCATTTTCATATCTAGTCCAGGGCAAGTACGTCTGCGAAAGATTGGTGCTATAACATTAATCAGAAAATGGTATCTTTTAATTGTTGTGTGTTTTACATGATAGCTATTAGCAATTAATAATAGTCCTATCGCTCTTTAACTCAGAAGATATTCATGATTTATGATCAGAAATGTAAATCTGCAAGAAAATGTGATGCGATCTGTGAAAACCCGTCGGATGTCGCAAAATGTGAATTAGGGATTATGGGTAAAATAAAAAAAATAAAAAAACTTTTTTTTTTTAAAGATTCTTTTACAGAAAATTAGTTTCCAATACTTTGTATCATCATCTTTCATGAAATTTCACCTTCAAAAACTTACTTAAGTCACTTTTATTATTAACCTTATAATGTTATTATATTGAATTATGTATCTTTTTTGGCCTGTTTTCATGATTTCTTGTTTTGTAACTTTTGATGACATCACAATCATCAGTCACTCATAACTTTTTTTGTAGTGATCGTAGAAAAATGATCGAAACAGTTCTGTAATCAGCACAGTTTTCGCTTTCTTATGATATAACTATCTCCAATATGAAAAATGCCACCATGTGGCGGGTTTTCACAGATCGCATCACAAATCTACTTTCTAAAAAAAATAATGAATAGAGGGCTCCCCATGGAAAAGATCACATAATATGCCATTAAGCTATCTAAAAGGATGTTCACCTTGTTTTTATTAATAAAGGTGTGTGTGAACTGATCAAATTCACTTTTTCCCATCAAAATTGAAAGTTTTGGTATTGAAACAGTGCCCATATGTGACGCCGCATGTCAAAACCAGGCACAATTTGGCAGGAGTTCAAAATTGAGTTATTGATGTATTATAAAAATATAGGCTTTGCGCTTTACAACACCACTTGTTTTATTGATTCCTAACTCAAGTTGTAACATTTTGAATTTGGACTGCCTGAAATGTTAAAAAATAGAAAACGTCCATTAAAATTTGCATAAAACAAAAGTAAATAATAAAGAAATAAATAAGAATAAACAATAAAAATATTATTTCCCAATGAAATTTCAGTTTGATATGTGTACAGCTCTTTTTAGATATGACTAACATTTTGAAATCATGAGAATCTAAAAATTGACAAAAATAACCCCCAACACATTTTTGGCATTTTTCTCCATTCATAACTCTGCCCAATTTCGCCTGGTTTCGACATGCAGTGTCACATATTTTCCTCATTACCTCCGCAAAATGTTAGGCCCAAGAGGTGTTTCCTTTAGATGCTATGAAGTGAAAAGTGGTGATTACCTCTTAAAGTGGTTTGCCATATGATGTACTGTTCAATGGGCAATTTGTTGGCTTCAATCATGAAAACCACTGAAACTATTAAGCTCAAATTTCAAAACATTTTACGATGCGTCTTTAATATCGTCAATGGTTGATAGCTACCCCATTACGTTGTTTTGGTAATAAGTTGAGTTGCTCAAAATCTGAATTTAGGCTTCCTGGTTCTCAACTCTGGAAATATATGTTCTAATTAAAAGCCTGTTTCATACAATATTAAAGATACCCCGTAATATTTTCCTTTGGAAGAAAAACAAAATGGTTCATGCACCTAGTCTCTTTATGATTTCGATGGATGAACCAAGGAGTTATCCAAGGAGTTATCATGATAACTCCTTGGATGAACTAACTGTACAATGTGTATATACATAGTAAATGTACAAACCAATAAGATTGTATATATTTTATTTATTCTGTATAATCTCTGATAAAACAAAAATAGCCAAATTGTATAGATTGTATTTGGCATAACAATTCTCTCTCTGTTGAAGGATATAAAATAAGAGTGTTGAACGTATATATATGCATTTGATCTTCAAGTATCTGATGCGAACCCACTTCCAGGGTATGTGACAGTTGGAACATGATGAGACCCTAAAATAGTGTCAGAGACTCTCAGAAGTGGGAAACAATAATACTGTAAAACAACTTAATTTCGGGAGAAGCTCAAATTCGCGAAATCATATTGCCCAATTTATGTGTGTGAAGATGACAAGGCTATATCTTGCCTCACGTCCCGTACGGAATAAACCGTGTATAGCTACAACGTATTTTAATTGGTTTGAGCATGCGCACTTGAGTTACAGGACGTCTAGCAAGACATTGCCGATGACAGTAGTGGTAGAAATGTTACTTTCGCGAAATTAAGTTACCGCGAAACTAGTGATGATTAGCAATTCGCGAAAAAAAGTTCCCGCGAAATTAACTTGTTTTACAGTACTTCGCGTTTCTTTATGTCTGAAGTATCCCAGAACATCGTTACAGAATCCTCATGATTACAGGTTGAAACTGATGACTTGATCCAAGCATTAAGTCAAGGTGTTTCTAGAAGGTTCTAATGGAAACCAAACAGCCAGGTCAATAAGCCATTTCACACCGTGTACAGGGGCTGTTCTGTTACCAAGTTCTGAGATTCTTCACTTGCAACGGTGGCTAGTCTTTCTGATTGAAGATGAAAAATGCTTGAAATAATTGAACATTTCAAATACATCCAAGTATTTTGTGTTATGATCAATAGTGAAATAAGTATAGGTCAATAAATGCGTATGTTTTTTTGGAGAGAAATCAATGCACACACGATGGTGTTGATGAGTGAATAATGGCACAACCCCGCAGGGGGATTGCTATTGTGAGCATATCAAAAGTTGCACAAGTGCATTGATTTGTCTAATTTTTGAGAAACAAAACATAGGCCTACGCATGTATTGACCTAAATCATACACAACACCATACAAATCAAAATTCACAATTTTGTGCATACTTATCTCATATTAACAAATTTACTAATACCTGCAGTAAAAATCAGCGAACCCGTGCTGCCTGAACAACAATATCAAAACAATGCGCTTGGTGTGCGATCGTACGGCACGCTCACTAAAATATCCGGCAAATTGGTGAGTGAAAAAACTTCTGAACTTTTTGAGGTGTTTGTGACTAGATTGTACATCAAAAGAGGTCTTTTTTCTGCAGTACACACTTTAAGATATTGAGGAAGCAAAGTAGATGTATGTATGAAAAACCATAGAAATAAAAAGGAATTTCCACCTATTCCACATGAAATACAAATACATTGATCAAATGTATCATTTTAAAGCTTTAAACAAGATGCATTTTTGCATGAAATTAAAATCTCACATTTCATTTTGAACAACAAAAGCCCTATTTTGATGTGACGGTCACATATTGAATGAAGCTAGATTTGACTGAATGTTGATGTAAAAATTTACATATTAATATAAAAGTGAGAGAAAGGAATTTCATGCATATTTTTTGGAATTAAACATGATTTTTGATTGAAGCTATTAATTTATAGCAGCAACTATTTTTATATGACAAACAAAAAATATTTTCATAATTGTTTGGTGTCTATTCCTGTTAGCACATCTGTTTTTATTTTTTTCTCTAAATGTAAGGGTCTTCAACTAAACTTGAGGGCTAAAAGCCAACATTTTCATTGTAAAGTTTAGTTCATAATATGTGATGTGATGATGCAAAATGAGTCGGAAGTCGCACAAATTGATTTTGAGATATACTAATAATGTATTTTTCATTTGTTTTCTATTGGTTTGATTTCATTTGCTCATATCTTTTAATTATAAAATTGGAAAATGAGTCGTATGTCGGTAATATTGATTTTGAGTTATAGGTTAAAAGAAGTGACACATTTTTTACTTTGTTTTCTCAGTTGGTAAACTGTTTGTAACTTAAAACTAGAAGTTGATTTTAGTGGCGTTTGGACCATACTGTAGCATTTTTCACCTGCTTTTGAATGATGGACAAATATCAAAATTCAAAACTGCCGACATGCGACTCATTTCCCTTGATCATGTCACATATTTGATTCTCAAGTCCCGCCTCCAAAATATAATAAAAGCTATTATAGATGGCGCTTTAGCACTGCATCGTCTCATCAGTGGGTATAGGATGTTATTGTGCCGTTTTAATAACTCATGCTTTTTGGTTGGTATTAAAGGTATATTATGTGATCTTTTCCAGAGAGCACCCTCTATTCATTATTTTTTTAGAAAGTAGATTTTCTTGCAGATTTACATTTCTGATCATAAATCGTACATAGTACATTCCATGTTACAGAGCGATACGATTCCTAATTACCTCAAAATCATGGTTTTAGAGTGAATTTAGAGTGAAAAATATAAATTGTCGTGTTATCCCGACAGTTTATTTTCACTCTAAAACCATGATTTTTAAGTAATTAAGAATCGTATCGCCCTGTAACTTGGAATGTATGTACGATTTATGATCAGAAATGTAAAACTGCAAGAAAATCTGCTTTCAATTTTTTTTTCGATGTTGAGGGCGTTCCCTGGAAAGATCACATAATATACCTTTAACTATTATCCCAACAAAGATAATATATACTTCCATAGAAATAGTTTTGTTGTTGTTGTTATCACAGATAATAATTAGGATTCATGATATTATTAAACTCATATTAGAGATCGGTACAGTGACAATACAAATTTGCCTACCGCTCTTGATCGAACCATATCTCAGAATGACATTGCAGACTTTACAGCCCCTCTGAGTGGGATGGTCACACTGATCAACCAACCCATGTATTGGATACCAAATATATATTGGAATGGAAGTTATGGGACATAAATGATATCTTTTCTAATGTATATACTGATGTGAACTGTAATAATTTTGTATGATTATGAGATAGAGTGTATAATACAAATAATCTTTAACAAAGGAAAAAGAGCCATTTGTTGTTATTTTTGGTCTTAATTTATGCATGTAATTGCTCCCATGCATGTTGGATAGGTAAATATTTAACATTAAGAAACTGGTTTTTTTTGTGTGTGTTAAAAAAGAAAATTGATATTAAAGGTAGATGACCCGATCACATTCCGATTTTCAACTTGAAGTTTTCTATTCCACATGAAAGGTCATCCTTAAAAAAGTCGTGTTCCAAAGTTTAAGTTGCATAGCTCTAATGGTTCTTATTTTAGACGCACAAGATGCTGTGAACTGTACCCATTGAGTAGTACACCAACTATATCGGTGGTTACCACCATTCGCGGTAATTCGACGTTATTTCATCGATTTCTCCGTAATTATACCGATTTAGGCCGTCAAATTTCAGTATGATGATGAGAAAAATACGAGCTTTCATATGATATGAAAATCTCTGTATGTTTGAAATAATTCTGTGTTACGAAAATGTGATCGGGTCATATACCTTTAATAGGAGTGGGCTATAGAGGGTCATAGTTTCAGATCATGCTTGCTACATGATTTTTTGATGACTTTATACGTACTGACAGCATTTTTCAAAAAAAAATTGAAAAATATGCCAAATCCAGGGTGACCCGGCCAAAAACAGTATTTTGATCATAAATCAATCATTTTTGGTCCAATCAATTTGATTCTGGTGGCAACACCCATGTTTGTGGGGACATGGAATAATCTGATGCAACTTTTATCGCATGACGATGTTTCGTTTTCCTGAAAATGGAATTTTTAGTGAAAATAGCCCTGCGGAGGGTGCTGTTTTAAAAAATACCTTTCGCATCGAAGCATCTCAAATTCTAATGTTGAAATATGATAGGAGCTACAATTTAGGCATTTCCTGAAAATCTGAGTAAAATACCATTTGTTGTTTTGAAGCTACACCATTTTGAACATCTTTGAATTGTCTCCATTGAAACACACACTAATCTCCATTGAAACACACACTAATGAAAGTTCGTTGACCCCTGTACTATCCTATGGAAGTGCTTTTAACGCGTTCTTGTTATTTTTAAATGGATGCCACGGTAACATGCTCATATCTTCAGACAATGTTTCTTGACGCACTCTAAACATATTTCATGTATTCAAATTCATTTTTATTAATGCGATAGCTACTTTATTGCAAAGCGCCCTCACAATCCAAATCTGACCAAAATCAGCTATTACAAGAAAACGAAGGAGTTATATGAGACGAAACTACCATAGAATGAAATCTTGTACCCTTAAACATGGGTATTGCCACCAAAATCAAATAAATTAGACCAAAAATGACTGTGTTATGATCAAAAGACTGTTTTTTCCAAAATGGCCGACTTTTTGTGGTTTTTTGGTCGGGGCACCCTGGATTTCGCATTTTTTTCAATTTTTTTGTTGAAAATGTTGTCCGTACACATAAAGTCATCAAAAAATCATGTAGCAAGCGTGATCTGAAACTATGACCTAAAAATGACCCTCTATAGCCCACTCCTAATATTAAGGCCAAACAAAGAAGAAAGTTTGTTTCAGAAACATTTTGCAAAAAAGTGCTGTGCAATTTTATTTTATTTTTTTTAAAATAGGCTATGAGGTATGCAATTTTTTGTTTGTTTGCTAATCCAAGCTTACAGAGAACTTTTTTAAACTTAAACTTAAAAAACCTTCTTTGTTCGGCCTAAAGACACTTTTTTTTTTCAAGCGTGGTCTCCGATTCAGAATCCTGGATTCATTCTGATATACCAAGATGTTATGGTTTCTGGGTGAAACCAATGGAGATATGATAGTGTGGAAGGGACAAGAACTAAATATTGTCAAGTGCTTCTTAGGCTATATTAAAAAAAATCTTTTGTCTCAAAGCTCTTCAGTTTTTCAAAACCTAATGCGGAATGCAGTTTTTTTTAAGTTTTTTTTTTTTAAATATAAAATATTGAAATCCTTGTAAAAGTGACCTTCTGGATTTAAAATGATGTGATCAATGAAAATCAGAAAAATCTGTGAAATTTTGGGATTTTTAAGATTTTTGTTTTTCTAATGTGCATCAATACACTAACGCGCGCGGGAGCTTTGAGACAAATGATTTTTTTAATTTAGCCTTATCAACCAGCAAAACCCATGCCACTTCACTTCCCTTTATGAGTACGGTGGTTTGGAAAGCAGATGCTTTCCAATTAGTAGCAATTGTTTCAGAGCTCAGCTACGTGCTTGAGCATATTGTGACTATCCAGCACAAAGGGGCCGTAAAGTCGGCAGAGCATGGTCTGAGA
Organism: Ophiura sarsii; assembly: GCA_035610835.1. Lineage (NCBI taxonomy): Eukaryota > Metazoa > Echinodermata > Ophiuroidea > Amphilepidida > Ophiuridae > Ophiura > Ophiura sarsii. Next base: position 30,131,131 of record CM069459.1, on the reverse strand, counting down.
TATGGCCCAATAAACATTTTGATAGGCTACTGAAAAAAGAAACCCTGTTGTACAGGCAAACGTTCCTCTCAGGTCGGGTGGGTCTGGGTTTTTTCTTTCTCTCTATTATTTACCCTGGAAAATGACTGTAAAAATCACAAAAAATCTGTCAACATTTTCCGTTTAAGGGGGGGCTTAAGGAAGTTTTTGATTTGATTTTTTGAATTTTGTGAGTGCTGTAATTATTGAACTATTAATCAAATGTATATAAAAGTATACATTTTTGGAAAGGAAATGGATCAGAGAATCCAAATTTGGCGTCAATTTTGACCAAAAAAATAGATTTTTGAGAAAATCACAAAATTCACTTTTTTGACCCAATTTTTTTTGAACAAAGCTAACAAAAAATAATTTTGAGTAAAAAATGGCCAAATCACTTTATAATGATGTTAAGACACTACTGAAGGGACGATTTTTTTTTTAAAAACCTAATCTCATATTTTTGAAAATTTTGACCAAAAAGTGCCAAAAAACGTGAAAAAATGATTTTATTTTTTATTTTTTACACTTTTTTTGGTCAAAATTTCAAAAAATATTGGATTAGATTAAAAATTTAAAAAATCGTCCCTCCAGTAGTGTCTTAACATCTTCATCAAGTGATTTGGGCATTTTTAACTCAAAATTATGTTTGTTAGCTTTGTTCAAAAAAATTGGGTCAAAAAAGTGATTTTTGTGTGTGATTTTCTCAAAAAATCAACATTTCTGGTCACAATTGATGCCAAATTTGGATTCTCTGATCCATTTTCTTTCCAAAAAGGTATACTTTTATATACATTTGAGTCATGGTTCAATAATTACAGCACTAACAAAATTCAACAAAAAACTTCCTTAAGTCCCCCCTTAAAAGGAAAAGCTATATTTTGGGTCGGTTAATCTAATGATTTTGCCGTTTAAAATGAAAAACAATATTTTGGGTCGGTATTCATTTGCAAGTGAAACTGGTTTTTTGTGTGTGTGGCCTAAGCGAAAGGATTTTTAATGGATTTATTGATGTTATACCTTTGTAACAAGCACTATTTATATGTAAAGTACTGTAATACATCATTGTAAAGCTAGTGTTCAGGAGAATCTGCTTGCTCAATATCTCAGTCAAAATATGTTTTGGCCAACTTTACATCCCATTTGTGGTGGATGGGGAGAGGTTTCAATTCTAAATGTGCCATAATCATTATTTTGTCTTCAAAAGTCGATAGAGCATCTCTCTACAAAGATACAATCAGTGTTACAACAGGGGTTCTTCAAGTACCTTGCTTTAACAACTTTGTGTATTTAAACAGTCGTTTAAGTAGGGGGTCAAAGGAAAATTTCAAAATGCTTTTTGGGGCCTCATTCTGTTTTCTTTGGTTAAAACTTGTGCAGAAATGAAAAATACTGTTTAAATCGTCAAAATCGGAGCATTATTTCTTGCGTTGTGACCAAAATTGTGTTTCGGAAAATGACCCAATTTCTTGCGAAAAAGGGCCAATTTTGGCAGTTTTGCAGATTTTGATTTTTAAAAATGTCATAAAATCAAGTCTTGGTACCCTACAAGTCTGAAAATAACATATATTAGGAGTATAACTTGGAATATTTTACATTTCTGCTTACATGAAAGGTTGAAATTACAGTGTTTTTGTGTGAGAGCATGTCAAAAAAGCCCCAAAATGTCCGAAAATGCCTCTGTCAACCAACATTCCTCCAATAAATTTGAATAAGTCCAGCTCATTAAATATGCGAAGGCTATATTTCATACAAAATCAGGGAATTGAAACATATCCCTGACCCATATACGGTTTTTTTGGGTGTAGAATTCATTTTTAAGGTCAAAATAGTGCTTATTCTTCGGTAAATGCACCTTTCAGATTTTCGCATATTTAATTAGCCTAATTTGCATAATGAAATAGTAAAAGCCTTATAATGGCGATAGTTAACAGATTTGAGCTGTGTAAATTACCCTTTTAATGTTTTTTTGACGTAGAATTCATTTTTTCAATCAAAATTCAGATGGGTCTGTGGCAAATACCAGTTTATAGTCAAATTGAATAATTTTGCATTATATTTGCATAATTTCGGCATGTAGCCTTTACAATTAGGTGATTTTTTTGGTTTCCAATACAATGGTAATATATCAAGCTTCGAAATTATACAATGCTATTAAACTTGGTATCTTCAAAACATTGATATTAAGTGAGTTAAAACTTTACTTTTAGCATAACCTTGTTATAAAGGAGTGTGACCCCCTGGAAATAAATCTCAAAATATAGATCTGCTTTGTACAAACACTTTTCATATTGACAACAAAGTCCCAAATAGTAGTGCTATGGGCCTAAAATCAATTTGAAGAAGGCTGTTTATGTTTATAGACATTACATTGACAATATTGATATAGTAATTGTGTATACAGTAACTTGCAAGAATGTAAAGAGCAATGTTGTGACCCCCCTAGTTTAAGCAGGGCACTTTTATCAACGCCAGTTGTTTAAAGTGTTTTTTAGATGCTGTTTAAAACAGCATTTACAAGTACAGTGTAGCTGTCAATGAAACACTTCATTGAACAGATGACAACAGTTGTTCTTTTGAGCATAAATAGAGCTCAAAATGTGGCTTTAAAATGGTTTGACCCCTGGCCTCCGAACATACTCCAAAAGGGATACTTTTATGATAGATGAATATCTTGTCTACAAGAATAAATTGTCCTGCTCGTATGATTCTCTTGTGAATTCATGTTATTAGCAATACCTGTATTCCCCTATATATTCACATAAACAACATGACATAAAACAACTCGTGTTAGGGGTAGTTTAATTATCGCCATAACAAATTGAAATAAATGTTAAAGTATGTATAACTATACTTCATATCTATGGGGAAGAACTGCTTCACAAGTTGAGATAGTTATTTATAATTATAATGTCAATGTTACAGGTAAGGCAGCTAAATAGAACATAGGAAAAGGTCGAAAAAGGGTCAAAAATTCTTATTTTTCTATTTTTTTTAATTGTTCCATAACATTTTGGACCGATATCAATGACATCAAAATGAAAAAAGCTAATATAATGTGTCAAATAGTTCTTTCTTTAAATTCATAAACATGATTTTATGTAGTTTTTAGATTTCCTTTCAGTGTTATGGTCAATACTACTCAAACCGTACAAATAAAATTCAGATTTTTTTTTTCAATTGCCAATTGCCATATTTGGTGATTTTGGTTGGTGATATATTCCTATTGTGTTTCATATCAATGAAAAGCTGATGTGTTCCTCTTTCCAACAATACCTCATTCGTAGCAATCACTTGTTCAGTCCTGAGCCAACTGCTTGAGAATGTGAGGTCTCATTCAAAATATGCCCCTGTTTAATACAAATAACACCACTACACACCTTGAATTTTTACTTTGAAACCAGTTTTAATGGACATAGTTTAGTTGCAGTACAATATTGTCTGTTATATAACAGTTGTACAAATTGAATGACAGAGAACAAGTTAGACTAAGTCTTATTACTTCAACTCTGGTTTAAATGGTGATAGTCATTTCCAAAGGACCCTTCTTCGTTCAGTACCGTTATAAACTGCTCAAAAAAAGGTCAACTGGCATCACTCATCTACTCCACTGCTTCATTCTCTACACTGGCTACCAGTTGATAAAAGAATCATCATGTTCAAAACACTTTCTTTAAAGGTAAATTGTGACCTGCTCCCACAATATCGGCGTAAAGTCGTGGCGAAGATGTTGCTGAATTGAGGCAGCGTAGCATATTATTGATTTGCCGTTTAAATTGTTGGTATGGACCGGACCCATGGTCCCTTATAGGGGAATTCTAAAATAGCAGTATGTATTGTTATTTTAAAAGTATAACCAGCCATGCCTAGCTATTAATTTTATAATCCCGCTATGATAAAAGGGCCAAAATAACGGCAAAAATCAATAAAATGCTATCCTAGCTCAATTCAGCAACATCTTCGCCACGACTTTACGCCGATTTTGTGGGAGCAGGTCACAATTATGCGAGCTTTTCCAGGGAACGCCCTCAATCCTTGAGGAAAAAAATTGAAGTAGATTTTCTTACAGATTTACATTTCTGATCATAAATCGTAAATACATTCCAAGTTACAGGGCGATAAGATTCTTAATTACTTCAAAATCATGGTTTTAGAGTGAAAATAAACTGTCGGGTTAACCTGACAGTTTATTTTCCCCGGTTATTTTCACTCTAAAACCATGATTTTGAGGTAATTAGGAATCGTATCGCTCTGTAACTCGGAATATATTTATGATCTGAAATATAAATCTGCAAGAAAATCTGCTTCCAAATAAACGTCTAGGATTGAGGGTGTCTCCTGGAAAAGATCACAAGTCTACAAATCCATTACTGGTTCAGCACCCATGTACACAAATCTGAGTGTATTTCCATCTAAATTCCATGACAAGTGACGGAATATAGACCTGGTTTAATCTGTTTTGTGCACACAAATATAAATGTCTTGCCTCATACCAATATCACATCTAGTCTACCTTTTGACTCTTGTTAGCCGCTGCAAACATCTGTCTCTGTGCTTCAAATATAATAATACTCGTACACATTGCATTGTTCAAACTTTCAATGTTCCGGCTCATAGGAATATATACCTTATACCCGTATGTTTTCTCGCATAACTCTATAGCCATGGGACTTAAACCATGCGTTTCACCACCTATAACTAACGCGCAGGGCTCTTGCCAATCTATGTCGTAGTAAGGCTTGGATTCAATAGGGGGCGCTGTTTCAGTATCTATGGCAATATCATCCTTTGAACTCAGCTGGTCACCATTGGTATCATTCAAGGCAAATTCAGTGTCCGTCTCAGATTCTGACGCTTCATCGTCTTTGGTTTCGCCAGCTGCTGGAGTATCCGAATGCTGGATGTTGTTATCGGCAATGTGAAAGGTGGTTTGTGATTGGTCGATAAAGTTTGTAATGTCGTTCCATGATAAATTGTTGAGTATTGGAGCATGGAAGTGGGCTCCTGCGCCAGCACGTAATACTTTGGCTTCCCATACGTCTACACAACCTGAAACAGAGTAAAATAGTGGAGTAAAGTTTGGTTTATTATTGAATTTCAGAAAAATGTACTGGAAAATGATAATCTAAAAAAGGTTATGGCAGGAGAGGGGGTGCAGACAATGGCGTGTCCAAAGGAGGGGGAGGGGAGAGGCCCCCCATTTCCATCCAATTTTAAGACATCTTTCAGGGGAATTGAAACCAAATTTAGTAAAAAATAGTAAATGCAAGCGCAGGAATATCATTTTAAAGTCTGTTTAAAAACCAAAATGTACCTTAATTATAGCCAAATTCATGTTAATAGGACAATAATTTGATCATCTCCAAATTGGTGAGTCTCCTTACAGCAGCGAATTGATACAGAAGGGTGCAGTACCCATTGATGAACACATCTAAGGCATTTCAAAGGGGCACTGAGATATATCATCATCATCATTGGTCGTCCGTGGACGAAATGGAGGAAGCAATCGCAACATACTGGGCCCAGACTTTCCTGTCATTCATGAGTTGGCGGATCTCTGGAGGATCTAAACCCATATCATTCTTGACGGTATCAGGATACTGAAGGTGTCTTCTGCCTCTGTTAGCTTTCCCACCAGGAGATATATATATGTATGGGAGTGTGCCCTCAATTTTTCTGGAAATCAGGTGTTTTTTTCACCCACGTAATACTTTAGGCACACTAACTACCATCTGAAACCATTTACCTTAATTCGCTGTCTATCATGTACAATTTCATGATTTGGTTATTTCGATGTAGATGACATCAAAATTATCAGCATCACCCACCACTTCAAACCAAATGTCAATCTAGCATCATTACTCATCCATTTTCCCATAAATCATTACACTTCAGGGTTCCTACGTAGGTACCTTATCTATTGAAACAACTCCTTTTCCCCAAATTTCATTTTTCTCTGCAATATCTGAATGCCCCTTTAAACTTTCCTCTAGAGTGATCAGTCCGATATCTTATTACAATGCTGATCACAGTCGGTGTTATTTTCACTATACAGGTATCCAACTTACCTTTAGTAATTGATATGCTATCACAATGCACAGCTATATACAGTCAGCACGCAGGTATCGCTTTCAATGAGTAACCTTGCCGATTTCTAACCCACGCAAAGATCGATTTCAGGATGTCAACCTTGCTCTAAAACCTTACGAGAAGTTTGTTTTCCCTGAATTAATTGAGGTAGGGTTAGCTGGCAGCCATGATGGCGAAGTAGATGGATTGTTCATAATTGCCCGACTTCTTTTTTGATAAGAAAAACAGAGTCTGATTTCCACACATTTTCGGTCAGAAAACGAAACTTACGATCCCCCGTTAGGCCTTGTCAACTTGATTTTTAGTTTCCCGTAACCCGCCCGCGCTTCATTTTCATGCCCGCGTTTGAATTCATTATTGAAATTTTGGGAAAAAATACCGATTTTGCAATGAAAACGTCCGAATTCATGCATTTTGTGTGATGAAATTGTGAAAAATGATTTTATATGAAATTGTGTAGAGCAGAAGGATCGATTTCGAACCCCGAACCTCTCGTTCTCCAAGCGACCGCTTTACCATCTAAGCTATCAAGCGAAACAAGTTATATCCGTGAGATTTAAACACTTCATCAACAACCCAATGACGGTACGAAATGAATTTAGCTCGAGACAAGATTCGAGGAGCTATATTATAATCATTCACTTGACCAGACTAAATAATTTTATAATATTTTAAGCATGTTTCTAGTTACAAAAGACTATGAATCAATATTATGATACCATGGATAAGTTCAGTTGCCTAATTCTTCAAAAGGGAATTATTTACCGTGGATTTGGTTTTAGTTTCGGAAAGTTTTTCTAGAATTCGGGTGTGTGTGATAGCGATAATTTGCACCGAAAATACAACATTTCATGAAGTTCACAGATAATTTTAGATATATTATTTGCATCACATGCCTTTTTATTTTACAATGTCATGGCTCATGGCAAATATGTTTGAAATGTTTGACTATAATCATGAAAAGAGCTCATTTACAACGTGCTATCACGAGGTCAACTGTGAGTACGAAAGCCGTATCGCTACGGGTGAGTACTTCCGGGTCGCTGTGCTGGGTTAGAAAAGGAACGGCTTTTCGCGTGGCTGCATACTGACTGTATAGGAGATCTGAATATAGTCCCTAAAGTTACCTGGATCATTATACTCTTCTCTTCCACAACCCTCTCTCCCTTGGACCCACCCCACCCACCATAATATTCCCCTCTCAAGTTGGCTGTAAACTTACCTTTAATTATATATTACCACAAATACGCAACCAAAGCAGATCTGAGTAAAGTTAGCAGTTGGCAGGGTTAGGAGACCTCTTTTCAATGACTCCCTCCCTTTGAAACCCCTTCCCTTCAATACCCTTTTTACTTGATTTAAAGCAATATTATTCTATTGTTCTCAATTGTTGACACATTTTTTCTCTTATACTATAATGAAATTTGACTAAATCATAGAAAGAACAAAATCCGAAACTTGACAGCATTTTCGGTGTAAATCCATCACAGATCTATACTAAATTAAAATTGAAATTTGCTTCCGATATCTATCTTGACAGCATTTTCTGTGTAAGTCCATCACAGATCTGTACTAAATCATAATTGAAATTTGCTTCGAATTTAAGGAATTTTTTAACATATTTGTTTCGATTTTCATCATAAAGCATTCCATACTATTGTGTTCACTTGTGTACAGTCGCGATCAAAAACAACAAAAACTCAGAAAATAAGTTGTCGGAGCAAACCCCAACAGTTTATTTCCTCCTATTCAAACCATGATTTTGAAGTAATTTAGGAATCATATCGCTTTGTAACTTGGAAGATATTTACGATATGATCGAAAATGCAAATCTGCAAGAAAATCTGACTGTCAAAGTAAAAATCACGAATACAGGGAATCACTTGGAAAAGATCACATAATATGACTTTTAAATAAATAACCTTCCGTAGCCAATATAGTTAGAGTTATAGTATGACTTTTTAAAAAATTACCTTGTGTAGCCAATATATTAGTTATAATCAAAACAAAAAGAAGCGATCACAGCGTTATGATCTGAGCACTGGTGATCATTACAAAAGCGTGTCCTTGCATTCAGTGCGTTCCAAAACAGTCGCAACGCGGCGTGGGGTCTTGTTGATTAGGGCTGCGATTAGTCAATTACCTATTAGTTTACAAGTACGTCACATCGTCCGGTTTTACTGCGCCCTTGCCATCGCGAATGGCACGGTTACGCACCAGTTGCATGGGACGCTGGGGAATTGTATACGCTGTGATCGACAATTTTTTTCGATATAGGAGTTAGGAGACCTCTTTTCAATGACCCCCCCCCCCCCCTCCTTGAGACCACGCCCTCCAATGCCCTTGTTACTTGGCTGAAATAAATACCTTCAGTAACCAATATCTTATCACAATGTGCAGCCACAGCAGATCTTAGTATGGTCCCCATATTGCCAGGATCCCTTATATTATCACATATTAGCGTCAGGGGCAATTTAGTGGATGGCGATGATAAAGATGACTCCCTCTCGATTTCGAAGTCTTTGTATCTAGGCCGTTTGAAGATTCCTGTGACAAGAGTAAAAGTGGTACAATTAAGGTTTTAACACTTTCCATGTGGCTATTAGTTTTACCGTACACAAAACCGATTATGCTTATTGTAATTTCTCATGGTGATTTCAAATATGGTGATGAAATTAAATTATTTTGACATTTTTTAAACACACTTTTTGTATTGTCTATTTCTTTTCCATACAATGACCAATTGCAACCATTATTATGCAGTTCGAATCTTCTGTCCTATACTTGCAATGCATTGGTAAAGACCTATTATTCTGCACATTGTGTCACTGGAGCAATATTGGTTGACCAATATCCGTCCAACTTGGTCAGTTGGTTACCTGCATGAATACACTTTAAGCATGTATTAATATGCCAATTGTTTATGTAGCAGTCACAAAATGCAGTAGACTATTTTTTGGGGATTAAAAAAAAAAAAAATGCAATTTTGTGAGAAATTTTTGGGATTTTTAAAAAGTAAAAATAAAATTAGGAAAAAAAAAAGGTTTATGGTGATTTTGTTTTGTTTTTTTGTCAAGTCAGATTCTCACTGCATAATAATGATAAAATTGGATGGATTTTTTCGCATGATACACAAATATATTGGTCTCGCTATGACTTTTAAAAATATTGTGCTCGACTACGTCTTGCACAATATTTTTTTAAACTCAGTCATAGCTGGACCAATATCTTTGTGTATCACGCTCAATCCAGCATCAATCGTGTATTAATATGCCAATTGTATATGTAGCAGTCTCAAAATGCAGTAGAGACTTTTTTAATTTAGTCTTTTTTAATTTTTGAAAATGTTGTGAACTTTTTTTAGGAATTTTTTGTTGTTGATATTTTTTGTTAACAAAAAATGCACTTTTTTGAGAAATTTTTGGTTTTTAAAAAAAAAAATTGTCTGTACGTTGAAGAAAAAAAATGTTATTGATATTTTTACAATATTATGGTGATTTTGTTTGATTTTGTTTGTTGATTTTGTTGTTGTTGTCAAGTCAGATTCTCACTGCATAATATTAATAATGATAAAATTGGATGGATTTTTTCGCATGATACACAAATTGGTCTAGCTATGAGTAGGCATAGCACACACAACATTCAAATGATTGAGACATGTACAAAATTGGATTCAAATGAAAGATTGCAATGAAAGATTTATTTTCCAAAAAAAATTATGACAATCGGTCAATGCATTCTTGTGGTACGGTGTTTTGAGATACTCGGAAAATGGCCGAAAACCTGCCAAAAACAGTAACAATGCCCACAAATATAATTTATCAGGATTTAGAGAGCTCAATTTGTTAATAATGTAACATTCAAAACACCATTTACACATATTTCTTTAACAATTGAATATCTATATACCATGTTAAATTAAAAAATATGGTAAAATTATATTGCATTAAGTTTTTGACCAGTTTTCAATCAAAAAAGTGACTAAGTCCAGCTAATTAATATGCGTAAATGTTATAAATCCAGATGTGAATGGTGTATTGCAATCAAACTTGGCATTATGGCTAATTGTACGATACCCAATCTTTTAAACTATAATTTAGTTTCATAAGCTCATTAAATATGCAAATTAGCTAATTATCTATTCAAGTCATTGATATGCAAATGAGCAATGTCCGACAATTTTTTTCCCATCATAAGAGTGATCGGTAATAGATATATAACATGTATACCCAATTTGATTGACAAATATTGATGGATTTAGAAATTAAACAAGCTTTTCCATTTCTTAAATACCCATATTCAAATTCTCAGTCTTTTCCTCACAGGAGGCACTCAAAGGATGCAAAAACTGAGCATATCACTAAATTGATTGAAGTGTTTAGTACAATATCTCAGGTTAAGTTTATTTAAATCGGCCCAATATATTCAAGTTCAGAGCCAATTTCAAAAATTGGTAAAAACAGTCATAACTAAAAAACCTGATGATAAGTATTTATACCTGGATCAAGGTTATATAGTCCAAGGTCATGACTACCATATATGGCAAGCTCACTGCCCTACAATGAGTGCCTCTTGTGAGGATAATTAATTTTATATAGGGATGTTTTTCAAAGTGGAGCTGCATACATTATATGAAAAGATTGTTTTGCATAAGGGATTACAGACCACTCCTACATGTTACTCATTTTGCATGATTAATTAATCCAAATATTGTATGGCTGTCTTCATAACTTGGATTAGTGCATCCATGCACGCCAATTGAGGCAACAATACAAAACCACATTCCACACCATCCATTCAATAATGCAAAATGAGTAACAGGTAGAAGTGGATGTAGGGCTTTATGCAACACAGCATTTCATATGTTGTTGTTCACTGGTGTAATGCTCCCAGTGGCAGACTTTGTGTGTGTGCATTGTGCTATGCCTACTATGAGTTTTTAAATTATTGTGCTCGACTGTGTCGAGCACAATATTTTACAAATCTTTTAAAAATCTTTTAAAAATCATAGCATGACCAATATCTTTGTGTATCACTCTCAATCCATCCACTTTTATATCAAACTTGGGTCATAGATGCAACATAGAAACATTCATATGTTAAAGCGGTCAAAGGTCACATACCAAGGTCAAAGGTCATCTGAGGTCAAGATGTAAAATTGGCTGCATGTAAAATTGATTACGTTTAAACAGATAAAGTACAATTGCAATCAAACTACCCATATACATGTAAACGGACGACCTATTTGGGACCGCTGTCCCTATTTTTTTAATATCCTTTGAGGGGATCAATAACTGCTAGATCGGTAGGGTGGATCGGTAACTTCAATTTTCTTTTAGGGCGGCATGAAAAAAACTAATGCATGCAAACCGCGCACATTTTTTGTCTTAAACTAACTAATTTGGTATGAAAATGCGCACTTGCGCGCAAAATTAAGCAGTATTATGCTAAAATTGTCAATGTTTGGTCTAATTAAACCTAATTTAGTAAGAAAATGTGCGCACAGCGTGGAAAAAATTGTCTTTTTATGTTTAAATTGTCTATTTTTTTCTTATTTTAACAAAATTGATTTTTTTGGGGGGGGGACAAGAATTTTTCGGTGGGGGGGGGGGGGGGGGGGGAATGCCCCGCCATGGTGCCGCCACTGGACCACATAATTAATCCTCCTACCTATTACACCATATGGCGTGACTAAATCTGACCACATGCTAATATCCTTGAAGGGTACTTTGACCAGTGTAGCATCTGTTAAATGTAGCGGTAACTCTTTGACGTTGTCAATGCGACTGAAGAAGATAGTTTCTGCCTGGGCACCAGTCTGCAAAGCGTCCGTGATGAGACGTTTCCCTTCCAAGATCAATTTGCCGGACTCTTCTCTGGTCTTGCGGGATTTTAACAAGGTCATCACCTTACTGTAGAAATATAAAAACATAGGTTGACATTTTTATAATGAATTGTTCAATTGTTGTTATTGTTGATTTTAAAAACACAATATTCACAGCCATATTGTATATATTGGACTCAGAATTCACATCCCTATGCCTCTATACAAGAGCTATCATTGCAAAGATCAAAGATTCTTTGAATACAATGTACTAGTCTGGATGAGCGATCATCGATATAAGGCAAAATTTACGACACAACAATATAAATATCTTATGATACTAGTAACTAGTTGAATGGTTCAGTGCTATAGTTCCATGACTGGGGGATGTGGCCATGCCTTTTGAGTTGGGCAAGTACATATAGTAGCTGGAGATGTAACACATTCGCGACAATGTCTTGTCCCAGTCATTTCTATGTACATGTATCTATTGTTTTGATATTGTATGATTTGTATCATGGAGCTAGTGACATTGTATGATATGATTACTGTAAAACACTATAAACATTTCACGGATACTTTATTTCACAAATTTATAATTGCGGGCATTTAATTTCTGGCCAAATTGCCCACACCAAACGTGCACAAGGGTGTTACCATCCGAACTTTGAAGGGCCATAATAACATAATTCCAAAACGACTTGGAGTTGGAATTTTAAATTTTGCATACCCACAGATGTATGTATATAATATATAATATATTAGAAAGTAATTTCAGCCAAATCTGAGAGGTGACCTGTACCACCATTGGTTGATTTCACACGTCATGACCCCCACTGACTGTCTACATCTACATCTACATCTACATCAATACTCGGCAGAATCCATAAGTCAGGATATTAACGCCAAGGCCCCAGTTTCCTTGGGACAATGTGTGTGCAGCCACAGACCGGGATGATCCCCTACTCTTTGGATACAAACATGTTGGCCGTAGCGGGGCTCGAACTCACAATCTTTGCATCGTGAGACCGGCGTCCATGCTTATCCACTACACCACACACACATGTCACTGTAACTATTACTATGCCTACAAATAAAATGCCTATAGGTGAGCACGGAGTGACGTCACATGCCGTTGACCACAAACTACGTGAATTCAAACAAATTCAGATTGCACCATCACCAAAACGGCCAAAATGTAACCCTTTTTGTACTCCCCTGAAATGTTACCATCGAACAGAATATTTGACAAAGTGATTCCTCTACAAGACTACATGTACTCATGTTATCATATTTACACATAATGCAAGTTTTCACATGTTTTTTACAGGTCAAAGTCTGAAAATCGAGTGAAACATTTGATGAATTTCAGAAATATTGCTCATGTAAACAACGGTCGCTTACACAGCTACACATGGTCACTAGGAACGTTCTTCTGTATGGTCGAGTAGAGCGTAGTATTGATTTTGATGCTTTGTTATTGTTGTCAACGGCAAATTGAAGGTCCGTGATCACCTATACAAACCTACCCTAAACGCTTGTCATCCGCATAAGCTTTTTCATATTTCAGATTAGACGCCAGATCGCCATTCTGATCATGATGATCCAGATCAGCTGCTTTTTCGTCAATAAGCTTACTTTCCCAACTGGGCAAATCATTTAATGTGTGTTCTCGGTTCTTTGATGTCTGCGATGGCTTTGGAGATTTGACATTTGTTGAGTTATATCGTAATTTCGACGGTAAAATATCCAGCTTATGAGACAAGGTAGCATCGGGATGTCTGTGTTCGAGTTTTCTATTCATTGTATTAAGTTTAACTGCATCACCACTGGCACTACTGCCAGTGCCATGCGTGTTTTGTAGTTTTGGTTTGTCCACATTTTCATCGACGGAAATCACTTTTACGGGATTTCTCCTGAAGCTCCGAGCATATCCACGAGTTACTGTAATGCCTATTCTTTGGTGTCCAACTATTAGAAAAGCCCAATTCGATTTCAAACGTCCGATTGCATGGGTAAATCTCTGAACATTGAGGAGACTAAATTTTCCCATGGAGGCTGCCATTTTGAAAGTGTTTCTATATACAGTAGTTTTGTGAGGTGAAAGTGTTTCTATAATAAATAAATGTTTGTGAGAGAACACAGCTCGATCAGGCAAGGCTGGAAACGTGTGGCCTAAATCTGCATTCATTGGTAAACGTATTGGTGAATGTCCTTGAAATAATTCCGAAGACAGAAAACCCTGATCTACGGGCGAACGGCGCGGGGCACACCTATCAGAAAGAACGGGCAGTTTTTTTAGCGAAAGCGCCACAGAAATTCCAGGCCGCGCAACTTTCAAAACCAATGACAGTCGCTTGAAAGACCACATAAAGTGGCTTTCATCAATTCGAACATTTTGCATGATAATACTAATAGAGTTGCAACAATTTTAGTAGAACCCGGTATTTTTGTCTGGCTGATGGGCTGATTCAGAGATGATAATCAATGAACTATAGGCCTGCTAGTGAAAACCCTGAAAAGGCACATAATTTATAAAATGTTGGATGGATATGAAATCTTATTTTATGACTGGAAATAAACAGAACTGTGAAATTATGAGTTATATTGAAAGCCTGAATTCAAGAACGAAAAGTGAAAGGAGGCATATTCGACTATACCATTGGATTGGCTCAATTTTCAGTATTTGGGGCTTTACTAACATATTAGTGTAATATGATAACGCAATTGTCGATATAAAATTCAGGCTTCCTTTGAATGCAAGCCAAATTATATATAAACTGCGCCAATAAAGTATCTAAACGCTTACAAATGGTCAGATTTATCGGAACCTGAAATAGTATGCAAAAAAATAATATAAAATAATAATAATTCGATTCACAGTTATCTTCTGCGCATTTTGACACTTCTTTCAGTGTTGCGCTACGATGTTGTTTGGCGGATTTATGGGCACTTGCGTGGCTTAAGGTCGAATTCAAAAGTTGCAAAAGCTCCTATTCACTCCACTTCCAGAAGGGAACTCACACAAGCATCACACACAGACAAAATCAAGAGAAAATACACTGTTCTGTTAAGGCATATTATGTGATATTATGTGATCTTTTCCAGAGAGCGCCCTCTATTCATGATTTCTTTTAGAAAGTAGATTTTCTTGCAGATTTACATTTCTGATCATAAATCGTACATGCATTCCAAGTTACAGAGCGGTACGATTCCTAATTACCTCAAAATCATGGTTTTAGAGTGAAAATATAAACTGTCGTGTTATCACGACAGTTTATTTTCACTCTAAAACCATGATTTTGAAGTAATTAAGAATCGTATCGCCCTGTAACTTGGAATATATGTACGATTTATGATCAGAAATGTAAATCTGCAAGAAAATCTGCTTTCTATTTTTTTTTCGATGTTGAGGGCGTTCCCAGGAAAGATCACATAATATACCTTTAACTATGACAATTAATGATTGATTAATGATTGATTTATACCTCCCATCTCTGACCCTTTTTTGTTGTTGTTATTAACAATTAATGCTAATACGTAGCGCGCGAACCTTTTCGACTTTACACCTATTTTTCGCACGATTGAGCTACATTTTGGCTCTAAACAAGCTTGTACCAAAGAATATTGCATATGTCTTCCAAAAATAGCGCGCGAAATTATTCATCTATGTACTTTTGACCATCATAATTCCATGATTTCCTTTGGTGAAATGAACCGACAGTGCCAATCTCAACCGACACCGACAGTGCCAATCTCAACCGACATCTCAACCGACACCCCTCTGGCTACGTCATTGGGCTTCACCGGCGCGGCGGTGCTTTCGTGTATCACGTAGGACATGTTTTAGTCCAAAACGGCCCGAAAAAACGCTTTACACAATTGGAAATGGGCCGTTTTTCGCAAAATTGGGGTGGGTGGGGGCGTTTTTACAAAAAGAAGGTACATTTGTAACAAAAAAAGGTACATTGGTACCAAAAAAAGGTACATTGGTACCAAAAAAAGGTACATTAGTACCAAAAAAAAGGTACATTGGTACCAAAAAAGGTACATTGGTACAGTGGCGTAGCTCGGGGGGGGGGGGGGGGGCAGGGGGGGGGGGCAAATGCCCCCCTGACGAAAAAAATCAATTTGGGCCCCCGCCCCCCACCCCCCTAAAAAAAAAAAAAGTGGGTGAGAAAAAAATGAAATAGGAAAAATTCGAAAAAAAGACCGAGGTTATTAGCCAAAAAGAAGGCAAAATGTACATTTAGTACATATACGAGGGGCATTCAGTAAATAATGAAAGTGATCATGGTATGGGATGCATGAGTGATTCTATTGAGGGGATAATGTGATCAATACAAAGTATGAACCTTTATCTTTCAAACAGTACAGTTTTGGATTTATAAGTGTGAACTATGACGTCATAGCATTGTCTCAAAGTAAGTACACATGGGACACTACTTAATCAGTTATTTGGCGGGAAATTTGAATTATTTGTATGAAACATGTGATAAGAAGATTGCATAACATGACACCAGAAGCAGGTAAATCCCATTTTTTTTCACGTAAGTATGATAAAAAGACAATAACTTAAATCCCTGTGTAATTTGATGTATGTAGTATATGAGTAAAAAGTAAGGAGAGGCAATCGAATAAAAAGTATACAAATATCAGTATTTCAAATAGCCAATTTTCATTGAAAAATGCCCAGTCAGCGAATCACTAATATTGCGGAAAATCAAACAATTTATGAAAAATCCAAGCAATTAACCAGTTTGGGAGATTCCATATGATAGTTAACTAATTTTCTGAACTTATTCGCATGAAACCTGCAGAAAATGTGCGCATGCGCAGACGGCAGATCATTTTGAACAGGGCCACAAATGGCTAAAATCAAGAAATTTACCAGATAAAAGCTTACTGTGCCTTCAAATTCTAATCAGAAATAATTAAAAATGCTTAAATCAATGTGTTTAAATATTGTGATAGTCAAAATAAAGATATACATGAATGTATCAATCAAAGTTGGCTGCCACAACCTCTCTTATTACTGTTATCTTTAGAGCTACTATATATGTATTGTTAAAGTAATCGTCACATAATTTCAATGGTTTGAGGAAATTTTATGAACAGCTCCTTCTGAAATCCCCACTATTATTGCTTTACATCCCACACAAATTTACTAAATTATAATCCCTCCATTGTTCTTTATCCTTTGTTGTTTTCAAAGGTATATTATTGCGGATTTTGCTAAATAAAAGCGCATTTGAGATGGTCCCTTCTTATTTGCGTTAAGGAATTCAGGTCTAAAAAATAATGTCAAGCGGAGATAAGTGTGTGTTCTAACTATGTGCCAAGTGTTATCTGTTTTTATGCTTGCATTGCCGAGATATACGCAAATGTATCGATCAACCCATTTTCAACATATTACATATCCAGCCAAATAATTGACAGATTTCAGTCAGTGTCTGAAACCTATTGTGTTTATGTTAATGACATTACATAACCAAAGGTATCTAACATTCCAAAAGTGTATTGTTTGAAAGACAAAGGTTCATACTTTGTATTGATCACATTATACCTCAATAGAATCACTCATGCATCCCATACCATGATCACTTTCATTATTTACTGAATGCCCCTCGTACTGTGCATTTTTTTTGGACTATACGATTTTTTTTGGACTGTGCGAATTCTTTTGACTCCCCCCCCCCCCCCCCCCCCCCCCCCCCCCCCCCCCCCCCCCCCCCACTTACGTGAAATTCACGAGGTAAGTGACTAGAATTTTTTGGGGTCAACCTTTTACGAAATTTTTAGAAATCTTGCCTGAAAAAAATCCCAGCTACGCCCCCCCCCCTAGTTACGGGCCTGCTCAAAAGGGGTAGCTTCTGCTTCGCGCGCCGTCGTCGTAGTGGCATGGTAGGTATTCTAAAGGTACTCCAATTTTGTGACCCCTCGTGGAAAAAGTGCCCGTTAATTCTTTCTGAATCACCAGATGTTGCATTCATGCCGGGCATTTACGGCAATGGCGAAATCACCGGCCTTGTGTACTGTTTTGAATATAATAGGCCCTATGTACTTGAAAGGGAACAAGGGAGCAAGGTCAGAACGAGCTATATAGTTTTCGTTCTTGACCTTTGTCAAAGTCACAGACGAACGACTCCTCAATATTACTTGAAAATACACTGAAAATTGGTTCCAGTTCAGCGACTTTTTATCCACAAATATCTACGACTCCCTCGATTGAACTTCAAAAGAAATAGAATATTACTTTGACTTTTTTACAAGTTTAAAACACGAATTAGGCGCGGTTGAGGAGTTCCAGTTCAGTGAATTCATCCATAATATCTACAGTGTGCCCCAAAACAATACAGATTCCAACTATGAAAATATCACCATCGATTGATTGATGATTACCATTGCACAAAAATGGACTTAAATCGAACAAAAATAAGGCCAAAAAAGGTCTATCTCACATACAATTAGGAAAATAGCTATGCGGAGCCAATTGTATTCAATTTTTTCGGTCAACTAAAAAAGAAAGTAAAAAGGAACTTAAAATTGGGCTCATCGCGTAAGGTTATGCGGCAAAA
The DNA here is from genome assembly GCA_035610835.1 of Ophiura sarsii. Lineage (NCBI taxonomy): Eukaryota > Metazoa > Echinodermata > Ophiuroidea > Amphilepidida > Ophiuridae > Ophiura > Ophiura sarsii. The sequence continues at coordinate 30,112,621 of CM069459.1, read as the reverse complement.
GTGACTGCACATACTTTACGCACGCGGGCGGGGTATGTGAGACAGATCTTTTTTTGGCCATAATATTAATAGCCTTTGCAATCTTTCAATTGAATCTGTGGTTGAATTGAAAGCTCACGGTTGTGCTTATTTAATCACAAAAAATAATATTAATAGCCTTTGCAATTTTTCAATTGAATCTGTGGTTGAATTGAAAGCTCACGGTTGTGCTTATTTAATCACAAAAAATATATTAGAATGACTAGAAATGAATCCTAGCTCGAATGTGCAAAGTTGAGAAATGCTGACGGAGAGTCATCAAACAATGTGGTCTATTTATTTTAAACTTTGGAGATAGATAATATAGACCTAAAATCTAAACTTTAATTATGCTGCAACAATAAGAGGTTTTTTTATTGCTACATTTAAAGGTTCACACTAAATATTGTGTGGCATTCATTTGGGGTTAGCTATTAGGTGTGTAGCAAATATTTACATATAAACACATTTGGAACTACCTTACATCGCAATTTTAGACACGTTCTATTAAAATGGAACATGTTATATTGATATTTGAGCAATATTTCAACTTGTTGTTAATAGCCTTTGTGTCTACTGTGTAATGGCTATTTCAAATCGAAAATGATCGAGTAGTAGGAGAGATGATTTGCTCACAGTGAATATAGCTGTAGCTTCATGGTGATGCATCTCGTAAAGCGGGTCATACCAGCCCAGCCTGTCAACATCACCCTATAGTGTTTGTATCCCGCAAAAGTTGACAGACAATTAGAATTATTATGATAGGTATATAATGTGTATTGTTCACTACAATTCCATTCGCATATCATTCTTGGGACACATTGTAGACGGCAATTAACTCCATAATACAGTTCAATGAGTATGAAAGAGAAACGAGAACGGCAGAGAAAAAAGCCTGAGTTCAAGTTCAGCCAGGTATGGTAATCGTATACTTATATTGGACACCTTAGTACGGTAAAACTTCATTGGTTTTACATGCAGTAAATTTGGATTGTATGTAAAACTATGGCTGATGATCGTAGGAACCAGGACCCATTGGATCATCGCTATCCACATGATGAGGGCTCGCACCCACACCCTCATGGTCATTTTAACATTCAATCCGTGACTGTTGAAGAGCGATCGGGAGATCGTCATGAAGATACATGGATTGTCAAGGAACATGGACACTCTCAGAAAGTGAAGCGTTCATCACCATCAGGGCCAAGCAGAAATCAAAGGTAGGTGTAAATGGAATAAAATGGGATTTGATGCACTAGCCAGGGATGCAGCCACGTTATCATCAGGGCTTGGAAAGGAAGGGAAAGGGGATGGGCGATAATAATACTGATACGTAGTATACATACACGTTAAAGTAAGGCGACGACCCCCCCTGTTTTTACGGGCCGACGGACTGTCCTGTCAAGTAGGGTCGGTCGGTCGGTCGGTCGGTCGGTCGGGTTTATTTTAAACAAATGTTGAACCTAAAATGTCATCAAAATCTGCAAAAAAACGGATTTGTTTTTTAAAAATGGTTCTAAAAAAAAATCGACATATTTTCGGCCAAAAACCGGCTGAATTTACATGATTTGAGAAAAAAAAATCTAAAAAATATCAAAAACAACCCGTAAAAACTATGTCGGTCGGGCCCGTAAAACAGGGTTTTTTCCTCGCCTGAGCGGCTGTAAATTGTTTGCACATTGTACAATGATTTTAAACATTTCACCTGGTGTAGAATTTGACAAATTGATGTAATTATTTCAAAGGATGCAATTTGGAATAGGCCTAGAGTGTTGTTCTATATTTTAACTGCATGTAGTATTTGACATAAAGAGATTCGATATCTAAACTCTTGCATTGCAATATGAAATACATCGTATTTTCTTATAATTCAGTTAGTTAATACAACATTTGACATAGAAAGATTCAATAATTCAGCTGATACATTATTTGTTATTATAGAGATTCAATATTTCAGCTGATACATACGAGGGCTTAGAGGCAGAACTGACTATGTCCATTTTGACTTTTTGGACATACACCTGCTGGACAGGGCCTGTTTTGCAACAAAACTAAAAACACCTTCACGGACATAATCAAAAGGGGGGTACATAGACATAGACACTTTTTTCCACAGAAAGAAAGTTCATATCCATGTTACTCGTACAATTATCTGGACAAAGTCAAAATGGACATAGTCAGTTCTGCCTCTAAGCCCTCGATTAGGCCTATTTGACATTATAGAGATTCAATATTTCAGATGATACAATATTTATACTATATATTAGACATAATTAAACAGATTCAATATATCAGCTGATAATTGTTTCACATAAGAGACTCAATATTTTAGCTGATAATTGATTGACATATAGAGATTCAATATTTCAGCTGATACATTGTTTGACATAAGATATTCAATATATCAGCTGATACATTATTTGACATAAGAGATTCGATATTTCAGCTGATACATTATTTGACATGTAGAGATTCAATATTTCAGCCGATACATTATTTGACATATGGATATTCAATATTTCAGCTGATACATTATTTGACATAAGAGATTCAATATTTCAGCTGATACATCAATGACATGTAGAGATTCAATATTTTAGCTGATACATAATTTGACATAAGAGATTCAATATTTCAGCTGATACATTATTTGACATGTAGAGATTCAATATTTCAGACGATACATTATTTGACATATAGATATTCAATATTTCAGCTGATACATTATTTGACATAAGAGATTCGATATTTCAGCTGATACATTGTTTGACATAAGAGATTCAATATTTCAGCTGATACATCAATGACATGTAGAGATTCAATATTTTAGCTGATACATAATTTGACATGAAGAGATTCAATATTTCAGCTTATACATTATTTTGACATAGAGATTCAATATTTCAGCTGATACATTATTTGACATATAGTGATTGAATAATTCAGCTGATTCCCTGTTTGACATAAGAGATTAAATATTTCAGCTGATAAATTGTTTGACATTAGAGATTCAATATTTCAGCTGATAATTGCTTGACATAAGAGATTCAATATATCAGCTGATACATTATTTGACATAGAGATTCAATATTTCAGCTGATACATTATTTGATATAAAAGATTCAATATTTCAGCTGATACATTATTTAACATATGGAGATTCAATATTTCAGCTGATACATTATTTGACATAAGAGATTCAATATTTCAGCTGATACATTATTTGACATAAGAGATTCAATATTTCAGCTGATACATTATTTGACATAAGAGATTCAATATTTCAGCTGATACATTATTTGACATAAGAGATTCAATATTTCAGCTGATACATTATTTGACATAAGATATTCAATATTTCAGCTGATACATTATTTGACATAAGAGATTCAATATTTCAGCTGATACATTATTTGACATATAGATTCAATATATCAGCTGATACATTATTTGACATAGAGATTCAATATTTCAGCTGATACATTATTTGACATATATATATTCAATATTTCAGCTGATACATTATTTGACATAAGAGATTCAATATTTCAGCTGATACATTATTTGACATATAGAGATTCAATATTTCAGCTGATACATTTTTTGACATAATAGATTCAATATTTCAGCTGATACATTATTTGAAATAAGAGATTCAATATTTCAGCTGATACATTATTTGACATAAGAGATTCAATATTTCAGCTGATACAATATTTGACATAAGAGATTCAATATTTCAGCTGATATATTATTTGACATAAGAGATTCAATATTTCAGCTGATACATTATTTGACATAAGAGATTCAATATTTCAGCTGATACATTATTTGACATATAGATATTCAATCTTTCAGCTGATACATTGTTTGACATAAGAGATTCAATATTTCAGCTGATACATTATTTGACATAGATATTCAATATTTCAGCTGATACATTATTTGACATAAGAGATTCAATATTTCTTTCTGCTGATACATTATTTGACATAAGAGATTCACTATTTCAGCTGATACATTATTTGACATATAGATATTCAATATTTCAGCTGATACATTATTTGACATAAGAGATTCAATATTTCAGCTGACACACTATTTGACATATAGAGATTCAATATTTGAACTAATATATTATTTGACATAAGATATTCAATATTTCAGCTGATACATTATTTAACATATGGAGATTCAATATTTCAGCTTATATATTATTTGACATAAGATGTTCAATATTTCAGCTGATACATTGTTTGACATATTGTAGAGATTCAATATTTCAGCTGATATATTATTTGACATAAGAAATTCGATAATTCAGCTGATACATTATTTGACATAAGAGATTCAATATTTCAGCTGATACATTATTTGACATAAGAGATTCAATATTTCACCTGATACATTATTTGACATAAGAGATTCAATATTTCAGCTGATACATTATTTGACATAAGAGATTCAATATTTCAGCTGATACATTATTTGACATAAGAGATTCAATATTTCAGCTGATACATTATTTGACATATAGATTTTAATATATCAGCTGATACATTATTTGACATAGAGATTCAATATTTCAGCTGATACATTATTTGACATATAGATATTCAATATTTCAGCTGATACATTATTTGACATAAGAGATTCAATATTTCAGCTGATACATTATTTGACATATAGAGATTCAATATTTCAGCTGATACATTTTTTGACATAATAGATTCAATATTTCAGCTGATACATTATTTGACATAAGAGATTCAATATTTCAGCTGATACATTATTTGACATAAGAGATTCAATATTTCAGCTGATACAATATTTGACATAAGAGATTCAATATTTCAGCTGATATATTATTTGACATAAGAGATTCAATATTTCAGCTTATACATTATTTGACATAAGAGATTCAATATTTCAGCTGATACATCATTTGACATATAGATATTCAATCTTTCAGCTGATACATTGTTTGACATAAGAGATTCAATATTTCAGCTGATACATTATTTGACATAGATATTCAATATTTTAGCTGATACATTATTTGACATAAGAGATTCAATATTTCTTTCTGCTGATACATTATTTGACATAAGAGATTCAATATTTTAGCTGATACATTATTTGACATATAGATATTCAATATTATAGCTGATACATTATTTGACATAAGGGATTCAATATTTCAGCTGACACACTATTTGACATATAGAGATTCAATATTTGAACTAATATATTATTTGACATAAGATATTCAATATTTCAGCTGATACATTATTTAACATATGGAGATTCAATATTTCAGCTGACACACTATTTGACATATAGAGATTCAATATTTCAGCTTATATATTATTTGACATAAGATGTTCAATATTTCAGCTGATACATTGTTTGACATATTGTAGAGATTCAATATTTCAGCTGATATATTATTTGACATAAGAAATTCGATAATTCAGCTGATACATTATTTGACATAAGAGATTCAATATTTCAGCTGATACATTATTTGACATAAGAGATTCAATATTTCACCTGATACATTATTTGACATAAGAGATTCAATATTTCAGCTGATACATTATTTGACATAAGAGATTCAATATTTCAGCTGATACATTATTTGACATAAGAGATTCAATATTTCAGCTGATACATTATTTAACATATGGAGATTCAATATTTCAGCTGATACATTGTTTGACATAAGAGATTCAATATTTCAGCTGATATATTATTTGACATAAGAGATTCAATATTTCAGCTGATACATCATTTGACATAAGAGATTCAATATTTCAGCTGATACATTATTTGACATAAGAGATTCAATATTTCAGCTGATACATTATTTGACATAAGAGATTCAATATTTCAGCTGATACATTATTTAACATATGGAGATTCAATATATCAGCTGATACATTGTTTGACATAAGAGATTCAATATTTCAGCTGATATATTATTTGACATAAGAGATTCAATATTTCAGCTGATACATCATTTGACATAAGAGATTCAATATTTCAGCTGATACATTATTTGACATAAGAGATTCAATATTTCAGCTGATACATTATTTGACATAAGAGATTCAGTATTTCAGCTGATACATTATTTGACATAAGAGATTCAATATTTCAGCTGATACATTATTTGACATGTAGAGATTCAATATTTCAGCTGATACATTATTTGACATAAGAGATTCAATATTTCAGCTGATTTTGATATAGAGATTCAATATTTCAGCTGATACATTATTTGACATAAGAGATTCAATATTTCAGCTGATACATTATTTAACATATGGAGATTCAATATTTCAGCCGATACATTATTTGACATGTACACATTCAATATTTCAGCTGATACATTATTTGACATAAGAGATTCAATATTTCACCTGATACATTATTTGACATAAGAGATTCAATATTTCAGCTGATACATTATTTGACATAGATATTCAATATTTTAGCTGATACATTATTTGACATAAGAGATTCAATATTTCTTTCTGCTGATACATTATTTGACATAAGAGATTCAATATTTTAGCTGATACATTATTTGACATATAGATATTCAATATTATAGCTGATACATTATTTGACATAAGGGATTCAATATTTCAGCTGACACACTATTTGACATATAGAGATTCAATATTTGAACTAATATATTATTTGACATAAGATATTCAATATTTCAGCTGATACATTATTTAACATATGGAGATTCAATATTTCAGCTGACACACTATTTGACATATAGAGATTCAATATTTCAGCTTATATATTATTTGACATAAGATGTTCAATATTTCAGCTGATACATTGTTTGACATATTGTAGAGATTCAATATTTCAGCTGATATATTATTTGACATAAGAAATTCGATAATTCAGCTGATACATTATTTGACATAAGAGATTCAATATTTCAGCTGATACATTATTTGACATAAGAGATTCAATATTTCACCTGATACATTATTTGACATAAGAGATTCAATATTTCAGCTGATACATTATTTGACATAAGAGATTCAATATTTCAGCTGATACATTATTTGACATAAGAGATTCAATATTTCAGCTGATACATTATTTAACATATGGAGATTCAATATTTCAGCTGATACATTGTTTGACATAAGAGATTCAATATTTCAGCTGATATATTATTTGACATAAGAGATTCAATATTTCAGCTGATACATCATTTGACATAAGAGATTCAATATTTCAGCTGATACATTATTTGACATAAGAGATTCAATATTTCAGCTGATACATTATTTGACATAAGAGATTCAATATTTCAGCTGATACATTATTTAACATATGGAGATTCAATATATCAGCTGATACATTGTTTGACATAAGAGATTCAATATTTCAGCTGATATATTATTTGACATAAGAGATTCAATATTTCAGCTGATACATCATTTGACATAAGAGATTCAATATTTCAGCTGATACATTATTTGACATAAGAGATTCAATATTTCAGCTGATACATTATTTGACATAAGAGATTCAGTATTTCAGCTGATACATTATTTGACATAAGAGATTCAATATTTCAGCTGATACATTATTTGACATGTAGAGATTCAATATTTCAGCTGATACATTATTTGACATAAGAGATTCAATATTTCAGCTGATTTTGATATAGAGATTCAATATTTCAGCTGATACATTATTTGACATAAGAGATTCAATATTTCAGCTGATACATTATTTAACATATGGAGATTCAATATTTCAGCCGATACATTATTTGACATGTACACATTTAATATTTCAGCTGATACATTGTTTGATATAAGAGATTCAATATTTCAGCTGATATATTATTTGACATAAGAAATTCGATATTTCAGCTGATACATTATTTAACATATTATGGAGATTCAATATTTCAGCTGATTTTGATATAGAGATTCAATATTTCAGCTGATACATTATTTGACATAAGAGATTCAATATTTCAGCCGATACATTATTTGACATAAGAGATTCAATATTTCAGCCGATACATTATTTGACATGTAGACATTCAATATATCTGCTGATACATTGTTTGATATAAGAGATTCAATATTTCAGCTGATATATTATTTGACATAAGAAATTCGATAATTCAGCTGATACATTGTTTGACATAAGAGATGCAATATTTCAGCTGATACATTATTTGACATATTGTAGAGATTCAATATTTCAGCTGATATATTATTTGACATAAGAAATTCGATAATTCAGCTGATACATTGTTTGACATAAGAGATGCAATATTTCACCTGATACATTATTTGACATAAGAGATTCAATATTTCACCTGATACATTATTTGACATAAAAGATTCAATATTTCAGCTGATACGCGATACGCTATGGTGTGACAGGGCCTATAAGGCCCTGTCACATCATGGCGTATCGCTATATCGACATAAGAAATTCGATATAAGAAATTCGATATTTCAGCTGATACATTATTTGACATAAGAGATTCAATATTTCAGCTGATACATTATTTAACATATGGAGATTCAATATTTCAGCTGATACATTATTTGACATAAGAAATTCGATATTTCAGCTGATACATTGTTTGACATAAGAGATTCAATATTTCAGCTGATACATCAATGACATGTAGAGATTCAATATTTCAGCTGATACATTATTTGACATGTAGAGATTCAATATTTCAGCTGATACATTATTTGACATATAGAGATTCAATATTTCAGCTGATACATTATTTAACATATGGAGATTCAATATTTCAGCTGATACATTTTTTGACATAATAGATTCAATATTTCAGCTGATACATTATTTGACATAAGAGATTCAATATTTCAGCTGATACATTATTTGACATAAGAGATTCAATATTCAGCTGATACAATATTTGACATAAGAGATTCAATATTTCAGCTGATATATTATTTGACATAAGAGATTCAATATTTCAGCTTATACATTATTTGACATAAGAGATTCAATATTTCAGCTGATACATCATTTGACATATAGATATTCAATCTTTCAGCTGATACATTGTTTGACATAAGAGATTCAATATTTCAGCTGATACATTATTTGACATAGATATTCAATATTTTAGCTGATACATTATTTGACATAAGAGATTCAATATTTCTTTCTGCTGATACATTATTTGACATAAGAGATTCAATATTTTAGCTGATACATTATTTGACATATAGATATTCAATATTATAGCTGATACATTATTTGACATAAGGGATTCAATATTTCAGCTGACACACTATTTGACATATAGAGATTCAATATTTGAACTAATATATTATTTGACATAAGATATTCAATATTTCAGCTGATACATTATTTAACATATGGAGATTCAATATTTCAGCTGACACACTATTTGACATATAGAGATTCAATATTTCAGCTTATATATTATTTGACATAAGATGTTCAATATTTCAGCTGATACATTGTTTGACATATTGTAGAGATTCAATATTTCAGCTGATATATTATTTGACATAAGAAATTCGATAATTCAGCTGATACATTATTTGACATAAGAGATTCAATATTTCAGCTGATACATTATTTGACATAAGAGATTCAATATTTCACCTGATACATTATTTGACATAAGAGATTCAATATTTCAGCTGATACATTATTTGACATAAGAGATTCAATATTTCAGCTGATACATTATTTGACATAAGAGATTCAATATTTCAGCTGATACATTATTTAACATATGGAGATTCAATATTTCAGCTGATACATTGTTTGACATAAGAGATTCAATATTTCAGCTGGTATATTATTTGACATAAGAGATTCAATATTTCAGCTGATACATCATTTGACATAAGAGATTCAATATTTCAGCTGATACATTATTTGACATAAGAGATTCAATATTTCAGCTGATACATTATTTGACATAAGAGATTCAGTATTTCAGCTGATACATTATTTGACATAAGAGATTCGATATTTCAGCTGATACATTATTTGACATGTAGAGATTCAATATTTCAGCCGATACATTATTTGACATATAGATATTCAATATTTCAGCTGATACATTATTTGACATAAGAGATTCGATATTTCAGCTGATACATTATTTGACATGTAGAGATTCAATATTTCAGCTGATACATTATTTGACATAAGAGATTCGATATTTCAGCTGATACATTATTTGACATGTAGAGATTCAATATTTCAGCCGATACATTATTTGACATATAGATATTCAATATTTCAGCTGATACATTATTTGACATAAGAGATTCGATATTTCAGCTGATACATTATTTGACATGTAGAGATTCAATATTTCAGCCGATACATTATTTGACATATGGATATTCAATATTTCAGCTGATACATTATTTGACATAAGAGATTCGATATTTCAGCTGATACATTGTTTGACATAAGAGATTCAATATTTCAGCTGATACATCAATGACATGTAGAGATTCAATATTTTAGCTGATACATAATTTGACATAAGAGATTCAATATTTCAGCTGATACATTATTTGACATGTAGAGATTCAATATTTCAGCCGATACATTATTTGACATATAGATATTCAATATTTCAGCTGATACATTATTTGACATAAGAGATTCAATATTTCAGCTGATACATCAATGACATGTAGAGATTCAATATTTTAGCTGATACATAATTTGACATGAAGAGATTCAATATTTCAGCTTATAAATACATTATTTTGACATAGAGATTCAATATTTCAGCTTATAAATACATTATTTTGACATAGAGATTCAATATTTCAGCTGATACATTATTTGACATATAGTGATTGAATAATTCAGCTGATTCCCTGTTTGACATAAGAGATTAAATATTTCAGCTGATCAATTGTTTGACATTAGAGATTCAATATTTCAGCTGATAATTGCTTGACATAAGAGATTCAATATATCAGCTGATACATTATTTGACATAGAGATTCAATATTTCAGCTGATACATTATTTGATATAAAAGATTCAATATTTCAGCTGATACATTATTTAACATATGGAGATTCAATATTTCAGCTGATACATTATTTGACATAAGAGATTCAATATTTCAGCTGATACATTATTTGACATAAGAGATTCAATATTTCAGCTGATACATTATTTGACATAAGAGATTCAATATTTCAGCTGATACATTATTTGACATAAGAGATTCAATATTTCAGCTGATACATTATTTGACATAAGAGATTCAATATTTCAGCTGATACATTATTTGACATAAGAGATTCAATATTTCAGCTGATACATTATTTGACATATAGATTCAATATATCAGCTGATACATTATTTGACATAGAGATTCAATATTTCAGCTGATACATTATTTGACATATAGATATTCAATATTTCAGCTGATACATTATTTGACATAAGAGATTCAATATTTCAGCTGATACATTATTTGACATATAGAGATTCAATATTTCAGCTGATACATTTTTTGACATAATAGATTCAATATTTCAGCTGATACATTATTTGACATAAGAGATTCAATATTTCAGCTGATACATTATTTGACATAAGAGATTCAATATTTCAGCTGATACAATATTTGACATAAGAGATTCAATATTTCAGCTGATATATTATTTGACATAAGAGATTCAATATTTCAGCTTATACATTATTTGACATAAGAGATTCAATATTTCAGCTGATACATCATTTGACATATAGATATTCAATCTTTCAGCTGATACATTGTTTGACATAAGAGATTCAATATTTCAGCTGATACATTATTTGACATAGATATTCAATATTTTAGCTGATACATTATTTGACATAAGAGATTCAATATTTCTTTCTGCTGATACATTATTTGACATAAGAGATTCAATATTTTAGCTGATACATTATTTGACATATAGATATTCAATATTATAGCTGATACATTATTTGACATAAGGGATTCAATATTTCAGCTGACACACTATTTGACATATAGAGATTCAATATTTGAACTAATATATTATTTGACATAAGATATTCAATATTTCAGCTGATACATTATTTAACATATGGAGATTCAATATTTCAGCTGACACACTATTTGACATATAGAGATTCAATATTTCAGCTTATATATTATTTGACATAAGATGTTCAATATTTCAGCTGATACATTGTTTGACATATTGTAGAGATTCAATATTTCAGCTGATATATTATTTGACATAAGAAATTCGATAATTCAGCTGATACATTATTTGACATAAGAGATTCAATATTTCAGCTGATACATTATTTGACATAAGAGATTCAATATTTCACCTGATACATTATTTGACATAAGAGATTCAATATTTCAGCTGATACATTATTTGACATAAGAGATTCAATATTTCAGCTGATACATTATTTGACATAAGAGATTCAATATTTCAGCTGATACATTATTTAACATATGGAGATTCAATATTTCAGCTGATACATTGTTTGACATAAGAGATTCAATATTTCAGCTGGTATATTATTTGACATAAGAGATTCAATATTTCAGCTGATACATCATTTGACATAAGAGATTCAATATTTCAGCTGATACATTATTTGACATAAGAGATTCAATATTTCAGCTGATACATTATTTGACATAAGAGATTCAGTATTTCAGCTGATACATTATTTGACATAAGAGATTCGATATTTCAGCTGATACATTATTTGACATGTAGAGATTCAATATTTCAGCCGATACATTATTTGACATATAGATATTCAATATTTCAGCTGATACATTATTTGACATAAGAGATTCGATATTTCAGCTGATACATTGTTTGACATAAGAGATTCAATATTTCAGCTGATACATCAATGACATGTAGAGATTCAATATTTTAGCTGATACATAATTTGACATAAGAGATTCAATATTTCAGCTGATACATTATTTGACATGTAGAGATTCAATATTTCAGACGATACATTATTTGACATATAGATATTCAATATTTCAGCTGATACATTATTTGACATAAGAGATTCGATATTTCAGCTGATACATTGTTTGACATAAGAGATTCAATATTTCAGCTGATACATCAATGACATGTAGAGATTCAATATTTTAGCTGATACATAATTTGACATGAAGAGATTCAATATTTCAGCTTATACATTATTTTGACATAGAGATTCAATATTTCAGCTGATACATTATTTGACATATAGTGATTGAATAATTCAGCTGATTCCCTGTTTGACATAAGAGATTAAATATTTCAGCTGATAAATTGTTTGACATTAGAGATTCAATATTTCAGCTGATAATTGCTTGACATAAGAGATTCAATATATCAGCTGATACATTATTTGACATAGAGATTCAATATTTCAGCTGATACATTATTTGATATAAAAGATTCAATATTTCAGCTGATACATTATTTAACATATGGAGATTCAATATTTCAGCTGATACATTATTTGACATAAGAGATTCAATATTTCAGCTGATACATTATTTGACATAAGAGATTCAATATTTCAGCTGATACATTATTTGACATAAGAGATTCAATATTTCAGCTGATACATTATTTGACATAAGAGATTCAATATTTCAGCTGATACATTATTTGACATAAGATATTCAATATTTCAGCTGATACATTATTTGACATAAGAGATTCAATATTTCAGCTGATACATTATTTGACATATAGATTCAATATATCAGCTGATACATTATTTGACATAGAGATTCAATATTTCAGCTGATACATTATTTGACATATAGATATTCAATATTTCAGCTGATACATTATTTGACATAAGAGATTCAATATTTCAGCTGATACATTATTTGACATATAGAGATTCAATATTTCAGCTGATACATTTTTTGACATAATAGATTCAATATTTCAGCTGATACATTATTTGAAATAAGAGATTCAATATTTCAGCTGATACATTATTTGACATAAGAGATTCAATATTTCAGCTGATACAATATTTGACATAAGAGATTCAATATTTCAGCTGATATATTATTTGACATAAGAGATTCAATATTTCAGCTGATACATTATTTGACATAAGAGATTCAATATTTCAGCTGATACATTATTTGACATATAGATATTCAATCTTTCAGCTGATACATTGTTTGACATAAGAGATTCAATATTTCAGCTGATACATTATTTGACATAGATATTCAATATTTCAGCTGATACATTATTTGACATAAGAGATTCAATATTTCTTTCTGCTGATACATTATTTGACATAAGAGATTCACTATTTCAGCTGATACATTATTTGACATATAGATATTCAATATTTCAGCTGATACATTATTTGACATAAGAGATTCAATATTTCAGCTGACACACTATTTGACATATAGAGATTCAATATTTGAACTAATATATTATTTGACATAAGATATTCAATATTTCAGCTGATACATTATTTAACATATGGAGATTCAATATTTCAGCTTATATATTATTTGACATAAGATGTTCAATATTTCAGCTGATACATTGTTTGACATATTGTAGAGATTCAATATTTCAGCTGATATATTATTTGACATAAGAAATTCGATAATTCAGCTGATACATTATTTGACATAAGAGATTCAATATTTCAGCTGATACATTATTTGACATAAGAGATTCAATATTTCACCTGATACATTATTTGACATAAGAGATTCAATATTTCAGCTGATACATTATTTGACATAAGAGATTCAATATTTCAGCTGATACATTATTTGACATAAGAGATTCAATATTTCAGCTGATACATTATTTGACATATAGATTTTAATATATCAGCTGATACATTATTTGACATAGAGATTCAATATTTCAGCTGATACATTATTTGACATATAGATATTCAATATTTCAGCTGATACATTATTTGACATAAGAGATTCAATATTTCAGCTGATACATTATTTGACATATAGAGATTCAATATTTCAGCTGATACATTTTTTGACATAATAGATTCAATATTTCAGCTGATACATTATTTGACATAAGAGATTCAATATTTCAGCTGATACATTATTTGACATAAGAGATTCAATATTTCAGCTGATACAATATTTGACATAAGAGATTCAATATTTCAGCTGATATATTATTTGACATAAGAGATTCAATATTTCAGCTTATACATTATTTGACATAAGAGATTCAATATTTCAGCTGATACATCATTTGACATATAGATATTCAATCTTTCAGCTGATACATTGTTTGACATAAGAGATTCAATATTTCAGCTGATACATTATTTGACATAGATATTCAATATTTTAGCTGATACATTATTTGACATAAGAGATTCAATATTTCTTTCTGCTGATACATTATTTGACATAAGAGATTCAATATTTTAGCTGATACATTATTTGACATATAGATATTCAATATTATAGCTGATACATTATTTGACATAAGGGATTCAATATTTCAGCTGACACACTATTTGACATATAGAGATTCAATATTTGAACTAATATATTATTTGACATAAGATATTCAATATTTCAGCTGATACATTATTTAACATATGGAGATTCAATATTTCAGCTGACACACTATTTGACATATAGAGATTCAATATTTCAGCTTATATATTATTTGACATAAGATGTTCAATATTTCAGCTGATACATTGTTTGACATATTGTAGAGATTCAATATTTCAGCTGATATATTATTTGACATAAGAAATTCGATAATTCAGCTGATACATTATTTGACATAAGAGATTCAATATTTCAGCTGATACATTATTTGACATAAGAGATTCAATATTTCACCTGATACATTATTTGACATAAGAGATTCAATATTTCAGCTGATACATTATTTGACATAAGAGATTCAATATTTCAGCTGATACATTATTTGACATAAGAGATTCAATATTTCAGCTGATACATTATTTAACATATGGAGATTCAATATTTCAGCTGATACATTGTTTGACATAAGAGATTCAATATTTCAGCTGATATATTATTTGACATAAGAGATTCAATATTTCAGCTGATACATCATTTGACATAAGAGATTCAATATTTCAGCTGATACATTATTTGACATAAGAGATTCAATATTTCAGCTGATACATTATTTGACATAAGAGATTCAATATTTCAGCTGATACATTATTTAACATATGGAGATTCAATATATCAGCTGATACATTGTTTGACATAAGAGATTCAATATTTCAGCTGATATATTATTTGACATAAGAGATTCAATATTTCAGCTGATACATCATTTGACATAAGAGATTCAATATTTCAGCTGATACATTATTTGACATAAGAGATTCAATATTTCAGCTGATACATTATTTGACATAAGAGATTCAGTATTTCAGCTGATACATTATTTGACATAAGAGATTCAATATTTCAGCTGATACATTATTTGACATGTAGAGATTCAATATTTCAGCTGATACATTATTTGACATAAGAGATTCAATATTTCAGCTGATTTTGATATAGAGATTCAATATTTCAGCTGATACATTATTTGACATAAGAGATTCAATATTTCAGCTGATACATTATTTAACATATGGAGATTCAATATTTCAGCCGATACATTATTTGACATGTACACATTCAATATTTCAGCTGATACATTATTTGACATAAGAGATTCAATATTTCACCTGATACATTATTTGACATAAGAGATTCAATATTTCAGCTGATACATTATTTGACATAGATATTCAATATTTTAGCTGATACATTATTTGACATAAGAGATTCAATATTTCTTTCTGCTGATACATTATTTGACATAAGAGATTCAATATTTTAGCTGATACATTATTTGACATATAGATATTCAATATTATAGCTGATACATTATTTGACATAAGGGATTCAATATTTCAGCTGACACACTATTTGACATATAGAGATTCAATATTTGAACTAATATATTATTTGACATAAGATATTCAATATTTCAGCTGATACATTATTTAACATATGGAGATTCAATATTTCAGCTGACACACTATTTGACATATAGAGATTCAATATTTCAGCTTATATATTATTTGACATAAGATGTTCAATATTTCAGCTGATACATTGTTTGACATATTGTAGAGATTCAATATTTCAGCTGATATATTATTTGACATAAGAAATTCGATAATTCAGCTGATACATTATTTGACATAAGAGATTCAATATTTCAGCTGATACATTATTTGACATAAGAGATTCAATATTTCACCTGATACATTATTTGACATAAGAGATTCAATATTTCAGCTGATACATTATTTGACATAAGAGATTCAATATTTCAGCTGATACATTATTTGACATAAGAGATTCAATATTTCAGCTGATACATTATTTAACATATGGAGATTCAATATTTCAGCTGATACATTGTTTGACATAAGAGATTCAATATTTCAGCTGATATATTATTTGACATAAGAGATTCAATATTTCAGCTGATACATCATTTGACATAAGAGATTCAATATTTCAGCTGATACATTATTTGACATAAGAGATTCAATATTTCAGCTGATACATTATTTGACATAAGAGATTCAATATTTCAGCTGATACATTATTTAACATATGGAGATTCAATATATCAGCTGATACATTGTTTGACATAAGAGATTCAATATTTCAGCTGATATATTATTTGACATAAGAGATTCAATATTTCAGCTGATACATCATTTGACATAAGAGATTCAATATTTCAGCTGATACATTATTTGACATAAGAGATTCAATATTTCAGCTGATACATTATTTGACATAAGAGATTCAGTATTTCAGCTGATACATTATTTGACATAAGAGATTCAATATTTCAGCTGATACATTATTTGACATGTAGAGATTCAATATTTCAGCTGATACATTATTTGACATAAGAGATTCAATATTTCAGCTGATTTTGATATAGAGATTCAATATTTCAGCTGATACATTATTTGACATAAGAGATTCAATATTTCAGCTGATACATTATTTAACATATGGAGATTCAATATTTCAGCCGATACATTATTTGACATGTACACATTCAATATTTCAGCTGATACATTGTTTGATATAAGAGATTCAATATTTCAGCTGATATATTATTTGACATAAGAAATTCGATATTTCAGCTGATACATTATTTAACATATTATGGAGATTCAATATTTCAGCTGATTTTGATATAGAGATTCAATATTTCAGCTGATACATTATTTGACATAAGAGATTCAATATTTCAGCCGATACATTATTTGACATAAGAGATTCAATATTTCAGCCGATACATTATTTGACATGTAGACATTCAATATATCTGCTGATACATTGTTTGATATAAGAGATTCAATATTTCAGCTGATATATTATTTGACATAAGAAATTCGATAATTCAGCTGATACATTGTTTGACATAAGAGATGCAATATTTCAGCTGATACATTATTTGACATAAGAGATTCAATATTTCACCTGATACATTATTTGACATAAGAGATTCAATATTTCACCTGATACATTATTTGACATAAAAGATTCAATATTTCAGCTGATACGCGATACGCTATGGTGTGACAGGGCCTATAAGGCCCTGTCACATCATGGCGTATCGCTATATCGACATAAGAAATTCGATATAAGAAATTCGATATTTCAGCTGATACATTATTTGACATAAGAGATTCAATATTTCAGCTGATACATTATTTAACATATGGAGATTCAATATTTCAGCTGATACATTATTTGACATAAGAAATTCGATATTTCAGCTGATACATTGTTTGACATAAGAGATTCAATATTTCAGCTGATACATCAATGACATGTAGAGATTCAATATTTCAGCTGATACATTATTTGACATGTAGAGATTCAATATTTCAGCTGATACATTATTTGACATATAGAGATTCAATATTTCAGCTGATACATTATTTGACATGTAGAGATTCAATATTTTAGCTGACACATTATTTGACATAAGAGATTCAATATTTCAGCTGATACATTATTTGACATAAGAGATTCAATATTTCAGCTGATATATTATTTGACATAAGAGATTCAATATTTCAGCTGATATATTGTTTGACATATTGTAGAGATTCAATGATTCAGCTGATACATTATTTGACATTTGTAGATATCCAATATTTCAGCTGATATATTATGTGACATAAGAGATTCAATATTTCAGCTGATATATTATGTGACATAAGAGATTCAATATTTCAGCTGATACATTATGTGACATAAGAGATTCAATATTTCAGCTGATATATTATTTAACATAGAGGTTCAATATTTCAGCTGATGCATTATTTAACATTATAGAGGTTCAATATTTCAGCTGATACATTATTTGACCTGTAGATATTCAATATTTTAGCTGATACATTATTTGACATATAGGGATTCAATATTTTAGCTGATACATTATTTGAAATAGAGATTCAATATTTCAGCTGATACATTATTTGACATAAGAAATTCAATATTTCAGCTGATATATTGTTTGACACGTAGAGATTCAATATTTCAGCTGATAAATTATTTGACATAAGGTCCCACACCACCAAATAAGTTCCCTATTGCTTTGTGTGGTTAAGAGGTTAAGTTCATGTTATTTTTTTCACGTTTAGAGCAAACTGGTTCATTCATTTGAAGATCAAGTTGTCTTTTGCTTACAAAAAAAGAATCACTTTTGTGGGGGGGTTGACATGCATTACTTTCTCGCTACGGGCCAATGATATCTATTTTAGGTACGACAGGCTGCCTAGATTCTAAGATCAGGGATTTTGGCTCTAAATTGATGGAAACAGTGAAATCGTGTAAAATAATACCAGTCAGGAAAAAGTTAGAGAATCTGGGCCTAATGTGGAGAAAATAACCTACAAATGCCAAATGATGAAACATATAGGTACATTTACAACACTCTTTACCTTTTCTAGGACGTTAAATCTAGACTTATGGTGGGGTCTATCGTAATTTCCAATACTGACGGGTATTGCCAGAATGCAAAATATTGTTTGGTGTATAATAATAATAATAATAATAATAATAATAATAATAATAATAATAATAATAACAAGAAAGGTACTCAAAGAGAACAAATACTCCACTATTAACATGTCAACAAAATCCAACGGACAATCAGACGGAGAATAAGGGTGTCTTTTTCCCAAGGGGGGGGGGGGGGGGGGGGGGGGGGGGGGGGGGGCGCACTCATTGATATGGTATACCTATTGGGTTTTTTTTGTTTGTAAAAAGCCCCCAATTTGTTCAAAATTGAGTGCTTTTCTAACAGAATTGGCATATTGATGGGTGGGCAATTGGCCCGAAAATAGGTATAGAGAAAGTCAAATATTTTCGAAGTCCGGCAGGCACATCCATGTATGATTTTGGGCGAAAGTATCCCCCCCCTAACCATCCCTCACCCGGGTCTTTTTCAACCTGGCGCGCTAAGGGTTGCTTTGCTTGAATCGATAGTCAAGTGTCAAGTGAAACCATCATAATTTGTGTTTACCTAAATTAATTTGAGATTCAATCTAAGGTTTGATTTTCAGTTATGTACATCTATAAAAAGATGATAAAATATGTTGATAAAATCACAAACTGGATTTAGAGCGATTTGAATTGACTGCTCTTACGTCAAAGAGAATTTAGTAGTGTGCTCCCTTGTGTCACGATCACAGGCTGTGCTTAGTTATGGGCGCACACAAGGGGGCACTACACTAAATCCTTGCGCGTTTGGTGTATGGTTCGGAGAAATAGTACCTATATCAATTTGATCATCGTCCCAGCCTCCCAGGGGAAGCAAATAGAAGTAAATCTTGCTTATTTTTTATGAAAAAGATAGAATAGAACCTCAGCATTGCTAATGTGGTCAAAAATCGTCGGAATCGAATACGCACGGGAGCCTAGGCTGCGGAAGGATATCGTTGCCGGAACCGGTGAGGAAGCGAAAATATCGGTTTAAAATGGTGAGGGCGCTGTTTAGGTGCCCGTAGCGAAAAATTTCATCTAGATGGGTCAAGAAAAATCAAGTTTAAAATAAAATTCAACACATATCTAATACATTCATGCGAAATAAAAACTTCCATCATTGTTACGTGGGGTAAAAATACGGTCTTGAAAAAGGGCCGAAACGCGTGTATTTCAATGGGGGAGGTATTTAGTGGTGTGCCCCCACAACTAATTCAGTCTAGCCACTTCCGGCCAAAAATTGAGTACAGCAATAGTTCCTAGCTCGCACCAAAGTGTGCGAGATCACATAAGCTGCTATTGTCCTCTCGAATGTTGCATTTATGTGTTTGGAATATGTACGTAAAGTTTGTAAAAAACGGGATGATTTGAACTTTACTATAATTCTATCCGCCGATTTACCGCCACCGTGCATCCCAGCCTGAGGACTTTCAATTAGGTGATGAAATTAATACTTCCTGATTCAGCGGCATTTACTGAAAAATGTAATCAGCTAACTTGCCTTGATATTCATATATATGTTATAAATAAGCATTTAAGGCATAAGATTGCAAATTCACATAAAAATTGATAGAAGAATTGTTGAAATAGAGCGGTTTTAATAGGCCGCCATTTGCGTGTAAAGCCTATGGGGAGCGAATTAGGTTTATGCTCCCTATACTAGCAAATAGCAAACGAACCTCGGTAAGGGCCGCGGAAGGATGAAAGGAAATAATTGAATGCCGACACTTTGGAACCCGGTACTATATCCTAACGGAATAAATCGTATTGAAAACTGGAAACCATACCAAACCATAGCTCATTCTTCGGCTGCCCTTACTTGAATCTATAGCAAACAATCAAACCCGGCGCTGGACAAAAATATTTGCCAATAAATAGGCCTACGGTAAAGTTTTGTCAAGAATTTGACAACATTTTGTTACTTATACATAGGCCTCATAGGCCTACTAGTCTACTACCTACACTTTTACAGCATGAAATGAAGTTTTCGATAGAATACGAGAGTTAGGTACAGTACAGTAATCGAAACAAAATTTATAATAAGCTTCCACAGATGGTTGAAACAATCGCAATCCATTGATTCATATCTGATCTGAATTCTGATAGTGACTGATACTAGTGATAGCATCTCTTTGAGACTGAATAATATTAACAAATGTATTGGTAATTCAATGTATCAAACCATGGACTTATCAGTCTGATAAGTCCATGATCAAACGACACATGATTATGATACAGTTCGGAATGCAGCAGTCATGGCAGTGAGCCCTGTAATGTAAACCATCTCTTGGATTTGGAATTTGACGTAAAATAAGCAATTTGATGAATGATGGTAGAATTGATTGGAATGAAATTTTCAGCAGACTATCAGCAAGCTAAGACAGGGCACAGACCTTCTCGGCGCAATATCTTGGGAACGAATTGAGCGATTGGAATGAAATTTTCAGCATCGGGTCGAGTCGACAAATTGTCGAATCAGATCGGTCGGCTGAAAATGTGTGACGTGGCTTTTCGGGTTACCATAACGACCAAATTTCCCTGAACCCGTAGTGAAAAATTAAAAATTAGCTCTAAATTGCTCATTTTTGCATGTTTGATTCCAAAACCTGGGTGCATGATGCTGGATATGATGTTCAACATGTACGATGCATAGTTTTGTGAATTCCTCAGATTTTGTTCGTGCATGGTTTCCATGGAAACCGGTGAAATTTGGTATTTTTGGTAAAAATGGCTCCCGTTGCCATGGAAACGGTCACATTTTTCCGGGTGGCACATTAAATCAGGGTACTGTGATCATCAACCTGTGTGCCAAATATCAGTGCACTAGCTCAATTTGTTTTTGAGATATCTCATCAGGAGTATTTTCCCATTGTTTTCAATGGGGGAGATAATATTAGATAATCTGAGATAAGCTAAATCCACGATAACAACAATTCCAGCGCGTATTTTTCCCCGAAACGCGGAGTCGTAGCGCATGTCGAGAAAAAAATAACGTGTGCCGATTCTGGCTGGAATAGGTCGATTAGTTTTCGAGTAATTTGAAAATGATAGTCGGTCCACAGAAACAAAAACAATATACTCAGTATTAACTTTGTTAATAATGGAGTATAATAATTTTTTCAATGTTCTTTAATTTTCGCGCATTTCATTCTGTGCACTTTGTGCAAAATTTACATTGATGTGTGTGTTTGGTATTCTGTGCTCCCACACGTAGACTTGCACGCTCCAAGAAAATAGGCTTGAGCATGCTTATTTTTGCACCAATGTCATGGTAAGCTGTAAGCGCGAACATTACGGTACCACGAAAATTGACACAAGTAGGCCTGATTAGCAGACTATCAGCAAGCTAAGACAGGGCACAGACCTTCTCGGCGCAATATCTTGGGAACGAATTGAGCGATTGGAATGAAATTTTCAGCGTCGGGTCGAGTCGACAAATTGTCGAATCAGATCGGTCGGCTGAAAATGTGTGACGTGGCTTTTCGGGTTACCATGACGACCAAATTTCCCTGAACCCGTAGTGAAAAATTAAAAATTAGCTCTAAATTGCTCATTTTTGCATGTTTGATTCCAAAACCTGGGTGCATGATGCTGGATATGATGTTCAACATGTACGATGCATAGTTTTGTGAATTCCTCAGATTTTGTTCGTGCATGGTTTCCATGGAAACCGGTGAAATTTGGTATTTTTTGATAAAAATGGCTCCCGTTGCCATGGAAACGGTCACATTTTTCCGGGTGGCACATTAAATCAGGGTACTGTGATCATCAACCTGTGTGCCAAATATCAGTGCACTAGCTCAATTTGTTTTTGAGATATCTCATCGGGAGTATTTTCCCATTGTTTTCAATGGGGGAGATAATATTAGATAATCTGAGATAAGCTAAATCCACGATAACAACAATTCCAGCTCGTATTTTCCCCCGAAACGCGGAGTCGTAGCGCATGTCGAGAAAAAAATAACGTGTGCCGATTCTGGTTGGAATAGGTCGATTAGTTTTCGAGTAATTTGAAAATGATAGTCGGTCCACAGAAACAAAAACAATATACTCAGTATTAACTTTGTTAATAATGGAGTATAATAATTTTTTCAATGTTCTTTAATTTTCGCGCATTTCATTCTGTGCACTTTGTGTAAAATTTACATTGATGTGTGTGTTTGGTATTCTGTGCTCCCACACGTAGACTTGCACGCTCCAAGAAAATAGGCTTGAGCATGCTTATTTTTGCACCAATGTCATGGTAAGCTGTAAGCGCGAACATTACGGTACCACGAAAATTGACACAAGTAGGCCTGATTAGCAGACTATCAGCAAGCTAAGACAGGGCACAGACCTTCTCGGCGCAATATCTTGGGAACGAATTGAGCGATTGGAATGAAATTTTCAGCGTCGGGTCGAGTCGACAAATTGTCGAATCAGATCGGTCGGCTGAAAATGTGTGACGTGGCTTTTCGGGTTACCATGACGACCAAATTTCCCTGAACCCGTAGTGAAAAATTAAAAATTAGCTCTAAATTGCTCATTTTTGCATGTTTGATTCCAAAACCTGGGTGCATGATGCTGGATATGATGTTCAACATTTACGATGCATAGTTTTGTGAATTCCTCAGATTTTGTTTTGCACGAAAATTGACACAAGTAGGCCTGATTAGCAGACTATCAGCAAGCTAAGACAGGGCACAGACCTTCTCGGCGCAATATCTTGGGAACGAATTGAGCGATTGGAATGAAATTTTCAGCGTCGGGTCGAGTCGACAAATTGTCGAATCAGATCGGTCGGCTGAAAATGTGTGACGTGGCTTTTCGGGTTACCATGACGACCAAATTTCCCTGAACCCGTAGTGAAAAATTAAAAATTAGCTCTAAATTGCTCATTTTTGCATGTTTGATTCCAAAACCTGGGTGCATGATGCTGGATATGATGTTCAACATGTACGATGCATAGTTTTGTGAATTCCTCAGATTTTGTTCGTGCATGGTTTCCATGGAAACCGGTGAAATTTGGTATTTTTTGATAAAAATGGCTCCCGTTGCCATGGAAACGGTCACATTTTTCCGGGTGGCACATTAAATCAGGGTACTGTGATCATCAACCTGTGTGCCAAATATCAGTGCACTAGCTCAATTTGTTTTTGAGATATCTCATCGGGAGTATTTTCCCATTGTTTTCAATGGGGGAGATAATATTAGATAATCTGAGATAAGCTAAATCCACGATAACAACAATTCCAGCTCGTATTTTTCCCCGAAACGCGGAGTCGTAGCGCATGTCGAGAAAAAAATAACGTGTGCCGATTCTGGTTGGAATAGGTCGATTAGTTTTCGAGTAATTTGAAAATGATAGTCGGTCCACAGAAACAAAAACAATATACTCAGTATTAAGGGGGCTGTGCACCTTCAGGTACAGCCTCCGTAAAACTGCCGTAGCTTCGTCATTATTCATACAATCCATATAAAAGTATACATTTTCTTGAAGTAAAGGGTTCAATAAATCTAACCATGAACATGATTTTTTTCGAAAATTGAGCTTTTTGGTAAAAATGATAAAAAACACGTATTTTAGGTTTTGTCAAGATAACTAAAAATATATTTTGTCGAAAGTTATCGTTCTAGATGTATTGTAATCTTAACAAAATTATCTAGGAATCTTTTTTTTTGTTTGTTGATTTTGGACATACTTTATGATTTATTGACCAAATAAGGCATAAAAGTCAACATTCTGAATTAAAAAAACCGTCCATTTCCACAAAAAGACCCCTAAATTTTGAACTAGGCAAATTATAATTAAACAAAAAAAACGATTCCTAGCGATGATCATGCTCTTTCCATAAAGCCTACTTGCGTTTCATCAGATGCAGTATTTATCGACTTATTGTTTCCATAAAATTGCACATTTTACTCAAAAATGAACATAAAGAAATCAACCGATGAAGGTGAAAATGTGACAATACCGCCGTTTGATCATGGTTTACGGGAAAATACACCAATTTCAAATCCTGTTCTTTATATATTATGAGAAGCATATGAATCCCCAACTTCGTGCAAAGTTTGATTACAAACCGTTATTTTCTTGGTATCAAAATAACCTCAAACGTGTGTTAAAAACCCACCTTTGTCATGATGCAGAGTGTGAAAAAGAAGCCATACCTTTTCATGCGCATTCGAAGTGCGTCTACAATTTCCAGGAAGCGTAACGCATGAAAACGCGTGCGTTAATTGCTAACGAGCGCGAACGCGCATGGAATGTTTTGAGTTGGCAAATTAAATGGTGACGCGTGCGCGTTAAACCGGTTGACAAATATTACACGCTCGTGTATTAATTTCTGAACGCAACCTCGCGGCTAATCATCAAAGTTTATCATTAAGGCCCAGTGCAGTTTGCAAGTCTTCATCAATGTGATCATTTTCAAATGCACCGTGACGCAGATAGTGAGTTCTGGGTGTAAAAATCAGCCCTTCCTGTAGATTTAGTATAAACTTAGTAAAGGTGAGAAAATTGGAAAAATAAGAGAGAAAGCGAGAAATGGTGATGAAGATTTAATTATGACGTCGTTTGGTCGCAGCTGTCTGATAAATTTGTTCTTCTTCTTCTACTTCAGGGACGGAATCAGGTAAGCTTCTAATCAAAGTCACGTCACGAATTCCGATTTTATCAAAGTAAAAAGCCAAAAATTGCACTGAACTTGACCCTCGATATGCCAGCGCAACTGAAAAAAGGGAATTAGGTTTAGGTATAACACTTATTACTCAATGTTCAATGAAGCAGGATAATAAGGTTAAAGGTTTGTAAAATGACTATGAACATAATATGAACAGGTATTAAACAGTAGAGTGTCCCCCGGTCCCTTTTATTTTCTGTAAATACACTAGGTTGAAGGGGGCGAGGGTTTTTGAAATACAGTGCAGGACTTATAGTGGGTTGGAGGGATCGAGCCCCCCCCCCCCCCCCCCCCCCCAATTTGGCGGTGGGTTTTTAAGGACGACACGTCTCGAGCACCGCCCCTCCCCGTTTTCAAATTTCGGACTCATCGGCGGTAATTCAGCCTGGTATAAGGTAAAGTCCACCGGGAAAATACCATTTGCCTTAAGCATTTTGGTTGGATCTCTTTAAAATTAGTTTTCCATCTACTGAAGATAACAATGATAACGGTCAAAACACTGCCATTATTAACCATTATATATAGTACTATAGTAGTATTAGGCCTATTATTTATTAGCTATCCCTATAAATTGCCTTGTCACCTACGTAGATTGAAGCATACTTTTTTCATTGGGAGAAAGGCAAACAAGTAGCCTACAAGGATATCAAAGGTGCAACTATGCACTATTTAATTAATTAGGCCTATTGTTTATACATCTCATGCTCATAACATCGTTACCATATTATTATTTTTTTTTTGGGGGGGGGGGAGGGGGGGGGGGGGAGGGGGGGGGGGGGGTCCGACGGACAGCAGTATAGACCATCCTCTCCTACCATAACCCACCCTTTCCCATTTGCTTTCAGTTTAAAACATTCAGACGTTTTATTGATTCAAAAATATGAATGAGGAGCCATTTTAGCGATCGAAATGGGAAGACCTTTGTTCAGCATGTTCAGTCAGAATTTCAATCGGTTTGTTCCCGAATTTATATATATATTATTATTCAATTTAACCATGAAATATTAGGAAGATGCATAGAAGAAACATGACTTGATTGACCTGGTAATATCTTGGAACTTATTTTGTTTGATATTATGATTATGGCATGTTACCAAACCGTATAGGCCTAACACCAAAACGCAAACTGAAATAAATTAAGCTTAATAATGGATATTATATAAAAATACAGGAGATGATGTCCAGCCCTACCCTTCCCTATATATACCCCCACGACCCCCCCCTTGTTTTAGATTGCCGCGTGTGCACATTTACAAAGTTAGACTATATATAATATAAACCATGATAACATCGGCGTGCCCGACTATGCTTCTCCGATCATACACTCGCCCATACTAATTAATATGTAGGCCTATGTCAAATGACACTTATAATTTATATTATGTTTGATATAAAATGACAAATTAGTACATCGAGTTGAACTAATTGAGAACATAGCTAACAAAACAACGATAAAAAGTAATAGGGATACCATAATTAGTGATGACAATAATTAAATAAACAGGTCTTGGATGGACGGGCGAGTGGGACAGACATGGACAATATCGAAAGGAAACAAAAAGACAACATAACACCTTCGGATAAAACTCCAGTGTGAGTCTTTTTGATACTTCTCTTGATGTTTCATGGATTAAAAATCTTTCTCTGTCCTTTATTTTTGTATTTTTTCCTACTCTCTTTCCAAACTCCTTGACACTAACTCTTGCCCAAAGCCTTGTTTTATTTATTACTTGCTTCAGCCACACCCCGGCAAAAATGATGGTTTGATAAAAGTCGAGCCCCGATGCGTAAACAACGCGTGTGACCAAGCCCTCAAAACGCGCCAAAAACATAGCGGTTAACGCAGCACGCATTGGCGGCATTCTAAACAACAGCGTCGCGTATTAAGCGAACAGGCGCGTGCTAATTTGCGTGAAAAACAAAACTTTCACGGGATACGCGGCGCATGGGAATTTCGCTGATCCCCTGCGGGCAGACTTTTCCATTCCACTTTGTAGATGATCAGACTAAGGGATTTAAATCCTTCTAAATAGGCTTTTGGGATTTCGAAATTGAAAATTTCTTTTCATGTACTGATAGATAACACTATGAAGTTTTGAAAAATGAAGAAAAGTGAAATTAGTGAAAAATACAAAATTGAGAGTGCACAGCCGCCTTAACTTTGTTAATAATGGAGTATAATAATTTTTTCAATGTTCTTTAATTTTCGCGCATTTCATTCTGTGCACTTTGTGTAAAATTTACATTGATGTGTGTGTTTGGTATTCTGTGCTCCCACACGTAGACTTGCACGCTCCAAGAATATAGGCTTGAGCATGCTTATTTTTGCACCAATGTCATGGTAAGCTGTAAGCGCGAACATTACGGTACCACGAAAATTGACACAAGTAGGCCTGATTAGCAGACTATCAGCAAGCTAAGACAGGGCACAGACCTTCTCGGCGCAATATCTTGGGAACGAATTGAGCGATTGGAATGAAATTTTCAGCGTCGGGTCGAGTCGACAAATTGTCGAATCAGATCGGTCGGCTGAAAATGTGTGACGTGGCTTTTCGGGTTACCATGACGACCAAATTTCCCTGAACCCGTAGTGAAAAATTAAAAATTAGCTCTAAATTGCTCATTTTTGCATGTTTGATTCCAAAACCTGGGTGCATGATGCTGGATATGATGTTCAACATTTACGATGCATAGTTTTGTGAATTCCTCAGATTTTGTTTTGCACGAAAATTGACACAAGTAGGCCTGATTAGCAGACTATCAGCAAGCTAAGACAGGGCACAGACCTTCTCGGCGCAATATCTTGGGAACGAATTGAGCGATTGGAATGAAATTTTCAGCGTCGGGTCGAGTCGACAAATTGTCGAATCAGATCGGTCGGCTGAAAATGTGTGACGTGGCTTTTCGGGTTACCATGACGACCAAATTTCCCTGAACCCGTAGTGAAAAATTAAAAATTAGCTCTAAATTGCTCATTTTTGCATGTTTGATTCCAAAACCTGGGTGCATGATGCTGGATATGATGTTCAACATGTACGATGCATAGTTTTGTGAATTCCTCAGATTTTGTTCGTGCATGGTTTCCATGGAAACCGGTGAAATTTTGTATTTTTTGATAAAAATGGCTCCCGTTGCCATGGAAACGGTCACATTTTCCGGGTGGCACATTAAATCAGGGTACTGTGATCATCAACCTGTGTGCCAAATATCAGTGCACTAGCTCAATTTGTTTTTGAGATATCTCATCGGGAGTATTTTCCCATTGTTTTCAATGGGGGAGATAATATTAGATAATCTGAGATAAGCTAAATCCACGATAACAACAATTCCAGCTCGTATTTTTCCCCGAAACGCGGAGTCGTAGCGCATGTCGAGAAAAAAATAACGTGTGCCGATTCTGGTTGGAATAGGTCGATTAGTTTTCGAGTAATTTGAAAATGATAGTCGGTCCACAGAAACAAAAACAATATACTCAGTATTAACTTTGTTAATAATGGAGTATAATAATTTTTTCAATGTTCTTTAATTTTCGCGCATTTCATTCTGTGCACTTTGTGTAAAATTTACATTGATGTGTGTGTTTGGTATTCTGTGCTCCCACACGTAGACTTGCACGCTCCAAGAAAATAGGCTTGAGCATGCTTATTTTTGCACCAATGTCATGGTAAGCTGTAAGCGCGAACATTACGGTACCACGAAAATTGACACAAGTAGGCCTGATTAGCAGACTATCAGCAAGCTAAGACAGGGCACAGACCTTCTCGGCGCAATATCTTGGGAACGAATTGAGCGATTGGAATGAAATTTTCAGCGTCGGGTCGAGTCGACAAATTGTCGAATCAGATCGGTCGGCTGAAAATGTGTGACGTGGCTTTTCGGGTTACCATGACGACCAAATTTCCCTGAACCCGTAGTGAAAAATTAAAAATTAGCTCTAAATTGCTCATTTTTGCATGTTTGATTCCAAAACCTGGGTGCATGATGCTGGATATGATGTTCAACATTTACGATGCATAGTTTTGTGAATTCCTCACATTTTGTTTTGCACGAAAATTGACACAAGTAGGCCTGATTAGCAGACTATCAGCAAGCTAAGACAGGGCACAGACCTTCTCGGCGCAATATCTTGGGAACGAATTGAGCGATTGGAATGAAATTTTCAGCGTCGGGTCGAGTCGACAAATTGTCGAATCAGATCGGTCGGCTGAAAATGTGTGACGTGGCTTTTCGGGTTACCATGACGACCAAATTTCCCTGAACCCGTAGTGAAAAATTAAAAATTAGCTCTAAATTGCTCATTTTTGCATGTTTGATTCCAAAACCTGGGTGCATGATGCTGGATATGATGTTCAACATGTACGATGCATAGTTTTGTGAATTCCTCAGATTTTGTTCGTGCATGGTTTCCATGGAAACCGGTGAAATTTGGTATTTTTTGATAAAAATGGCTCCCGTTGCCATGGAAACGGTCACATTTTTCCGGGTGGCACATTAAATCAGGGTACTGTGATCATCAACCTGTGTGCCAAATATCAGTGCACTAGCTCAATTTGTTTTTGAGATATCTCATCGGGAGTATTTTCCCATTGTTTTCAATGGGGGAGATAATATTAGATAATCTGAGATAAGCTAAATCCACGATAACAACAATTCCAGCTCGTATTTTCCCCCGAAACGCGGAGTCGTAGCGCATGTCGAGAAAAAAATAACGTGTGCCGATTCTGGTTGGAATAGGTCGATTAGTTTTCGAGTAATTTGAAAATGATAGTCGGTCCACAGAAACAAAAACAATATACTCAGTATTAACTTTGTTAATAATGGAGTATAATAATTTTTTCAATGTTCTTTAATTTTCGCGCATTTCATTCTGTGCACTTTGTGTAAAATTTACATTGATGTGTGTGTTTGGTATTCTGTGCTCCCACACGTAGACTTGCACGCTCCAAGAAAATAGGCTTGAGCATGCTTATTTTTGCACCAATGTCATGGTAAGCTGTAAGCGCGAACATTACGGTACCACGAAAATTGACACAAGTAGGCCTGATTAGCAGACTATCAGCAAGCTAAGACAGGGCACAGACCTTCTCGGCGCAATATCTTGGGAACGAATTGAGCGATTGGAATGAAATTTTCAGCGTCGGGTCGAGTCGACAAATTGTCGAATCAGATCGGTCGGCTGAAAATGTGTGACGTGGCTTTTCGGGTTACCATGACGACCAAATTTCCCTGAACCCGTAGTGAAAAATTAAAAATTAGCTCTAAATTGCTCATTTTTGCATGTTTGATTCCAAAACCTGGGTGCATGATGCTGGATATGATGTTCAACATTTACGATGCATAGTTTTGTGAATTCCTCACATTTTGTTTTGCACGAAAATTGACACAAGTAGGCCTGATTAGCAGACTATCAGCAAGCTAAGACAGGGCACAGACCTTCTCGGCGCAATATCTTGGGAACGAATTGAGCGATTGGAATGAAATTTTCAGCGTCGGGTCGAGTCGACAAATTGTCGAATCAGATCGGTCGGCTGAAAATGTGTGACGTGGCTTTTCGGGTTACCATGACGACCAAATTTCCCTGAACCCGTAGTGAAAAATTAAAAATTAGCTCTAAATTGCTCATTTTTGCATGTTTGATTCCAAAACCTGGGTGCATGATGCTGGATATGATGTTCAACATGTACGATGCATAGTTTTGTGAATTCCTCAGATTTTGTTCGTGCATGGTTTCCATGGAAACCGGTGAAATTTGGTATTTTTTGATAAAAATGGCTCCCGTTGCCATGGAAACGGTCACATTTTTCCGGGTGGCACATTAAATCAGGGTACTGTGATCATCAACCTGTGTGCCAAATATCAGTGCACTAGCTCAATTTGTTTTTGAGATATCTCATCGGGAGTATTTTCCCATTGTTTTCAATGGGGGAGATAATATTAGATAATCTGAGATAAGCTAAATCCACGATAACAACAATTCCAGCTCGTATTTTCCCCCGAAACGCGGAGTCGTAGCGCATGTCGAGAAAAAAATAACGTGTGCCGATTCTGGTTGGAATAGGTCGATTAGTTTTCGAGTAATTTGAAAATGATAGTCGGTCCACAGAAACAAAAACAATATACTCAGTATTAACTTTGTTAATAATGGAGTATAATAATTTTTTCAATGTTCTTTAATTTTCGCGCATTTCATTCTGTGCACTTTGTGTAAAATTTACATTGATGTGTGTGTTTGGTATTCTGTGCTCCCACACGTAGACTTGCACGCTCCAAGAAAATAGGCTTGAGCATGCTTATTTTTGCACCAATGTCATGGTAAGCTGTAAGCGCGAACATTACGGTACCACGAAAATTGACACAAGTAGGCCTGATTAGCAGACTATCAGCAAGCTAAGACAGGGCACAGACCTTCTCGGCGCAATATCTTGGGAACGAATTGAGCGATTGGAATGAAATTTTCAGCGTCGGGTCGAGTCGACAAATTGTCGAATCAGATCGGTCGGCTGAAAATGTGTGACGTGGCTTTTCGGGTTACCATGACGACCAAATTTCCCTGAACCCGTAGTGAAAAATTAAAAATTAGCTCTAAATTGCTCATTTTTGCATGTTTGATTCCAAAACCTGGGTGCATGATGCTGGATATGATGTTCAACATTTACGATGCATAGTTTTGTGAATTCCTCAGATTTTGTTTTGCACGAAAATTGACACAAGTAGGCCTGATTAGCAGACTATCAGCAAGCTAAGACAGGGCACAGACCTTCTCGGCGCAATATCTTGGGAACGAATTGAGCGATTGGAATGAAATTTTCAGCGTCGGGTCGAGTCGACAAATTGTCGAATCAGATCGGTCGGCTGAAAATGTGTGACGTGGCTTTTCGGGTTACCATGACGACCAAATTTCCCTGAACCCGTAGTGAAAAATTAAAAATTAGCTCTAAATTGCTCATTTTTGCATGTTTGATTCCAAAACCTGGGTGCATGATGCTGGATATGATGTTCAACATGTACGATGCATAGTTTTGTGAATTCCTCAGATTTTGTTCGTGCATGGTTTCCATGGAAACCGGTGAAATTTGGTATTTTTTGATAAAAATGGCTCCCGTTGCCATGGAAACGGTCACATTTTTCCGGGTGGCACATTAAATCAGGGTACTGTGATCATCAACCTGTGTGCCAAATATCAGTGCACTAGCTCAATTTGTTTTTGAGATATCTCATCGGGAGTATTTTCCCATTGTTTTCAATGGGGGAGATAATATTAGATAATCTGAGATAAGCTAAATCCACGATAACAACAATTCCAGCTCGTATTTTTCCCCGAAACGCGGAGTCGTAGCGCATGTCGAGAAAAAAATAACGTGTGCCGATTCTGGTTGGAATAGGTCGATTAGTTTTCGAGTAATTTGAAAATGATAGTCGGTCCACAGAAACAAAAACAATATACTCAGTATTAACTTTGTTAATAATGGAGTATAATAATTTTTTCAATGTTCTTTAATTTTCGCGCATTTCATTCTGTGCACTTTGTGTAAAATTTACATTGATGTGTGTGTTTGGTATTCTGTGCTCCCACACGTAGACTTGCACGCTCCAAGAATATAGGCTTGAGCATGCTTATTTTTGCACCAATGTCATGGTAAGCTGTAAGCGCGAACATTACGGTACCACGAAAATTGACACAAGTAGGCCTGATTAGCAGACTATCAGCAAGCTAAGACAGGGCACAGACCTTCTCGGCGCAATATCTTGGGAACGAATTGAGCGATTGGAATGAAATTTTCAGCGTCGGGTCGAGTCGACAAATTGTCGAATCAGATCGGTCGGCTGAAAATGTGTGACGTGGCTTTTCGGGTTACCATGACGACCAAATTTCCCTGAACCCGTAGTGAAAAATTAAAAATTAGCTCTAAATTGCTCATTTTTGCATGTTTGATTCCAAAACCTGGGTGCATGATGCTGGATATGATGTTCAACATTTACGATGCATAGTTTTGTGAATTCCTCAGATTTTGTTTTGCACGAAAATTGACACAAGTAGGCCTGATTAGCAGACTATCAGCAAGCTAAGACAGGGCACAGACCTTCTCGGCGCAATATCTTGGGAACGAATTGAGCGATTGGAATGAAATTTTCAGCGTCGGGTCGAGTCGACAAATTGTCGAATCAGATCGGTCGGCTGAAAATGTGTGACGTGGCTTTTCGGGTTACCATGACGACCAAATTTCCCTGAACCCGTAGTGAAAAATTAAAAATTAGCTCTAAATTGCTCATTTTTGCATGTTTGATTCCAAAACCTGGGTGCATGATGCTGGATATGATGTTCAACATTTACGATGCATAGTTTTGTGAATTCCTCAGATTTTGTTTTGCACTAAAATTGACACAAGTAGGCCTGATTAGCAGACTATCAGCAAGCTAAGACAGGGCACAGACCTTCTCGGCGCAATATCTTGGGAACGAATTGAGCGATTGGAATGAAATTTTCAGCGTCGGGTCGAGTCGACAAATTGTCGAATCAGATCGGTCGGCTGAAAATGTGTGACGTGGCTTTTCGGGTTACCATGACGACCAAATTTCCCTGAACCCGTAGTGAAAAATTAAAAATTAGCTCTAAATTGCTCATTTTTGCATGTTTGATTCCAAAACCTGGGTGCATGATGCTGGATATGATGTTCAACATGTACGATGCATAGTTTTGTGAATTCCTCAGATTTTGTTCGTGCATGGTTTCCATGGAAACCGGTGAAATTTGGTATTTTTTGATAAAAATGGCTCCCGTTGCCATGGAAACGGTCACATTTTTCCGGGTGGCACATTAAATCAGGGTACTGTGATCATCAACCTGTGTGCCAAATATCAGTGCACTAGCTCAATTTGTTTTTGAGATATCTCATCGGGAGTATTTTCCCATTGTTTTCAATGGGGGAGATAATATTAGATAATCTGAGATAAGCTAAATCCACAATAACAACAATTCCAGCTCGTATTTTTCCCCGAAACGCGGAGTCGTAGCGCATGTCGAGAAAAAAATAACGTGTGCCGATTCTGGTTGGAATAGGTCGATTAGTTTTCGAGTAATTTGAAAATGATAGTCGGTCCACAGAAACAAAAACAATATACTCAGTATTAACTTTGTTAATAATGGAGTATAATAATTTTTTCAATGTTCTTTAATTTTCGCGCATTTCATTCTGTGCACTTTGTGTAAAATTTACATTGATGTGTGTGTTTGGTATTCTGTGCTCCCACACGTAGACTTGCACGCTCCAAGAAAATAGGCTTGAGCATGCTTATTTTTGCACCAATGTCATGGTAAGCTGTAAGCGCGAACATTACGGTACCACGAAAATTGACACAAGTAGGCCTGATTAGCAGACTATCAGCAAGCTAAGACAGGGCACAGACCTTCTCGGCGCAATATCTTGGGAACGAATTGAGCGATTGGAATGAAATTTTCAGCGTCGGGTCGAGTCGACAAATTGTCGAATCAGATCGGTCGGCTGAAAATGTGTGACGTGGCTTTTCGGGTTACCATGACGACCAAATTTCCCTGAACCCGTAGTGAAAAATTAAAAATTAGCTCTAAATTGCTCATTTTTGCATGTTTGATTCCAAAACCTGGGTGCATGATGCTGGATATGATGTTCAACATGTACGATGCATAGTTTTGTGAATTCCTCAGATTTTGTTCGTGCATGGTTTCCATGGAAACCGGTGAAATTTGGTATTTTTTGATAAAAATGGCTCCCGTTGCCATGGAAACGGTCACATTTTTCCGGGTGGCACATTAAATCAGGGTACTGTGATCATCAACCTGTGTGCCAAATATCAGTGCACTAGCTCAATTTGTTTTTGAGATATCTCATCGGGAGTATTTTCCCATTGTTTTCAATGGGGGAGATAATATTAGATAATCTGAGATAAGCTAAATCCACGATAACAACAATTCCAGCTCGTATTTTTCCCCGAAACGCGGAGTCGTAGCGCATGTCGAGAAAAAAATAACGTGTGCCGATTCTGGTTGGAATAGGTCGATTAGTTTTCGAGTAATTTGAAAATGATAGTCGGTCCACAGAAACAAAAACAATATACTCAGTATTAACTTTGTTAATAATGGAGTATAATAATTTTTTCAATGTTCTTTAATTTTCGCGCATTTCATTCTGTGCACTTTGTGTAAAATTTACATTGATGTGTGTGTTTGGTATTCTGTGCTCCCACACGTAGACTTGCACGCTCCAAGAAAATAGGCTTGAGCATGCTTATTTTTGCACCAATGTCATGGTAAGCTGTAAGCGTGAACATTACGGTACCACGAAAATTGACACAAGTAGGCCTGATTAGCAGACTATCAGCAAGCTAAGACAGGGCACAGACCTTCTCGGCGCAATATCTTGGGAACGAATTGAGCGATTGGAATGAAATTTTCAGCGTCGGGTCGAGTCGACAAATTGTCGAATCAGATCGGTCGGCTGAAAATGTGTGACGTGGCTTTTCGGGTTACCATGACGACCAAATTTCCCTGAACCCGTAGTGAAAAATTAAAAATTAGCTCTAAATTGCTCATTTTTGCATGTTTGATTCCAAAACCTGGGTGCATGATGCTGGATATGATGTTCAACATGTACGATGCATAGT
The DNA here is from genome assembly GCA_035610835.1 of Ophiura sarsii. Lineage (NCBI taxonomy): Eukaryota > Metazoa > Echinodermata > Ophiuroidea > Amphilepidida > Ophiuridae > Ophiura > Ophiura sarsii. The sequence goes on along the minus strand of CM069459.1, from coordinate 30,075,155 downwards.
TTTGTGAATTCCTCAGATTTTGTTCGTGCATGGTTTCCATGGAAACCGGTGAAATTTGGTATTTTTTGATAAAAATGGCTCCCGTTGCCATGGAAACGGTCACATTTTTCCGGGTGGCACATTAAATCAGGGTACTGTGATCATCAACCTGTGTGCCAAATATCAGTGCACTAGCTCAATTTGTTTTTGAGATATCTCATCGGGAGTATTTTCCCATTGTTTTCAATGGGGGAGATAATATTAGATAATCTGAGATAAGCTAAATCCACGATAACAACAATTCCAGCTCGTATTTTTCCCCGAAACGCGGAGTCGTAGCGCATGTCGAGAAAAAAATAACGTGTGCCGATTCTGGTTGGAATAGGTCGATTAGTTTTCGAGTAATTTGAAAATGATAGTCGGTCCACAGAAACAAAAACAATATACTCAGTATTAACTTTGTTAATAATGGAGTATAATAATTTTTTCAATGTTCTTTAATTTTCGCGCATTTCATTCTGTGCACTTTGTGTAAAATTTACATTGATGTGTGTGTTTGGTATTCTGTGCTCCGACACGTAGACTTGCACGCTCCAAGAAAATAGGCTTGAGCATGCTTATTTTTGCACCAATGTCATGGTAAGCTGTAAGCGCGAACATTACGGTACCACGAAAATTGACACAAGTAGGCCTGATTAGCAGACTATCAGCAAGCTAAGACAGGGCACAGACCTTCTCGGCGCAATATCTTGGGAACGAATTGAGCGATTGGAATGAAATTTTCAGCGTCGGGTCGAGTCGACAAATTGTCGAATCAGATCGGTCGGCTGAAAATGTGTGACGTGGCTTTTCGGGTTACCATGACGACCAAATTTCCCTGAACCCGTAGTGAAAAATTAAAAATTAGCTCTAAATTGCTCATTTTTGCATGTTTGATTCCAAAACCTGGGTGCATGATGCTGGATATGATGTTCAACATTTACGATGCATAGTTTTGTGAATTCCTCAGATTTTGTTTTGCACGAAAATTGACACAAGTAGGCCTGATTAGCAGACTATCAGCAAGCTAAGACAGGGCACAGACCTTCTCGGCGCAATATCTTGGGAACGAATTGAGCGATTGGAATGAAATTTTCAGCGTCGGGTCGAGTCGACAAATTGTCGAATCAGATCGGTCGGCTGAAAATGTGTGACGTGGCTTTTCGGGTTACCATGACGACCAAATTTCCCTGAACCCGTAGTGAAAAATTAAAAATTAGCTCTAAATTGCTCATTTTTGCATGTTTGATTCCAAAACCTGGGTGCATGATGCTGGATATGATGTTCAACATGTACGATGCATAGTTTTGTGAATTCCTCAGATTTTGTTCGTGCATGGTTTCCATGGAAACCGGTGAAATTTGGTATTTTTTGATAAAAATGGCTCCCGTTGCCATGGAAACGGTCACATTTTTCCGGGTGGCACATTAAATCAGGGTACTGTGATCATCAACCTGTGTGCCAAATATCAGTGCACTAGCTCAAGTTGTTTTTGAGATATCTCATCGGGAGTATTTTCCCATTGTTTTCAATGGGGGAGATAATATTAGATAATCTGAGATAAGCTAAATCCACGATAACAACAATTCCAGCTCGTATTTTTCCCCGAAACGCGGAGTCGTAGCGCATGTCGAGAAAAAAATAACGTGTGCCGATTCTGGTTGGAATAGGTCGATTAGTTTTCGAGTAATTTGAAAATGATAGTCGGTCCACAGAAACAAAAACAATATACTCAGTATTAACTTTGTTAATAATGGAGTATAATAATTTTTTCAATGTTCTTTAATTTTCGCGCATTTCATTCTGTGCACTTTGTGTAAAATTTACATTGATGTGTGTGTTTGGTATTCTGTGCTCCCACACGTAGACTTGCACGCTCCAAGAAAATAGGCTTGAGCATGCTTATTTTTGCACCAATGTCATGGTAAGCTGTAAGCGCGAACATTACGGTACCACGAAAATTGACACAAGTAGGCCTGATTAGCAGACTATCAGCAAGCTAAGACAGGGCACAGACCTTCTCGGCGCAATATCTTGGGAACGAATTGAGCGATTGGAATGAAATTTTCAGCGTCGGGTCGAGTCGACAAATTGTCGAATCAGATCGGTCGGCTGAAAATGTGTGACGTGGCTTTTCGGGTTACCATGACGACCAAATTTCCCTGAACCCGTAGTGAAAAATTAAAAATTAGCTCTAAATTGCTCATTTTTGCATGTTTGATTCCAAAACCTGGGTGCATGATGCTGGATATGATGTTCAACATTTACGATGCATAGTTTTGTGAATTCCTCAGATTTTGTTTTGCACGAAAATTGACACAAGTAGGCCTGATTAGCAGACTATCAGCAAGCTAAGACAGGGCACAGACCATCTCGGCGCAATATCTTGGGAACGAATTGAGCGATTGGAATGAAATTTTCAGCGTCGGGTCGAGTCGACAAATTGTCGAATCAGATCGGTCGGCTGAAAATGTGTGACGTGGCTTTTCGGGTTACCATGACGACCAAATTTCCCTGAACCCGTAGTGAAAAATTAAAAATTAGCTCTAAATTGCTCATTTTTGCATGTTTGATTCCAAAACCTGGGTGCATGATGCTGGATATGATGTTCAACATGTACGATGCATAGTTTTGTGAATTCCTCAGATTTTGTTCGTGCATGGTTTCCATGGAAACCGGTGAAATTTGGTATTTTTTGATAAAAATGGCTCCCGTTGCCATGGAAACGGTCACATTTTTCCGGGTGGCACATTAAATCAGGGTACTGTGATCATCAACCTGTGTGCCAAATATCAGTGCACTAGCTCAATTTGTTTTTGAGATATCTCATCGGGAGTATTTTCCCATTGTTTTCAATGGGGGAGATAATATTAGATAATCTGAGATAAGCTAAATCCACGATAACAACAATTCCAGCTCGTATTTTTCCCCGAAACGCGGAGTCGTAGCGCATGTCGAGAAAAAAATAACGTGTGCCGATTCTGGTTGGAATAGGTCGATTAGTTTTCGAGTAATTTGAAAATGATAGTCGGTCCACAGAAACAAAAACAATATACTCAGTATTAACTTTGTTAATAATGGAGTATAATAATTTTTTCAATGTTCTTTAATTTTCGCGCATTTCATTCTGTGCACTTTGTGTAAAATTTACATTGATGTGTGTGTTTGGTATTCTGTGCTCCCACACGTAGACTTGCACGCTCCAAGAAAATAGGCTTGAGCATGCTTATTTTTGCACCAATGTCATGGTAAGCTGTAAGCGCGAACATTACGGTACCACGAAAATTGACACAAGTAGGCCTGATTAGCAGACTATCAGCAAGCTAAGACAGGGCACAGACCTTCTCGGCGCAATATCTTGGGAACGAATTGAGCGATTGGAATGAAATTTTCAGCGTCGGGTCGAGTCGACAAATTGTCGAATCAGATCGGTCGGCTGAAAATGTGTGACGTGGCTTTTCGGGTTACCATGACGACCAAATTTCCCTGAACCCGTAGTGAAAAATTAAAAATTAGCTCTAAATTGCTCATTTTTGCATGTTTGATTCCAAAACCTGGGTGCATGATGCTGGATATGATGTTCAACATGTACGATGCATAGTTTTGTGAATTCCTCAGATTTTGTTCGTGCATGGTTTCCATGGAAACCGGTGAAATTTGGTATTTTTTGATAAAAATGGCTCCCGTTGCCATGGAAACGGTCACATTTTTCCGGGTGGCACATTAAATCAGGGTACTGTGATCATCAACCTGTGTGCCAAATATCAGTGCACTAGCTCAATTTGTTTTTGAGATATCTCATCGGGAGTATTTTCCCATTGTTTTCAATGGGGGAGATAATATTAGATAATCTGAGATAAGCTAAATCCACGATAACAACAATTCCAGCTCGTATTTTTCCCCGAAACGCGGAGTCGTAGCGCATGTCGAGAAAAAAATAACGTGTGCCGATTCTGGTTGGAATAGGTCGATTAGTTTTCGAGTAATTTGAAAATGATAGTCGGTCCACAGAAACAAAAACAATATACTCAGTATTAACTTTGTTAATAATGGAGTATAATAATTTTTTCAATGTTCTTTAATTTTCGCGCATTTCATTCTGTGCACTTTGTGTAAAATTTACATTGATGTGTGTGTTTGGTATTCTGTGCTCCCACACGTAGACTTGCACGCTCCAAGAAAATAGGCTTGAGCATGCTTATTTTTGCACCAATGTCATGGTAAGCTGTAAGCGCGAACATTACGGTACCACGAAAATTGACACAAGTAGGCCTGATTAGCAGACTATCAGCAAGCTAAGACAGGGCACAGACCTTCTCGGCGCAATATCTTGGGAACGAATTGAGCGATTGGAATGAAATTTTCAGCGTCGGGTCGAGTCGACAAATTGTCGAATCAGATCGGTCGGCTGAAAATGTGTGACGTGGCTTTTCGGGTTACCATGACGACCAAATTTCCCTGAACCCGTAGTGAAAAATTAAAAATTAGCTCTAAATTGCTCATTTTTGCATGTTTGATTCCAAAACCTGGGTGCATGATGCTGGATATGATGTTCAACATTTACGATGCATAGTTTTGTGAATTCCTCAGATTTTGTTTTGCACGAAAATTGACACAAGTAGGCCTGATTAGCAGACTATCAGCAAGCTAAGACAGGGCACAGACCTTCTCGGCGCAATATCTTGGGAACGAATTGAGCGATTGGAATGAAATTTTCAGCGTCGGGTCGAGTCGACAAATTGTCGAATCAGATCGGTCGGCTGAAAATGTGTGACGTGGCTTTTCGGGTTACCATGACGACCAAATTTCCCTGAACCCGTAGTGAAAAATTAAAAATTAGCTCTAAATTGCTCATTTTTGCATGTTTGATTCCAAAACCTGGGTGCATGATGCTGGATATGATGTTCAACATGTACGATGCATAGTTTTGTGAATTCCTCAGATTTTGTTCGTGCATGGTTTCCATGGAAACCGGTGAAATTTGGTATTTTTTGATAAAAATGGCTCCCGTTGCCATGGAAACGGTCACATTTTTCCGGGTGGCACATTAAATCAGGGTACTGTGATCATCAACCTTTGTGCCAAATATCAGTGCACTAGCTCAATTTGTTTTTGAGATATCTCATCGGGAGTATTTTCCCATTGTTTTCAATGGGGGAGATAATATTAGATAATCTGAGATAAGCTAAATCCACGATAACAACAATTCCAGCTCGTATTTTTCCCCGAAACGCGGAGTCGTAGCGCATGTCGAGAAAAAAATAACGTGTGCCGATTCTGGTTGGAATAGGTCGATTAGTTTTCGAGTAATTTGAAAATGATAGTCGGTCCACAGAAACAAAAACAATATACTCAGTATTAACTTTGTTAATAATGGAGTATAATAATTTTTTCAATGTTCTTTAATTTTCGCGCATTTCATTCTGTGCACTTTGTGTAAAATTTACATTGATGTGTGTGTTTGGTATTCTGTGCTCCCACACGTAGACTTGCACGCTCCAAGAAAATAGGCTTGAGCATGCTTATTTTTGCACCAATGTCATGGTAAGCTGTAAGCGCGAACATTACGGTACCACGAAAATTGACACAAGTAGGCCTGATTAGCAGACTATCAGCAAGCTAAGACAGGGCACAGACCTTCTCGGCGCAATATCTTGGGAACGAATTGAGCGATTGGAATGAAATTTTCAGCGTCGGGTCGAGTCGACAAATTGTCGAATCAGATCGGTCGGCTGAAAATGTGTGACGTGGCTTTTCGGGTTACCATGACGACCAAATTTCCCTGAACCCGTAGTGAAAAATTAAAAATTAGCTCTAAATTGCTCATTTTTGCATGTTTGATTCCAAAACCTGGGTGCATGATGCTGGATATGATGTTCAACATGTACGATGCATAGTTTTGTGAATTCCTCAGATTTTGTTCGTGCATGGTTTCCATGGAAACCGGTGAAATTTGGTATTTTTTGATAAAAATGGCTCCCGTTGCCATGGAAACGGTCACATTTTTCCGGGTGGCACATTAAATCAGGGTACTGTGATCATCAACCTGTGTGCCAAATATCAGTGCACTAGCTCAATTTGTTTTTGAGATATCTCATCGGGAGTATTTTCCCATTGTTTTCAATGGGGGAGATAATATTAGATAATCTGAGATAAGCTAAATCCACGATAACAACAATTCCAGCTCGTATTTTTCCCCGAAACGCGGAGTCGTAGCGCATGTCGAGAAAAAAATAACGTGTGCCGATTCTGGTTGGAATAGGTCGATTAGTTTTCGAGTAATTTGAAAATGATAGTCGGTCCACAGAAACAAAAACAATATACTCAGTATTAACTTTGTTAATAATGGAGTATAATAATTTTTTCAATGTTCTTTAATTTTCGCGCATTTCATTCTGTGCACTTTGTGTAAAATTTACATTGATGTGTGTGTTTGGTATTCTGTGCTCCCACACGTAGACTTGCACGCTCCAAGAAAATAGGCTTGAGCATGCTTATTTTTGCACCAATGTCATGGTAAGCTGTAAGCGCGAACATTACGGTACCACGAAAATTGACACAAGTAGGCCTGATTAGCAGACTATCAGCAAGCTAAGACAGGGCACAGACCTTCTCGGCGCAATATCTTGGGAACGAATTGAGCGATTGGAATGAAATTTTCAGCGTCGGGTCGAGTCGACAAATTGTCGAATCAGATCGGTCGGCTGAAAATGTGTGACGTGGCTTTTCGGGTTACCATGACGACCAAATTTCCCTGAACCCGTAGTGAAAAATTAAAAATTAGCTCTAAATTGCTCATTTTTGCATGTTTGATTCCAAAACCTGGGTGCATGATGCTGGATATGATGTTCAACATTTACGATGCATAGTTTTGTGAATTCCTCAGATTTTGTTTTGCACGAAAATTGACACAAGTAGGCCTGATTAGCAGACTATCAGCAAGCTAAGACAGGGCACAGACCTTCTCGGCGCAATATCTTGGGAACGAATTGAGCGATTGGAATGAAATTTTCAGCGTCGGGTCGAGTCGACAAATTGTCGAATCAGATCGGTCGGCTGAAAATGTGTGACGTGGCTTTTCGGGTTACCATGACGACCAAATTTCCCTGAACCCGTAGTGAAAAATTAAAAATTAGCTCTAAATTGCTCATTTTTGCATGTTTGATTCCAAAACCTGGGTGCATGATGCTGGATATGATGTTCAACATGTACGATGCATAGTTTTGTGAATTCCTCAGATTTTGTTCGTGCATGGTTTCCATGGAAACCGGTGAAATTTGGTATTTTTTGATAAAAATGGCTCCCGTTGCCATGGAAACGGTCACATTTTTCCGGGTGGCACATTAAATCAGGGTACTGTGATCATCAACCTGTGTGCCAAATATCAGTGCACTAGCTCAATTTGTTTTTGAGATATCTCATCGGGAGTATTTTCCCATTGTTTTCAATGGGGGAGATAATATTAGATAATCTGAGATAAGCTAAATCCACGATAACAACAATTCCAGCTCGTATTTTTCCCCGAAACGCGGAGTCGTAGCGCATGTCGAGAAAAAAATAACGTGTGCCGATTCTGGTTGGAATAGGTCGATTAGTTTTCGAGTAATTTGAAAATGATAGTCGGTCCACAGAAACAAAAACAATATACTCAGTATTAACTTTGTTAATAATGGAGTATAATAATTTTTTCAATGTTCTTTAATTTTCGCGCATTTCATTCTGTGCACTTTGTGTAAAATTTACATTGATGTGTGTGTTTGGTATTCTGTGCTCCCACACGTAGACTTGCACGCTCCAAGAAAATAGGCTTGAGCATGCTTATTTTTGCACCAATGTCATGGTAAGCTGTAAGCGCGAACATTACGGTACCACGAAAATTGACACAAGTAGGCCTGATTAGCAGACTATCAGCAAGCTAAGACAGGGCACAGACCTTCTCGGCGCAATATCTTGGGAACGAATTGAGCGATTGGAATGAAATTTTCAGCGTCGGGTCGAGTCGACAAATTGTCGAATCAGATCGGTCGGCTGAAAATGTGTGACGTGGCTTTTCGGGTTACCATGACGACCAAATTTCCCTGAACCCGTAGTGAAAAATTAAAAATTAGCTCTAAATTGCTCATTTTTGCATGTTTGATTCCAAAACCTGGGTGCATGATGCTGGATATGATGTTCAACATTTACGATGCATAGTTTTGTGAATTCCTCAGATTTTGTTTTGCACGAAAATTGACACAAGTAGGCCTGATTAGCAGACTATCAGCAAGCTAAGACAGGGCACAGACCTTCTCGGCGCAATATCTTGGGAACGAATTGAGCGATTGGAATGAAATTTTCAGCGTCGGGTCGAGTCGACAAATTGTCGAATCAGATCGGTCGGCTGAAAATGTGTGACGTGGCTTTTCGGGTTACCATGACGACCAAATTTCCCTGAACCCGTAGTGAAAAATTAAAAATTAGCTCTAAATTGCTCATTTTTGCATGTTTGATTCCAAAACCTGGGTGCATGATGCTGGATATGATGTTCAACATGTACGATGCATAGTTTTGTGAATTCCTCAGATTTTGTTCGTGCATGGTTTCCATGGAAACCGGTGAAATTTGGTATTTTTTGATAAAAATGGCTCCCGTTGCCATGGAAACGGTCACATTTTTCCGGGTGGCACATTAAATCAGGGTACTGTGATCATCAACCTTTGTGCCAAATATCAGTGCACTAGCTCAATTTGTTTTTGAGATATCTCATCGGGAGTATTTTCCCATTGTTTTCAATGGGGGAGATAATATTAGATAATCTGAGATAAGCTAAATCCACGATAACAACAATTCCAGCTCGTATTTTTCCCCGAAACGCGGAGTCGTAGCGCATGTCGAGAAAAAAATAACGTGTGCCGATTCTGGTTGGAATAGGTCGATTAGTTTTCGAGTAATTTGAAAATGATAGTCGGTCCACAGAAACAAAAACAATATACTCAGTATTAACTTTGTTAATAATGGAGTATAATAATTTTTTCAATGTTCTTTAATTTTCGCGCATTTCATTCTGTGCACTTTGTGTAAAATTTACATTGATGTGTGTGTTTGGTATTCTGTGCTCCCACACGTAGACTTGCACGCTCCAAGAAAATAGGCTTGAGCATGCTTATTTTTGCACCAATGTCATGGTAAGCTGTAAGCGCGAACATTACGGTACCACGAAAATTGACACAAGTAGGCCTGATTAGCAGACTATCAGCAAGCTAAGACAGGGCACAGACCTTCTCGGCGCAATATCTTGGGAACGAATTGAGCGATTGGAATGAAATTTTCAGCGTCGGGTCGAGTCGACAAATTGTCGAATCAGATCGGTCGGCTGAAAATGTGTGACGTGGCTTTTCGGGTTACCATGACGACCAAATTTCCCTGAACCCGTAGTGAAAAATTAAAAATTAGCTCTAAATTGCTCATTTTTGCATGTTTGATTCCAAAACCTGGGTGCATGATGCTGGATATGATGTTCAACATGTACGATGCATAGTTTTGTGAATTCCTCAGATTTTGTTCGTGCATGGTTTCCATGGAAACCGGTGAAATTTGGTATTTTTTGATAAAAATGGCTCCCGTTGCCATGGAAACGGTCACATTTTTCCGGGTGGCACATTAAATCAGGGTACTGTGATCATCAACCTGTGTGCCAAATATCAGTGCACTAGCTCAATTTGTTTTTGAGATATCTCATCGGGAGTATTTTCCCATTGTTTTCAATGGGGGAGATAATATTAGATAATCTGAGATAAGCTAAATCCACGATAACAACAATTCCAGCTCGTATTTTCCCCCGAAACGCGGAGTCGTAGCGCATGTCGAGAAAAAAATAACGTGTGCCGATTCTGGTTGGAATAGGTCGATTAGTTTTCGAGTAATTTGAAAATGATAGTCGGTCCACAGAAACAAAAACAATATACTCAGTATTAACGTTGTTAATAATGGAGTATAATAATTTTTTCAATGTTCTTTAATTTTCGCGCATTTCATTCTGTGCACTTTGTGTAAAATTTACATTGATGTGTGTGTTTGGTATTCTGTGCTCCCACACGTAGACTTGCACGCTCCAAGAAAATAGGCTTGAGCATGCTTATTTTTGCACCAATGTCATGGTAAGCTGTAAGCGCGAACATTACGGTACCACGAAAATTGACACAAGTAGGCCTGATTAGCAGACTATCAGCAAGCTAAGACAGGGCACAGACCTTCTCGGCGCAATATCTTGGGAACGAATTGAGCGATTGGAATGAAATTTTCAGCGTCGGGTCGAGTCGACAAATTGTCGAATCAGATCGGTCGGCTGAAAATGTGTGACGTGGCTTTTCGGGTTACCATGACGACCAAATTTCCCTGAACCCGTAGTGAAAAATTAAAAATTAGCTCTAAATTGCTCATTTTTGCATGTTTGATTCCAAAACCTGGGTGCATGATGCTGGATATGATGTTCAACATTTACGATGCATAGTTTTGTGAATTCCTCAGATTTTGTTTTGCACGAAAATTGACACAAGTAGGCCTGATTAGCAGACTATCAGCAAGCTAAGACAGGGCACAGACCTTCTCGGCGCAATATCTTGGGAACGAATTGAGCGATTGGAATGAAATTTTCAGCGTCGGGTCGAGTCGACAAATTGTCGAATCAGATCGGTCGGCTGAAAATGTGTGACGTGGCTTTTCGGGTTACCATGACGACCAAATTTCCCTGAACCCGTAGTGAAAAATTAAAAATTAGCTCTAAATTGCTCATTTTTGCATGTTTGATTCCAAAACCTGGGTGCATGATGCTGGATATGATGTTCAACATTTACGATGCATAGTTTTGTGAATTCCTCAGATTTTGTTTTGCACGAAAATTGACACAAGTAGGCCTGATTAGCAGACTATCAGCAAGCTAAGACAGGGCACAGACCTTCTCGGCGCAATATCTTGGGAACGAATTGAGCGATTGGAATGAAATTTTCAGCGTCGGGTCGAGTCGACAAATTGTCGAATCAGATCGGTCGGCTGAAAATGTGTGACGTGGCTTTTCGGGTTACCATGACGACCAAATTTCCCTGAACCCGTAGTGAAAAATTAAAAATTAGCTCTAAATTGCTCATTTTTGCATGTTTGATTCCAAAACCTGGGTGCATGATGCTGGATATGATGTTCAACATGTACGATGCATAGTTTTGTGAATTCCTCAGATTTTGTTCGTGCATGGTTTCCATGGAAACCGGTGAAATTTGGTATTTTTTGATAAAAATGGCTCCCGTTGCCATGGAAACGGTCACATTTTTCCGGGTGGCACATTAAATCAGGGTACTGTGATCATCAACCTGTGTGCCAAATATCAGTGCACTAGCTCAATTTGTTTTTGAGATATCTCATCGGGAGTATTTTCCCATTGTTTTCAATGGGGGAGATAATATTAGATAATCTGAGATAAGCTAAATCCACGATAACAACAATTCCAGCTCGTATTTTTCCCCGAAACGCGGAGTCGTAGCGCATGTCGAGAAAAAAATAACGTGTGCCGATTCTGGTTGGAATAGGTCGATTAGTTTTCGAGTAATTTGAAAATGATAGTCGGTCCACAGAAACAAAAACAATATACTCAGTATTAACTTTGTTAATAATGGAGTATAATAATTTTTTCAATGTTCTTTAATTTTCGCGCATTTCATTCTGTGCACTTTGTGTAAAATTTACATTGATGTGTGTGTTTGGTATTCTGTGCTCCCACACGTAGACTTGCACGCTCCAAGAAAATAGGCTTGAGCATGCTTATTTTTGCACCAATGTCATGGTAAGCTGTAAGCGCGAACATTACGGTACCACGAAAATTGACACAAGTAGGCCTGATTAGCAGACTATCAGCAAGCTAAGACAGGGCACAGACCTTCTCGGCGCAATATCTTGGGAACGAATTGAGCGATTGGAATGAAATTTTCAGCGTCGGGTCGAGTCGACAAATTGTCGAATCAGATCGGTCGGCTGAAAATGTGTGACGTGGCTTTTCGGGTTACCATGACGACCAAATTTCCCTGAACCCGTAGTGAAAAATTAAAAATTAACTCTAAATTGCTCATTTTTGCATGTTTGATTCCAAAACCTGGGTGCATGATGCTGGATATGATGTTCAACATGTACGATGCATAGTTTTGTGAATTCCTCAGATTTTGTTCGTGCATGGTTTCCATGGAAACCGGTGAAATTTGGTATTTTTTTATAAAAATGGCTCCCGTTGCCATGGAAACGGTCACATTTTTCCGGGTGGCACATTAAATCAGGGTACTGTGATCATCAACCTGTGTGCCAAATATCAGTGCACTAGCTCAATTTGTTTTTGAGATATCTCATCGGGAGTATTTTCCCATTGTTTTCAATGGGGGAGATAATATTAGATAATCTGAGATAAGCTAAATCCACGATAACAACAATTCCAGCTCGTATTTTTCCCCGAAACGCGGAGTCGTAGCGCATGTCGAGAAAAAAATAACGTGTGCCGATTCTGGTTGGAATAGGTCGATTAGTTTTCGAGTAATTTGAAAATGATAGTCGGTCCACAGACACACAAAAACAATATACTCAGTATTAACTTTGTTAATAATGGAGTATAATAATTTTTTCAATGTTCTTTAATTTTCGCGCATTTCATTCTGTGCACTTTGTGTAAAATTTACATTGATGTGTGTGTTTGGTATTCTGTGCTCCCACACGTAGACTTGCACGCTCCAAGAAAATAGGCTTGAGCATGCTTATTTTTGCACCAATGTCATGGTAAGCTGTAAGCGCGAACATTACGGTACCACGAAAATTGACACAAGTAGGCCTGATTAGCAGACTATCAGCAAGCTAAGACAGGGCACAGACCTTCTCGGCGCAATATCTTGGGAACGAATTGAGCGATTGGAATGAAATTTTCAGCGTCGGGTCGAGTCGACAAATTGTCGAATCAGATCGGTCGGCTGAAAATGTGTGACGTGGCTTTTCGGGTTACCATGACGACCAAATTTCCCTGAACCCGTAGTGAAAAATTAAAAATTAGCTCTAAATTGCTCATTTTTGCATGTTTGATTCCAAAACCTGGGTGCATGATGCTGGATATGATGTTCAACATTTACGATGCATAGTGTTGTGAATTCCTCAGATTTTGTTCGTGCATGGTTTCCATGGAAACCGGTGAAATTTGGTATTTTTTGATATAAATGGCTCCCGTTGCCATGGAAACGGTCACATTTTTCCGGGTGGCACATTAAATCAGGGTACTGTGATCATCAACCTGTGTGCCAAATATCAGTGCACTAGCTCAATTTGTTTTTGAGATATCTCATCGGGAGTATTTTCCCATTGTTTTCAATGGGGGAGATAATATTAGATAATCTGAGATAAGCTAAATCCACGATAACAACAATTCCAGCGCGTATTTTTTCCCGAAACGCGGAGTCGTAGCGCATGTCGAGAAAAAAATAATGTGTGCCGATTCTGGTTGGAATAGGTCGATTAGTTTTCGAGTAATTTGAAAATGATAGTCGGTCCACAGAAACAAAAACAATATACTCAGTATTAACTTTGTTAATAATGGAGTATAATAATTTTTTCAATGTTCTTTAATTTTCGCGCATTTCATTCTGTGCACTTTGTGCAAAATTTACATTGATGTGTGTGTTTGGTATTCTGTGCTCCCACACGTAGACTTGCACGCTCCAAGCAAATAGGCTTGAGCATGCTTATTTTTGCACCAATGTCATGGTAAGCTGTAATCGCGAACATTACGGTACCACGAAAATTGACACAAGTACCCTTACGAAAATGCCATGCTCGTTACAAGCTTGTAACATGCTCGTTACAAGCTTGAAACATGCTTGTTACAAGCTCGTTTTTGAAACAAACCGAGCTTGTTACAAGCTCGTTTTTGAAACAAACCGAGCTTGTTACAAGCTCGTTTTTGAAACAAACCGAGCTTGTTACAAGCTCGTTTTTGAAACAAACCGAGCTTGTTACAAGCTCGTTTTTGAAACAAACCGAGCTTGTTACAAGCTCGTATTTGAAACAAACCGAGCTTGTAACAAGCTTATTTTTGGCGAGCTAAAACGAGCTAAAAAATTACAAGCTCGTATTTGAAACAAACCGAGCTTATTGCGAGCTACGAGCTCGTATTTGAAACAAACCGAGCTTGTAACAAGCTCATTTTTGGCGAGCTACAAAATACGAGCTCAGAAATGACAAGCTCGTATTTGAAACAAACCGAGCTTATTGCGAGCTACGAGCTCGTATTTGAAACAAACCGAGCTTGTATCAAGCTTATTTTTGGCGAGCTACAAAATACGAGCTCAAAAATTACAAGCTCGTATTTGAAACAAACCGAGCTTATTGCGAGCTACGAGCTCGTATTTGAAACAAACCGAGCTTGTAACAAGCTTATTTTTGGCGAGCTAAAACGAGCTCAGAAATTGGGAGCTCATATTTGAAAGCTCACAATCATACCTGTTACAAAAAAACAAGCACGTATCCGGGAGACAAATACGAGCACAAATCTGCGAGCTCGCGAAGGATGTGCACATGTTAATGGGATTGGGCTCACCTGCTGTAAGCTCACATAGGGGTCACGTTCCCATCGGTGTTCATGTTTCCTTTCTCCAAGTTTGACGTCAATCGGGCAACTTTTACGATTTGGTCTCTGAATGACCTTTGACCTCGGATGACCTCTAATTATTTTTTGACATGTTCCCCCGGTGTTCATTGCACGATTTAACCCCTTATTGACCTTTGACCTTGGATGACCTTAATGAACATTGACCTCGGATGACCTCTAATTAATTTAAGACATGTTCACCCGGTGATCAATGGGCTCAACACAACTTATCCATAGATGCAGGTACGCGCCGATTTCCACTCAAAGCTGATTTGCTGGCATAAAAGTCATGTATATTCATGATTGACGAAAAATAGATCCAGAAATAAATTCGATAAAGCCAGCTTCATGCTTAAAATGATAACACATTTGCTTATTGGCACAAACTACACATGTATCTGCGCTAACCACAGCGCCGGACTTCACACGCACATGCACGCATTTAATAGCGCGTTCCCATCACGCCGTAGCAGCGCGATAATGCATTCAGCGTTCGATGCGATATCTCAGCTACAGTGTGTTGATCGTTATTTACCTCATGCCATAATAGCTAGCGACAATGCAATGTGTTGAACGTACGGTTACGGCTGGCAAATGCAAATCCTGAACCTGCACCTATGGATGAGTTGTCCCGGTGATCCAGGGTGCAGGGAACCAGCATACCGGTGTTCATGTTTCTTTTCTCCAAGTTTGAAGTCAATCGGGCAACTTTTACGATTTGATCCCTGGATGACCTTTGACCTCAGATGACCTATGCAAATTAGACAGCCAAAAAAGCAGCCACAATATTTTACCATGGCCTACCAGCTACCTATCGCTGAAGGTTTGCGTCCATCCGTTCAAAAGATTCTGGAAAAAAAGGCTAACCAAAAGGCACACATGGACGGACGTCACATACATTAAGCATGTTCTACTAACAGCTGGCAGGCATTTTTCCCTTGAGCTTTGCATACGATTACAAGAAGAAAAATAAACAGAGGTTCTGTACAACCAAGGAGTTATCATAGTTATTATATTAACTCCTTGGTACAACTAAGCCCAAGAAGGCAGGGGCAAAGGTGCATGACTGATTGTGTAGCAAATCTGAAATCAGGAGCAACATACTAGGCCCTAGCCTACTAGCTCCAGGCCTGACACTATGCAATATAAAAACCTTCTCAAACTGGTAAACTTCTCCATCTAGGGAGCAAATATTGGTACCATAATATACTGAACAGCCCTTGTAAAGGACTGACTAGGTAGCAAATCAAGAACCTATCACCAGGCCTGATACTATGCAAGTGAAAACCTCTGTAGGCCTATAGGCAGGCATAGTCAGTGCAAGGGAGCAGAATTATGCAGTCAAAATACCCTAAGCAAGTAATGTAAGGGTGCAGAATTGTGCAGTTCAATTATTCTGACTCTGTACCAGAGTCTAGGCATGAAAACTGCTCTGATGCCTGAAGGTCCTGACATAACTACTAATAACCCAGTAACTAATACAAAACCTGAAATCAGAGAAAGGCTTCAGTTGCATGATGTACAGAGCAAAGAGAATCCCCACAGGCACAGGCTACAGCCATGAGAAAGTCATGCAGGGCTGGTTGCTATGGAAGACACTCAAACAAAAGAGGGCGCTATTTATGAACAACCATCAGAAGGGGTCACACACAAAGCTATATATTCTGTTTTAGGTGCACCTCTTGGCTAGTATATAATACAATCAGTTAATAAAACTTAACCTCCCCATTTGGTGAGAAATAAATTTGATACACATTAATTCTATGAAATTGATTATAGTTATGTTGCATTGATTAAACTTACAAACTAAGTTTTGAAGTGAAAGATTTGCAAACTCAAAAATGTACGAGCTTGCATGCAGACTATTAATTTAATTCCAAGTCCAAACTTTATGTGCTCGTAACAAGAAAGAGCGCAAAATGTGTGCAAGCTTGCAATATTACATGCTCGTAAAATGCGCATAAAATGATTACGAGCTCATAATTGAGAATGTGCTCGTAATTTGTGCTTGTAACAAGAAAGGGCGCAAGATGTTTGCAGCTCACAAATATTACATGCTCGTAAAAAGCGCGTAAAATTATTAAGAGCTCGCAATTGAAAAAGGGGTCGTAAGAATCAAGCGCGCAAGATGCTTGTAAAAAATTGTAAGCTCGTAATTGACAATGTAAGCTCACACATGCACGCAACGTGCATGTTTTCCAGCTTTTGATCGTAAATGTGATTACGAGCTTTTGCACATATGAGCTAGTACGAGTTCACATTGCTCCGAGTGAGCTCGTGTGAGCTTTCTACGAGCACATACAAGCTCGTAACATGCTCACCAAGCACGTTACAAGCTCGCTTTGTTGATTGCATTTTCGTAAGGGTAGGCCTGATTAGCAGACTATCAGCAAGCTAAGACAGGGCACAGACCTTCTCGGCGCAATATCTTGGGAACGAATTGAGCGATTGGAATGAAATTTTCAGCGTCGGGTCGAGTCGACAAATTGTCGAATCAGATCGGTCGGCTGAAAATGTGTGACGTGGCTTTTCGGGTTACCATAACGACCAAATTTCCTTGAACCCGTAGTGAAAAATTAAAAATTAGCTCTAAATTGCTCATTTTTGCATGTTTGATTCCAAAACCTGGGTGCATGATGCTGGATATGATGTTCAACATGTACGATGCATAGTTTTGTGAATTCCTCAGATTTTGTTCGTGCATGGTTTCCATGGAAACCGGTGAAATTTGGTATTTTTGATAAAAATGGCTCCCGTTGCCATGGAAACGGTCACATTTTTCCGGGTGGCACATTAAATCAGGGTACTGTGATCATCAACCTGTGTGCCAAATATCAGTGCACTAGCTCAATTTGTTTTTGAGATATCTCATCGGGAGTATTTTCCCATTGTTTTCAATGGGGGAGATAATATTAGATAATCTGAGATAAGCTAAATCCACGATAACAACAATTCCAGCGCGTATTTTTCCCCGAAACGCGGAGTCGTAGCGCATGTCGAGAAAAAAATAACGTGTGCCGATTCTGGCTGGAATAGGTCGATTAGTTTTCGAGTAATTTGAAAATGATAGTCGGTCCACAGAAACAAAAACAATATACTCAGTATTAACTTTGTTAATAATGGAGTATATTAATTTTTTCAATGTTCTTTAATTTTCGCGCATTTCATTCTGTGCACTTTGTGCAAAATTTACATTGATGTGTGTGTTTGGTATTCTGTGCTCCCACACGTAGACTTGCACGCTCCAAGAAAATAGGCTTGAGCATGCTTATTTTTGCACCAATGTCATGGTAAGCTGTAAGCGCGAACATTACGGTACCACGAAAATTGACACAAGTAGGCCTGATTAGCAGACTATCAGCAAGCTAAGACAGGGCACAGACCTTCTCGGCGCAATATCTTGGGAACGAATTGAGCGATTGGAATGAAATTTTCAGCGTCGGGTCGAGTCGACAAATTGTCGAATCAGATCGGTCGGCTGAAAATGTGTGACGTGGCTTTTCGGGTTACCATGACGACCAAATTTCCCTGAACCCGTAGTGAAAAATTAAAAATTAGCTCTAAATTGCTCATTTTTGCATGTTTGATTCCAAAACCTGGGTGCATGATGCTGGATATGATGTTCAACATGTACGATGCATAGTTTTGTGAATTCCTCAGATTTTGTTCGTGCATGGTTTCCATGGAAACCGGTGAAATTTGGTTTTTTTGGATAAAAATGGCTCCCGTTGCCATGGAAACGGTCACATTTTTCCGGGTGGCACATTAAATCAGGGTACTGTGATCATCAACCTGTGTGCCAAATATCAGTGCACTAGCTCAATTTGTTTTTGAGATATCTCATCGGGAGTATTTTCCCATTGTTTTCAATGGGGGAGATAATATTAGATAATCTGAGATAAGCTAAATCCACGATAACAACAATTCCAGCGCGTATTTTTCCCCGAAACGCGGAGTCGTAGCGCATGTCGAGGAAAAAAATAACGTGTGCCGATTCTGGTTGGAATAGGTCGATTAGTTTTCGAGTAATTTGAAAATGATAGTCGGTCCACAGAAACAAAAACAATATACTCAGTATTAACTTTGTTAATAATGGAGTATAATAATTTTTTCAATGTTCTTTAATTTTCGCGCATTTCATTCTGTGCACTTTGTGTAAAATTTACATTGATGTGTGTGTTTGGTATTCTGTGCTCCCACACGTAGACTTGCACGCTCCAAGAAAATAGGCTTGAGCATGCTTATTTTTGCACCAATGTCATGGTAAGCTGTAAGCGCGAACATTACGGTACCACGAAAATTGACACAAGTAGGCCTGATTAGCAGACTATCAGCAAGCTAAGACAGGGCACAGACCTTCTCGGCGCAATATCTTGGGAACGAATTGAGCGATTGGAATGAAATTTTCAGCGTCGGGTCGAGTCGACAAATTGTCGAATCAGATCGGTCGGCTGAAAATGTGTGACGTGGCTTTTCGGGTTACCATGACGACCAAATTTCCCTGAACCCGTAGTGAAAAATTAAAAATTAGCTCTAAATTGCTCATTTTTGCATGTTTGATTCCAAAACCTGGGTGCATGATGCTGGATATGATGTTCAACATGTACGATGCATAGTTTTGTGAATTCCTCAGATTTTGTTCGTGCATGGTTTCCATGGAAACCGGTGAAATTTGGTTTTTTTGGATAAAAATGGCTCCCGTTGCCATGGAAACGGTCACATTTTTCCGGGTGGCACATTAAATCAGGGTACTGTGATCATCAACCTGTGTGCCAAATATCAGTGCACTAGCTCAATTTGTTTTTGAGATATCTCATCGGGAGTATTTTCCCATTGTTTTCAATGGGGGAGATAATATTAGATAATCTGAGATAAGCTAAATCCACGATAACAACAATTCCAGCGCGTATTTTTCCCCGAAACGCGGAGTCGTAGCGCATGTCGAGGAAAAAAATAACGTGTGCCGATTCTGGTTGGAATAGGTCGATTAGTTTTCGAGTAATTTGAAAATGATAGTCGGTCCACAGAAACAAAAACAATATACTCAGTATTAACTTTGTTAATAATGGAGTATAATAATTTTTTCAATGTTCTTTAATTTTCGCGCATTTCATTCTGTGCACTTTGTGTAAAATTTACATTGATGTGTGTGTTTGGTATTCTGTGCTCCCACACGTAGACTTGCACGCTCCAAGAAAATAGGCTTGAGCATGCTTATTTTTGCACCAATGTCATGGTAAGCTGTAAGCGCGAACATTACGGTACCACGAAAATTGACACAAGTAGGCCTGATTAGCAGACTATCAGCAAGCTAAGACAGGGCACAGACCTTCTCGGCGCAATATCTTGGGAACGAATTGAGCGATTGGAATGAAATTTTCAGCGTCGGGTCAAGTCGACAAATTGTCGAATCAGATCGGTCGGCTGAAAATGTGTGACGTGGCTTTTCGGGTTACCATGACGACCAAATTTCCCTGAACCCGTAGTGAAAAAATAAAAATTAGCTCTAAATTGCTCATTTTTGCATGTTTGATTCCAAAACCTGGGTGCATGATGCTGGATATGATGTTCAACATTTACGATGCATAGTTTTGTGAATTCCTCAGATTTTGTTCGTGCATGGTTTCCATGGAAACCGGTGAAATTTGGTTTTTTTGGATAAAAATGGCTCCCGTTGCCATGGAAACGGTCACATTTTTCCGGGTGGCACATTAAATCAGGGTACTGTGATCATCAACCTGTGTGCCAAATATCAGTGCACTAGCTCAATTTGTTTTTGAGATATCTCATCGGAAGTATTTTCCCATTGTTTTCAATGGGGGAGATAATATTAGATAATCTGAGATAAGCTAAATCCACGATAACAACAATTCCAGCGCGTATTTTTCCCCGAAACGCGGAGTCGTAGCGCATGTCGAGGAAAAAAATAACGTGTGCCGATTCTGGTTGGAATAGGTCGATTAGTTTTCGAGTAATTTGAAAATGATAGTCGGTCCACAGAAACAAAAACAATATACTCAGTATTAACTTTGTTAATAATGGAGTATAATAATTTTTTCAATGTTCTTTAATTTTCGCGCATTTCATTCTGTGCACTTTGTGTAAAATTTACATTGATGTGTGTGTTTGGTATTCTGTGCTCCCACACGTAGACTTGCACGCTCCAAGAAAATAGGCTTGAGCATGCTTATTTTTGCACCAATGTCATGGTAAGCTGTAAGCGCGAACATTACGGTACCACGAAAATTGACACAAGTAGGCCTGATTAGCAGACTATCAGCAAGCTAAGACAGGGCACAGACCTTCTCGGCGCAATATCTTGGGAACGAATTGAGCGATTGGAATGAAATTTTCAGCGTCGGGTCGAGTCGACAAATTGTCGAATCAGATCGGTCGGCTGAAAATGTGTGACGTGGCTTTTCGGGTTACCATGACGACCAAATTTCCCTGAACCCGTAGTGAAAAATTAAAAATTAGCTCTAAATTGCTCATTTTTGCATGTTTGATTCCAAAACCTGGGTGCATGATGCTGGATATGATGTTCAACATGTACGATGCATAGTTTTGTGAATTCCTCAGATTTTGTTCGTGCATGGTTTCCATGGAAACCGGTGAAATTTGGTTTTTTTGGATAAAAATGGCTCCCGTTGCCATGGAAACGGTCACATTTTTCCGGGTGGCACATTAAATCAGGGTACTGTGATCATCAACCTGTGTGCCAAATATCAGTGCACTAGCTCAATTTGTTTTTGAGATATCTCATCGGGAGTATTTTCCCATTGTTTTCAATGGGGGAGATAATATTAGATAATCTGAGATAAGCTAAATCCACGATAACAACAATTCCAGCGCGTATTTTTCCCCGAAACGCGGAGTCGTAGCGCATGTCGAGGAAAAAAATAACGTGTGCCGATTCTGGTTGGAATAGGTCGATTAGTTTTCGAGTAATTTGAAAATGATAGTCGGTCCACAGAAACAAAAACAATATACTCAGTATTAACTTTGTTAATAATGGAGTATAATAATTTTTTCAATGTTCTTTAATTTTCGCGCATTTCATTCTGTGCACTTTGTGTAAAATTTACATTGATGTGTGTGTTTGGTATTCTGTGCTCCCACACGTAGACTTGCACGCTCCAAGAAAATAGGCTTGAGCATGCTTATTTTTGCACCAATGTCATGGTAAGCTGTAAGCGCGAACATTACGGTACCACGAAAATTGACACAAGTAGGCCTGATTAGCAGACTATCAGCAAGCTAAGACAGGGCACAGACCTTCTCGGCGCAATATCTTGGGAACGAATTGAGCGATTGGAATGAAATTTTCAGCGTCGGGTCAAGTCGACAAATTGTCGAATCAGATCGGTCGGCTGAAAATGTGTGACGTGGCTTTTCGGGTTACCATGACGACCAAATTTCCCTGAACCCGTAGTGAAAAATTAAAAATTAGCTCTAAATTGCTCATTTTTGCATGTTTGATTCCAAAACCTGGGTGCATGATGCTGGATATGATGTTCAACATTTACGATGCATAGTTTTGTGAATTCCTCAGATTTTGTTCGTGCATGGTTTCCATGGAAACCGGTGAAATTTGGTATTTTTTGATATAAATGGCTCCCGTTGCCATGGAAACGGTCACATTTTTCCGGGTGGCACATTAAATCAGGGTACTGTGATCATCAACCTGTGTGCCAAATATCAGTGCACTAGCTCAATTTGTTTTTGAGATATCTCATCGGGAGTATTTTCCCATTGTTTTCAATGGGGGAGATAATATTAGATAATCTGAGATAAGCTAAATCCACGATAACAACAATTCCAGCGCGTATTTTTTCCCGAAACGCGGAGTCGTAGCGCATGTCGAGAAAAAAATAACGTGTGCCGATTCTGGTTGGAATAGGTCGATTAGTTTTCGAGTAATTTGAAAATGATAGTCGGTCCACAGAAACAAAAACAATATACTCAGTATTAACTTTGTTAATAATGGAGTATAATAATTTTTTCAATGTTCTTTAATTTTCGCGCATTTCATTCTGTGCACTTTGTGCAAAATTTACATTGATGTGTGTGTTTGGTATTCTGTGCTCCCACACGTAGACTTGCACGCTCCAAGAAAATAGGCTTGAGCATGCTTATTTTTGCACCAATGTCATGGTAAGCTGTAAGCGCGAACATTACGGTACCACGAAAATTGACACAAGTAGGCCTGATTAGCAGACTATCAGCAAGCTAAGACAGGGCACAGACCTTCTCGGCGCAATATCTTGGGAACGAATTGAGCGATTGGAATGAAATTTTCAGCGTCGGGTCGAGTCGACAAATTGTCGAATCAGATCGGTCGGCTGAAAATGTGTGACGTGGCTTTTCGGGTTACCATGACGACCAAATTTCCCTGAACCCGTAGTGAAAAATTAAAAATTAGCTCTAAATTGCTCATTTTTGCATGTTTGATTCCAAAACCTGGGTGCATGATGCTGGATATGATGTTCAACATGTACGATGCATAGTTTTGTGAATTCCTCAGATTTTGTTCGTGCATGGTTTCCATGGAAACCGGTGAAATTTGGTTTTTTTGGATAAAAATGGCTCCCGTTGCCATGGAAACGGTCACATTTTTCCGGGTGGCACATTAAATCAGGGTACTGTGATCATCAACCTGTGTGCCAAATATCAGTGCACTAGCTCAATTTGTTTTTGAGATATCTCATCGGGAGTATTTTCCCATTGTTTTCAATGGGGGAGATAATATTAGATAATCTGAGATAAGCTAAATCCACGAAAACAACAATTCCAGCGCGTATTTTTCCCCGAAACGCGGAGTCGTAGCGCATGTCGAGGAAAAAAATAACGTGTGCCGATTCTGGTTGGAATAGGTCGATTAGTTTTCGAGTAATTTGAAAATGATAGTCGGTCCACAGAAACAAAAACAATATACTCAGTATTAACTTTGTTAATAATGGAGTATAATAATTTTTTCAATGTTCTTTAATTTTCGCGCATTTCATTCTGTGCACTTTGTGTAAAATTTACATTGATGTGTGTGTTTGGTATTCTGTGCTCCCACACGTAGACTTGCACGCTCCAAGAAAATAGGCTTGAGCATGCTTATTTTTGCACCAATGTCATGGTAAGCTGTAAGCGCGAACATTACGGTACCACGAAAATTGACACAAGTAGGCCTGATTAGCAGACTATCAGCAAGCTAAGACAGGGCACAGACCTTCTCGGCGCAATATCTTGGGAACGAATTGAGCGATTGGAATGAAATTTTCAGCGTCGGGTCAAGTCGACAAATTGTCGAATCAGATCGGTCGGCTGAAAATGTGTGACGTGGCTTTTCGGGTTACCATGACGACCAAATTTCCCTGAACCCGTAGTGAAAAATTAAAAATTAGCTCTAAATTGCTCATTTTTGCATGTTTGATTCCAAAACCTGGGTGCATGATGCTGGATATGATGTTCAACATGTACGATGCATAGTTTTGTGAATTCCTCAGATTTTGTTCGTGCATGGTTTCCATGGAAACCGGTGAAATTTGGTTTTTTTGGATAAAAATGGCTCCCGTTGCCATGGAAACGGTCACATTTTTCCGGGTGGCACATTAAATCAGGGTACTGTGATCATCAACCTGTGTGCCAAATATCAGTGCACTAGCTCAATTTGTTTTTGAGATATCTCATCGGGAGTATTTTCCCATTGTTTTCAATGGGGGAGATAATATTAGATAATCTGAGATAAGCTAAATCCACGAAAACAACAATTCCAGCGCGTATTTTTCCCCGAAACGCGGAGTCGTAGCGCATGTCGAGGAAAAAAATAACGTGTGCCGATTCTGGTTGGAATAGGTCGATTAGTTTTCGAGTAATTTGAAAATGATAGTCGGTCCACAGAAACAAAAACAATATACTCAGTATTAACTTTGTTAATAATGGAGTATAATAATTTTTTCAATGTTCTTTAATTTTCGCGCATTTCATTCTGTGCACTTTGTGTAAAATTTACATTGATGTGTGTGTTTGGTATTCTGTGCTCCCACACGTAGACTTGCACGCTCCAAGAAAATAGGCTTGAGCATGCTTATTTTTGCACCAATGTCATGGTAAGCTGTAAGCGCGAACATTACGGTACCACGAAAATTGACACAAGTAGGCCTGATTAGCAGACTATCAGCAAGCTAAGACAGGGCACAGACCTTCTCGGCGCAATATCTTGGGAACGAATTGAGCGATTGGAATGAAATTTTCAGCGTCGGGTCAAGTCGACAAATTGTCGAATCAGATCGGTCGGCTGAAAATGTGTGACGTGGCTTTTCGGGTTACCATGACGACCAAATTTCCCTGAACCCGTAGTGAAAAATTAAAAATTAGCTCTAAATTGCTCATTTTTGCATGTTTGATTCCAAAACCTGGGTGCATGATGCTGGATATGATGTTCAACATTTACGATGCATAGTTTTGTGAATTCCTCAGATTTTGTTCGTGCATGGTTTCCATGGAAACCGGTGAAATTTGGTATTTTTTGATATAAATGGCTCCCGTTGCCATGGAAACGGTCACATTTTTCCGGGTGGCACATTAAATCAGGGTACTGTGATCATCAACCTGTGTGCCAAATATCAGTGCACTAGCTCAATTTGTTTTTGAGATATCTCATCGGGAGTATTTTCCCATTGTTTTCAATGGGGGAGATAATATTAGATAATCTGAGATAAGCTAAATCCACGATAACAACAATTCCAGCGCGTATTTTTTCCCGAAACACGGAGTCGTAGCGCATGTCGAGAAAAAAATAACGTGTGCCGATTCTGGTTGGAATAGGTCGATTAGTTTTCGAGTAATTTGAAAATGATAGTCGGTCCACAGAAACAAAAACAATATACTCAGTATTAACTTTGTTAATAATGGAGTATAATAATTTTTTCAATGTTCTTTAATTTTCGCGCATTTCATTCTGTGCACTTTGTGTAAAATTTACATTGATGTGTGTGTTTGGTATTCTGTGCTCCCACACGTAGACTTGCACGCTCCAAGAAAATAGGCTTGAGCATGCTTATTTTTGCACCAATGTCATGGTAAGCTGTAAGCGCGAACATTACGGTACCACGAAAATTGACACAAGTAGGCCTGATTAGCAGACTATCAGCAAGCTAAGACAGGGCACAGACCTTCTCGGCGCAATATCTTGGGAACGAATTGAGCGATTGGAATGAAATTTTCAGCGTCGGGTCAAGTCGACAAATTGTCGAATCAGATCGGTCGGCTGAAAATGTGTGACGTGGCTTTTCGGGTTACCATGACGACCAAATTTCCCTGAACCCGTAGTGAAAAATTAAAAATTAGCTCTAAATTGCTCATTTTTGCATGTTTGATTCCAAAACCTGGGTGCATGATGCTGGATATGATGTTCAACATTTACGATGCATAGTTTTGTGAATTCCTCAGATTTTGTTCGTGCATGGTTTCCATGGAAACCGGTGAAATTTGGTATTTTTTGATATAAATGGCTCCCGTTGCCATGGAAACGGTCACATTTTTCCGGGTGGCACATTAAATCAGGGTACTGTGATCATCAACCTGTGTGCCAAATATCAGTGCACTAGCTCAATTTGTTTTTGAGATATCTCATCGGGAGTATTTTCCCATTGTTTTCAATGGGGGAGATAATATTAGATAATCTGAGATAAGCTAAATCCACGATAACAACAATTCCAGCGCGTATTTTTTCCCGAAACGCGGAGTCGTAGCGCATGTCGAGAAAAAAATAACGTGTGCCGATTCTGGTTGGAATAGGTCGATTAGTTTTCGAGTAATTTGAAAATGATAGTCGGTCCACAGAAACAAAAACAATATACTCAGTATTAACTTTGTTAATAATGGAGTATAATAATTTTTTCAATGTTCTTTAATTTTCGCGCATTTCATTCTGTGCACTTTGTGTAAAATTTACATTGATGTGTGTGTTTGGTATTCTGTGCTCCCACACGTAGACTTGCACGCTCCAAGAAAATAGGCTTGAGCATGCTTATTTTTGCACCAATGTCATGGTAAGCTGTAAGCGCGAACATTACGGTACCACGAAAATTGACACAAGTAGGCCTGATTAGCAGACTATCAGCAAGCTAAGACAGGGCACAGACCTTCTCGGCGCAATATCTTGGGAACGAATTGAGCGATTGGAATGAAATTTTCAGCGTCGGGTCAAGTCGACAAATTGTCGAATCAGATCGGTCGGCTGAAAATGTGTGACGTGGCTTTTCGGGTTACCATGACGACCAAATTTCCCTGAACCCGTAGTGAAAAATTAAAAATTAGCTCTAAATTGCTCATTTTTGCATGTTTGATTCCAAAACCTGGGTGCATGATGCTGGATATGATGTTCAACATTTACGATGCATAGTTTTGTGAATTCCTCAGATTTTGTTCGTGCATGGTTTCCATGGAAACCGGTGAAATTTGGTATTTTTTGATATAAATGGCTCCCGTTGCCATGGAAACGGTCACATTTTTCCGGGTGGCACATTAAATCAGGGTACTGTGATCATCAACCTGTGTGCCAAATATCAGTGCACTAGCTCAATTTGTTTTTGAGATATCTCATCGGGAGTATTTTCCCATTGTTTTCAATGGGGGAGATAATATTAGATAATCTGAGATAAGCTAAATCCACGATAACAACAATTCCAGCGCGTATTTTTTCCCGAAACGCGGAGTCGTAGCGCATGTCGAGAAAAAAATAACGTGTGCCGATTCTGGTTGGAATAGGTCGATTAGTTTTCGAGTAATTTGAAAATGATAGTCGGTCCACAGAAACAAAAACAATATACTCAGTATTAACTTTGTTAATAATGGAGTATAATAATTTTTTCAATGTTCTTTAATTTTCGCGCATTTCATTCTGTGCACTTTGTGCAAAATTTACATTGATGTGTGTGTTTGGTATTCTGTGCTCCCACACGTAGACTTGCACGCTCCAAGAAAATAGGCTTGAGCATGCTTATTTTTGCACCAATGTCATGGTAAGCTGTAAGCGCGAACATTACGGTACCACGAAAATTGACACAAGTAGGCCTGATTAGCAGACTATCAGCAAGCTAAGACAGGGCACAGACCTTCTCGGCGCAATATCTTGGGAACGAATTGAGCGATTGGAATGAAATTTTCAGCGTCGGGTCGAGTCGACAAATTGTCGAATCAGATCGGTCGGCTGAAAATGTGTGACGTGGCTTTTCGGGTTACCATAACGACCAAATTTCCCTGAACCCGTAGTGAAAAATTAAAAATTAGCTCTAAATTGCTCATTTTTGCATGTTTGATTCCAAAACCTGGGTGCATGATGCTGGATATGATGTTCAACATGTACGATGCATAGTTTTGTGAATTCCTCAGATTTTGTTCGTGCATGGTTTCCATGGAAACCGGTGAAATGTGGTATTTTTGATAAAAATGGCTCCCGTTGCCATGGAAACGGTCACATTTTTCCGGGTGGCACATTAAATCAGGGTACTGTGATCATCAACCTGTGTGCCAAATATCAGTGCACTAGCTCAATTTGTTTTTGAGATATCTCATCGGGAGTATTTTCCCATTGTTTTCAATGGGGGAGATAATATTAGATAATCTGAGATAAGCTAAATCCACGATAACAACAATTCCAGCGCGTATTTTTTCCCGAAACGCGGAGTCGTAGCGCATGTCGAGAAAAAAATAACGTGTGCCGATTCTGGTTGGAATAGGTCGATTAGTTTTCGAGTAATTTGAAAATGATAGTCGGTCCACAGAAACAAAAACAATATACTCAGTATTAACTTTGTTAATAATGGAGTATAATAATTTTTTCAATGTTCTTTAATTTTCGCGCATTTCATTCTGTGCACTTTGTGCAAAATTTACATTGATGTGTGTGTTTGGTATTCTGTGCTCCCACACGTAGACTTGCACGCTCCAAGAAAATAGGCTTGAGCATGCTTATTTTTGCACCAATGTCATGGTAAGCTGTAAGCGCGAACATTACGGTACCACGAAAATTGACACAAGTAGGCCTGATTAGCAGACTATCAGCAAGCTAACAGGGCACAGACCTTCTCGGCGCAATATCTTGGGAACGAATTGAGCGATTGGAATGAAATTTTCAGCGTCGGGTCGAGTCGACAAATTGTCGAATCAGATCGGTCGGCTGAAAATGTGTGACGTGGCTTTTCGGGTTACCATAACGACCAAATTTCCCTGAACCCGTAGTGAAAAATTAAAAATTAGCTCTAAATTGCTCATTTTTGCATGTTTGATTCCAAAACCTGGGTGCATGATGCTGGATATGATGTTCAACATGTACGATGCATAGTTTTGTGAATTCCTCAGATTTTGTTCGTGCATGGTTTCCATGGAAACCGGTGAAATTTGGTATTTTTGATAAAAATGGCTCCCGTTGCCATGGAAACGGTCACATTTTTCCGGGTGGCACATTAAATCAGGGTACTGTGATCATCAACCTGTGTGCCAAATATCAGTGCACTAGCTCAATTTGTTTTTGAGATATCTCATCGGGAGTATTTTCCCATTGTTTTCAATGGGGGAGATAATATTAGATAATCTGAGATAAGCTAAATCCACGATAACAACAATTCCAGCGCGTATTTTTCCCCGAAACGCGGAGTCGTAGCGCATGTCGAGAAAAAAATAACGTGTGCCGATTCTGGCTGGAATAGGTCGATCAGTTTTCGAGTAATTTGAAAATGATAGTCGGTCCACAGAAACAAAAACAATATACTCAGTATTAACTTTGTTAATAATGGAGTATAATAATTTTTTCAATGTTCTTTAATTTTCGCGCATTTCATTCTGTGCACTTTGTGCAAAATTTACATTGATGTGTGTGTTTGGTATTCTGTGCTCCCACACGTAGACTTGCACGCTCCAAGAAAATAGGCTTGAGCATGCTTATTTTTGCACCAATGTCATGGTAAGCTGTAAGCGCGAACATTACGGTACCACGAAAATTGACACAAGTAGGCCTGATTAGCAGACTATCAGCAAGCTAAGACAGGGCACAGACCTTCTCGGCGCAATATCTTGGGAACGAATTGAGCGATTGGAATGAAATTTTCAGCGTCGGGTCGAGTCGACAAATTGTCGAATCAGATCGGTCGGCTGAAAATGTGTGACGTGGCTTTTCGGGTTACCATGACGACCAAATTTCCCTGAACCCGTAGTGAAAAATTAAAAATTAGCTCTAAATTGCTCATTTTTGCATGTTTGATTCCAAAACCTGGGTGCATGATGCTGGATATGATGTTCAACATGTACGATGCATAGTTTTGTGAATTCCTCAGATTTTGTTCGTGCATGGTTTCCATGGAAACCGGTGAAATTTGGTATTTTTTGATAAAAATGGCTCCCGTTGCCATGGAAACGGTCACATTTTTCCGGGTGGCACATTAAATCAGGGTACTGTGATCATCAACCTGTGTGCCAAATATCAGTGCACTAGCTCAATTTGTTTTTGAGATATCTCATCGGGAGTATTTTCCCATTGTTTTCAATGGGGAGATAATATTAGATAATCTGAGATAAGCTAAATCCACGATAACAACAATTCCAGCGCGTATTTTTCCCCGAAACGCGGAGTCGTAGCGCATGTCGAGAAAAAAATAACGTGTGCCGATTCTGGTTGGAATAGGTCGATTAGTTTTCGAGTAATTTGAAAATGATAGTCGGTCCACAGAAACAAAAACAATATACTCAGTATTAACTTTGTTAATAATGGAGTATAATAACGCTAATGATAATTTTTGAGAAAAAAACATTTTTTTGGCACTTTTTTGTCAATATTTTCAAAACAAACAAATTTTAAGCCAAAAAAAAAAATTCGCTCCTAGATAATTGATTTTAGATGATTTTTGTGAAATTTTGGAATTTTTAATCAAAAACTGATATTGTTAGGTTGTCTGAAAAAATTTGGCGCCAAAAAGGTGATTTTTGGGCAAAAATATAAAAATCACTAATTTTAGTAAAATTTGATACCAAAAATGGATTCTCTGACTCATTTCATTACAAAAAATGTATACTTTTATGTACATCACATTTATAATTTAAAAGTTACAGTGCTTGATAAATTTGGCGCCAAACAGGGTTGACACCAACCTTAAGGGGAATAAGTACATGAGATTAACTAACAGCCCGTCGTACAAATTATGCAAATTTATTGAATATTTGAATAAATTTGCATAATTAATTAGCTCATGAATAGTAATTTACTTTGTTATTTATAACGGAATAAAGCGCATTATTGTTTATGAAAGAAATTACGTTTAGGGGAAACATTATTTTCGCCCTAACGTAATAATGAATGAATAACAAAAACCTCTTTCCCCCTAAGGTACCTGTTAGCAATATAATCCTAATAATAATAATAATAATAATAATAATAATAATAATAGTGATAAGGCACATATCCACTCTAAATAAGAGCGCTCATGGCACAAACATAAAATACAATATAATAGAAAACGATAAACAACAATAAAATTACTTAATTTTTACAAAATGTCTCGGACATCAGATGTGTTTTCAACAGTTTTTTGAAGAT
Organism: Ophiura sarsii; assembly: GCA_035610835.1. NCBI lineage: Eukaryota > Metazoa > Echinodermata > Ophiuroidea > Amphilepidida > Ophiuridae > Ophiura > Ophiura sarsii. The sequence continues at coordinate 30,043,914 of CM069459.1, read as the reverse complement.
TGTAACAGTTTTTGCAGTTTTAATATAGATAGGAAGTTCATTCCAGAGACGAGGAGCTGCTATAGCAAAAGATCTGTCTCCCCAAGAGCGCTTAGGTATAGTTTCTTGAAGAAGTTGCATTTGTCCAGAACGAAGAGTGCGAGTTGGCACATAGTTTGATAACAATTCAGATAAATATGATGGGGCAACATTGATACATTTATATACAACTAGCGGCACGCCCGTCCTTCGGACGGGCTTTCCCGCTAGGGAGTAGGGCCTACCAGATAGAACACCTACAAAATAAAACAACTTAAAGTGTTGGAAAATTTTTAAACATTTTTGTTTTAAATCAAAAGGTTTTGTAGTAGGCCTAATTTAAAAGTTTTCAAATTTCAATTAGAAAACTTGATAAAGCACCTCCCCCACCCCCCCCCCCCCCCGCCCGCCCACGCCCCGTGGCATATTTCAACTCTAAGGCTTAAACCTTAACCATCTCCCGTAATCCATCCGTCCCTCCCCCACCCTGTCCCCGCCCCGCCCGCCCCCGCCCCCGCCCCGTGGCATATCCGTTACGCAATTTACAATTTAGCACAGTATCAAATCCCACATCTGACACCATCGATGTGCAATTTAATAATACATTTCTTTATTAACCCCATCCCAAACCACATAACCCTAACATAGGCCATAAGAGGATCATTACACACAACCCCTAACCCGTCACCCGCTCCCGCCCCCGCCACGTGGCTTATGCAACCCCAAGGCCTAAACCGTAACCAACTCCCGTGGCGCAGCGTATTTCTCCAATATTTGCCCGCCCGCCTTTGTAGGCGTGCGTGGGTGTAGTGCGTGCGCGTTTATTTTGCATGGCGCACTGCAACGCGTTTTGTGTTACGCGCGCCGACTGCATGGTTACAGCGTACGCAGTGAAAAACAAACATGGCCCCGTAGAAAGCCGGGCTGAAAAGGCCCTGGATTTCTCGGTTTTGCTCATATCTCGGTCAATTCTGTACGGTTTTCAGCCATTTATAGCTTATAACACTCACATTATAATCATCTTTAATCAGTGCAACGTTCACAGCGTTTAGACGCAAAATGAGGGAGCCTTTTATGGATACATACATACATACATACACCACACGGCAAATTATAGTAAGACTAGCGGCACGCCCGTCCTTCGGACGGGCTTTCCCGCTAGGGAGTAGGGCCTACCAGATAGAACACCTACAAAATAAAACAACTTAAAGTGTTGGAAAATGTATAACGAAACTCATAGGAATAGAACAATATTTAAAACATTTTTGTTTTAAATCAAAAGGTTTTGTAGTAGGCCTAATTCAAAGGTTTTCAAATTTCAATTAAAAAACTTGAAAAATCACCTCCCCCACCCCCACCCCCCCCCCCCCCCCGCCCGCCCACGCCCCGTGGCATATTTCAACACCAAGGCTTAAACCTTAACCATCTCCCGTAACCCATCCGTCCCTCCCCGCCCTGTCCCCGCCCCTCCCCGCCCTGTCCCCGCCCGTGGCATATCCGTTACGCAATTTACAATTTAGCACAGTATCAAATCCCACATCTGACACCATCGATGTGCAATTTAATAATACATTTCTTTATTAACCCCATCCCAAACCACAAAACCCTAACATAGGCCATAAGAGGATCATTACACACAACCCCTAACCCGTCACCCGCTCCCGCCCCCGCCACGTGGCTTATGCAACCAGGCCTAAACCGCAACTCCCGTGGGGCAGCGTATTTCTCCAATATTTGCCCGCCCGCCTTTGTAGGCGTGCGTGGGTGTTAGTAGTGCGTGCGCGTTTATTTTGCATGGCGCACTGCGACGCGTTTTGTGTTACGCGCGCCGACTGCATGGTTACAGCGTACGCAGTGAAAAACAAACATTGCCCCGTAGAAATGGTCTCAAAAGCCGGGCTGAAAAGGCCCTGGATTTCTCGGTTTTGCTCATATCTCGGTCAATTCTGTACGGTTTTTAGCCATTTATAGCTTATAACACTCACATTATAATCATCTTCAATCAGTGCAACGTTCACAGCGTTTAGACGCAAAATGAGGGAGCCTTTTATGGATACATACATACATACATACACCATACGGCAAATTATAGTATGACTAGCGGCACGCCCGTCCTGCGGACGGGCTCTCCCGCTAGGGAGTAGGGCCTACCAGATAGACACCTACAAAAATAAAGTGTTGAAAATTTATAACGAAACACATAGGAATAGAACAATATTTAAAACATTTTTGTTTTAAATCAAAAGGCTTTGTAGCCTAATTCAAAAGTTTTTAAATTTAATTTTTTTTTGTTTTGAAAATTACCCCCCGCCCGCACACGCCCCGTGGCATATTTCAACACCAAGGCCTAAACCTTAACCATCTCCCGTACCCCACACGTCCCTCCCCCTCCCTGTCCCCTCCCGGCCCGCCCCCGTCCAGTGGCATATCCGTTACGCAATTTAGCATCACATTTTTTCATTAACCCCCTATCTCCCAAACCACATTACATCATTACACACAACCCCCATTCGTCACCGCCCCCCCCCCCGCCCCTCCCGTGGCATACCTCAAGCCCAAAGCCCAAAGTTCCCCGCCCGCAATTTATCTCAACGCCAAGGCCTAACCTTAATTATCTCCCGTAGCGCGGCGTACTTCTCCAATATTTGTCCGCCCGCGTGTCACATACAGTATCAAATCCCACATCTGACACCATCGTTACGCAATTTAATAATACATTTCTTTATTAACCCCATCCCAAACTACATAACCATAGCATAACCTAGGCCCTAAAGGGATCATTACACACAACCCCTAACCGCCCCGCCCCCGCCCCGTGGCTTATGCAACTCCAAGGCCTAAACCGAAACCAACTCCCGTGGCGCAGCGTATTTCTCCAATATTTGCCCGCCCGCGTGTGTAGGGGTGCGTGGGTGTAGTGCGTGTGCGCGTTTATTTTGCATGGCGCACTGCTGCGCGCTATGTGTAACTCGCGCCGACTGCATGGTTACAGTGTACGCAGAGAAAAACAAACACGGCCCGTAGAAATTAGTCTCAAAAGCCGGGTTGAAAAGGCCTAAATTGGACATCATTTTGCTCATATCTCGGTCAATTCTGTACGGTTTTCGGCCATTTATAGCTTATAACCCGTGTCCGGTCTTTATTTAGTATCAGTGAAATATTCACGGCTTTAAAATGCAAAATGAGAAAGCCTTTTCAGGATACATACATACATACATACACACATACATACATACAACATACGGTGAATTATAGTAAGACTAGCGGCACGCCCGTCCTGCGGACGGGCTCTCCCGCTAGGGAGTAGGGCCTACCAGATAGACACATACAAAAATAAAGTGTTGAAAATTTATAACGAAACACATAGGAATAGAACACTATTTAAAACATTTTTGTTTTAAATCAAAAGGCTTTGTAGCCTAATTCAAAAGTTTTTAAATTTCAATTTAATTTTTTTTTGAAAATTACCCCCGCCCGCACACGCCCGTGGCATATTTCAACACCAAGGCCTAAACCTTAACCATCTCCCGTACCCCACCCGTCCCTCCCCCTCCCTGTCCCCTCCCGGCCCGCCCCCGTCCAGTGGCATATCCGTTACGCAATTTAGCATCACATTTTTTCATTAACCCCCTGTCTCCCAAACCACATTACATCATTACACACAACCCCATTCGTCACCGCCCCGCCCCTCCCCGTGGCATACCTCAAGCCCAAAGCCCAAAGTTCCCCGCCCGCAATTTATCTCAACGCCAAGGCCTAACCTTAACTATCTCCCGTAGCGCGGCGTACTTCTCCAATATTTTTCCGCCCGCGTGTCACATACAGTATCAAATCCCACATCTGACACCATCGTTACGCAATTTAATAATACATTTCTTTATTAACCCCATCCCAAACTACATAACCATAGCATAACCTAGGCCCTAAAGGGATCATTACACACAACCCCTAACCGCCCCGCCCCCGCCCCGTGGCTTATGCAACCCCAAGGCCTAAACCGAAACCAACTCCCGTGGCGCAGCGTATTTCTCCAATATTTGCCCGCCCGCGTGTGTAGGGGTGCGTGGGTGTAGTGCGTGTGCGCGTTTATTTTGCATGGCGCACTGCTGCGCGCTATGTGTAACGCGCGCCGACTGCATGGTTACAGTGTACGCAGAGAAAAACAAACATGGCCCGTAGAAATTAGTCTCAAAAGCCGGGCTGAAAAGGCCTAAATTGGACATCATTTTGCTCATATCTCGGTCAATTCTGTACGGTTTTCGGCCATTTATAGCTTATAACCCGTGTCAGGTCATCATCTAATATCAGTGAAATATTAACGGCTTTAAAATGTAAAATGAGAAAGCCTTTTCAGGATACATACATACATACATACACACATACATACATACAACATACGGTGAATTATAGTAAGACTAGCGGGACGCCCGTTCTTCGAACGGGCTCCCGCTAGTAAGTAGCGCCTATCAGACAGAACCCCGGTGAAATAACACATTAAGTAGCTATACGAAAATTTGTCTCGAAATTGGTAATAATACATATAATGCATAGGCCTATTTCCTTACCTGAAATTGCCGCCCCGCACCGTGGTTATCTCAACACCCAAGGCCTAAACCTTAACCATCTCCCCAAGCTGTATCCCCTGGTTTATACTTTTAACCACACTATTTCCTTCCACTTCGTGACTCTCCCTGTTAGTGTTACGCACTCTTAGTATCACATTTCTTCAATAACTCCCTGCCTCCCAAACCTCATTACTTCGTGGCCTCCCCTCGCCCGCCCGCCTCGTACTGTACGATCTAAACCTTCAAGGCCTAAATTAACCAACTCCCGTAGCGTTCTCCAGTAACCCCTTGCCTCCCAAACCTCATTACTTCATGGCCTCTCCTCGCCGCGCCCCCCTCCCCGGGGCCTTCCCCTGCCGTCTCTTGCCCGCCGTCCCCGCCCCGCCCCTACCACCCGCCCTGTGCTAAAAACACTCAAGGCCTAAATTAACTAACTCCCGTAGCGCAGCGTATTTCTCCAATATTTGCCCGCTCGCGTGTGTAGGCGTGCGTGGGCGTAGTGCGTGTGAGCGTTTATTTTGCACGGCGCACAACGACGCGTTATGTGTTAGGCGCCGAATGCATGGTTGCAATACGCATGAAGATAAACAAAACAAACACGGCCCGTATCCATGGATTTTCATGGTTTTTTACTCATATCTCGGTCAATTCTTTACGGTTTTCAGCCATTTATAGCTTATAACACTCACATTATAATCATCTTTTATCAGTGCAAAGTTCACGGCGTTTAGTTACAAACTGAGAAAGACTTTATGGATACATACATACATACATACATACATACAACATAAGACAAATTATAGTAAGATAAGCGATAGTTTGAAAACAATTCTCTGAGCTACAGGGAGCCAATGGAGTCCCTTTAAAATTGGCGTAATATGGTAAGATCTTTTAGAGAATGTGAGAATGCGAGCTGCAGTGTTTTGAATTTTCTGAAGACGATAGAGTTCATTAGCTGGTAATCCGTAAAGAAGAGCATTGTTGTTATCAAGACGAGAGGTTATAAACGAATGAATTAATTGTTCTGTAGCATCACGACTAAGATATTTGCGGATTCTGCTGATATTACGTAGTTGAAATATTATTGTTAATATTTAAACCAATTCAATATTTGACATACAGAGATTTAATATTTTAGCTGATACATTATTTGACACACAGATAATCAATATTTAAACCAATTCGATATTTGACATGCAGAGATTCAATATTTCACCCGATGAAATATTTCCATACAGGAATATATTACATCATTTGAAAGTTATTGTGGGAGCGAAAGCGTATTGGTGCGCACAGTTGAGTTCTATGATCAGTCAAAGACGTGATGAGTGATGACGATACTGCTCGAGAAATTGGAATGGACCATTTAGCCACAAAAAGAACAATTATTCTATATGGTTTTTTTTACAGAGACAACATCAATGTGTATTATACCCCTGAATGTTGCCAGAATACTAAGAGACTCCAATGGTGTATAGGAGTACAAACAACATATCTCCTCGTCTCCATAATAATCGTAGCAAGTCTTCTCATTACTTACTTGCCGGCGTCATTTGACGATGATACGGATGATGTCCCGCCACGCCGATTTGAATACGAAAATGTCGCCATTGCAACCGATTCCGCGGCTTGCTCTGAGGTTGGAAGGTAAGAAAGAAACACTACCCATCTAAAGTCTATGACATACTACCCAATCGCTCGGAGCGATTTGCCGCTGACGCTCCTTATTTGGTAAATAGCACTCTTTATAAGGAACGTAAGCGGCACATCGCGTCGCGCGATTATGTAGTATGTCATGGCATTTAACTTTTCCATTATTTCTCCATAATTTACATGCCGGAAGACTTTGATAACGATTGACGATAGGGTCATGTAGATTTTATAAAAACGCCACCATTGCAACCGACTCCGCTAGCGCTATATGCTCTCAGGGAGATAAAACACGGTTACATAATTGTCTCAATTATAATTGTTCCAAGCCTTTTCCTTGCTGAAGCTACCTAACGGCGGATCTTGTTGGAATCCACTGGCTGCTGATTCTGGACACTTGGTGTGTTGTATTATGGTTGTCAATTATTGTTTAGATGTGATTTTTTTTCTTTTTTCATTTCGTTTTTAACGTCTGGAGTTGTCTTATACGACAACTAAGCGCTATTACAACGTTAAAAGCCCACTTACGTAAAAACTTCTCGGGAGTCACTCTGAAAACTTAAACTAGTCAGACAGAGGCTGGACTAACTTTAAACTAGTCAAGCAGGTTAGTCAAGCCTGCTGGATAGGTTATGGCCGACTTGACTAGCTTAAGGTTAGTCCGGCTCAGCCTGACTAGCTTGATTTGTTCTGCTGGACTAGTCTGTGGCTGGGCTAGCTTATAAGACAAGCTGGCTTAATTAGCTTTAGGTTAGTCAAGCTGGCTGGACTAGCTTTAGGTTAGTCAATGCACTGAGATAAAATATCAATGGCGGCATGCAGATAAGACGTACGTCATCGCTGGTCCGGTTTTGCTCGCCAATCCAGACGTAATTTGCCGTACTTATTTCATTGTGTGGCCATATTGTGTACATCATAGTGTTTGCCAACATCTGTAGACTATTTTATGCTACATTTTGTTTGGAATGACGACTCGCAGTAGGAAAAAAACTAACTGTGAAGAACGACGGTAGCGCGGGCATCTCGAACGCTAACGGGTCAGCCATGGCTGACCAGTCCATGCAGCTAACACTGTAGCCAGCAGTCCCGCCAACAACACGGTCAATACGAGTGTGATTGAACAGACAGTAGAGCAATCACCCGTGGCGAAACCAAGTACTGCTACGCAACGTGAACAATTTGAGTCAGGCGTAATCTACTATATGATTTGAGCTGCACTAACCTTACGTTAGTCAAGATGGACACCATCTGGACTAACTTAAGGGGGGGGGGTCTATGTTAGTCAGATAGTAAAATTCAGCGCTTCGGACAAAAATGGGATATTAGCACTGTAGGAAACTGCTAAGTCTCTGCTTTAAAATGCTTTTTGTTTGAGGTAAATTGGATTTTCGGTTCTGAAGTTATGGTCGATAAAGTTTCGGGTGTCTCAAATTATCGGTGGTGTTTTGTATACGTTTGTATGTAGAAAACGCTCACCCTGCGATTTTAAGCATTTTCAGTTTTGATTATTTTTTGGTCAAATAATTGTAACATTTGATCAAATTTATTTATTAAAATATTAAAATAATTAATTGCACATCATAAATCATCAAAATTTCAAAGTCAACGTAATTTCTTATGTATTTCTTTATTTTTCTCACCCGGCTATTTTTAAGCCATTTATCTTTAAAAATCAATAAGAATGCTAATATAATTGCTATTTTCACCCAAAATGGCTCAAAATGTGTCTAAATTCATGCTCTTCTATAATTGAACATATTTTTATCCAAAATGTCAACTTATTTTTTCTCGCCAATTTTAATATTTTTCATACGTTTTGCACGATATCTCAAAACTAGAAAACACGCAAACTTGCAATATGGGATCTAACGTAACTCAAAAACGAAACCTCGTATCAGGGTGATATTTGGAATGGATAATAAGCTTGAATAGAGGAAGAAAACAATGAAGCCGGATTTTCAATTTATCTTCCAAATTTGAATTATAACGTATCCGGCTTCATTGTTTCGTGCGCATTGTTCCCATGCATCATCTACCAAAGTATGGTGAACATGCAACATTTAGTTTTCTAGTAAAGTTGGATCCCGTGTTTAGCCAATCAGAGGCCTTGACTGGTTACCATAGTAACCAGATTAAAATAACGCGCATTTTTTGAAACACTGTTACCTAAGCTTCAATTTGATATATGACTCTAAGGGATAAACCCACGGTAACATTGAGAAAATCTGTTTTCAAAATTGGTGAAAATAGCATAGACCCCCCCCCCCCTTAAAGCTAGTCGAGCGACTAGCCTAAACTAGTCCAGCTTAGGACGGACTAACATCAAGCTAGTCGAGCGACTAACGTAAAGCTAGTCCAGCAATGCTAAAGCTAGTCAAAATGAGCACCATCTGAACTAGCTTTAAGTTAGTCAGGCTGACCAATTTAGGTTTTCAGTGCATGTCCAACCAATTGGCCACCATTATGCAATGTTCCGACGTTGTTCCAATGCTAAATCAACCACAGTGCCCGCTTTTATGCACGATGGTATCAATGTTAAGTTTGAACATACCCTCCTCAAGGATAGCCAAATAATAGACGCCCAATCTTTGTTATATTTTTAGTGATGGAATTTGAACTAATTAATATTTTGGACAGATGGATCCGTCTTTGACTGAAACATCTTCACCTTTAATACAACTCCTCCTATATATTATAGAAAAACAAATTGGGTTTAGGTGAATCTACAACTGATACATTACGTGCATGACATGAATCCTGACCTAATTAGGGAAGGTGGATAACGGTGAAGGATTGAGGAGGATAGGTTCAAGATTCAAATTGACATCTGCAATTCTTTGTCGTTTTGACTGTATATTTAAGGAATGTACTATTTGACGGAGGATCAGCCGTAGACGCGGCCATAGCAGCGTTGCTTTGTATTGGAACCATCAACCCAAATAGTATGGGCATCGGAGGAGGACATTTTATGTTGCATTATGACGCTGGTAGACAGGAGATGTCCATGTATGATGCCAGAGAGGTGGCACCATTGGCAGCTACTCGGGATATGTTTGTTAACGACACGGAAGGACGATCAGGAAGAGGTAAGGCCATGAAAACCCACCTGTTTTACGGCGTAGACATGACATAAATTGCCCGCTTAGGAGCGTTATTAATTCGGTCTGGTAAACCCATTGTTATCAATTATACGAGAGGATTGCCCAGTGCGCGTGTACAACCAGGCAATCATATTTAAAATTCGGGGCGTGTACGAGCGGTACTACTTGCTAACTGCATGGGTGAGTTTCCATTATGATACAGCCGGTTGGTTGCACACGAGAATTATGTCATATAGCAACCAGCTTTGATGGAAGGCGAATATTTAAATTTGGTGACGGTTTTTAGGGCACCAATTTATAGCGCTGCTAAGCGGGCCTTGTAGCCTAATGACAGGGTTTTTTCCGTCGGGCAAACGGACCTTTCAAGTAGGGTCGATCTGTCGGGCGTTTTTATCTCCAAATAAAGTCGGGAATTTTAGGTGAATTTTTAACCAAATTGTTCTATTTGAAAATTCGACAAAAATGTGTCGGTCGAGCCAGTAGAACAGGGCGTATTCGTGGCCTTATATGAATTAAGTCCCATTTTCATAATGTAATTCAATACCCAATTTTTGACCTGGAATTCATTTGACTTAAAATGATCGGGATACCCTATAGCTTTGTTATAGACTGTGTTGTTGCATCGAAAACCTTGGTTTACAGTATGATTTAACATAAGGGAAAGGTAATTACAATGTATGACGAACTGCTTAAAATCCTTTAAAGGAATGTTACGCCTGTGAATATGATTTTAATGTTCTAAAAAGAAAAGGGGAGACCAACTTTTAAAACTTAATTATAGCACAACTATATGTTAATGAGAAGGTGATTGAAATGTCTTTTAACCAATAGGAGGGTTAGCCATTGCCGTGCCCGGAGACATGAAGGGTTACTATGAGGCTCACAAGGCTCACGGTATTCTAGACTGGGATAGACTTTTTCAGCCGTCTATTTCTCTAGCTAGAGATGGTTTCATAGTGACGGATGATTTAGGGGGCGCTATCAAAAGAGCAGAAGAAATTATCAGAGAGGAGCCCGCGTTAAGGTAAAACATCATTCAAATGTTATTGTTAACCGTCCCGTAAATTGACATGATTAGTAATATAATTGAGGCTGTTTTACTCATAATATCTAGACTATAATATTTGCTGATTCTAAATTCATATAATTTGTTGTGTCATAAATAACGACCGTGCGTGAACCACCACTTACCTGTTTCATATTTCATTCCAAATTTGTTAGTTGTTTTGTATATTTTGAGCTATTGGGGGGGGGGGGGGGGGGGGGGGGGGGGGGGATATATTGGAATGACTGAATAAATACTATTTTGTTTCCCATTGTACCCTGCATAGGCCTATCCACTTTATTAGTTCAGTTGGTCAAACACATGTGAGCACACCTCATTAACATGATTAATCTTTGCATATTTTTGATTTGTTGGCGTATGTCATGCGATCAAAGACGAATCAAGATCCTCGCGCGTAAATATATAAAGCTATGTTGATCATTGAAATACGCTATGACACGCTGCAAAACTAGTACGTATGACTCATACGTGTACGTGACTTGTACGCAAGACTTATACAATGGGCGCCACAAAGCAATTGCATCAGGGATACTATTAATTTTGGGATAGGAAACTCCTATACTAACACACGTAGCGAAAACGGGGCCATTTGCATAAATTACATAAATTATGGTAATCATCGGAATGTGTCGGTGACCGGCGTTGAACGCGTTTAACAGTGTTTAACCAGGTTTAACGTAATATTTGGTCAGCATAGGTTTGAGGGCGACGGTGGCCACGCGAAACCTAAATTTTGAATACGTAATGAATAAGGTGAATAACACGTAATCGCGAATGTTAATCTTATCATTTTGACAAATTCATCATAATTAGAAGAATTGCCATCATTAACCGGGCGATGACTGTTAAAAATAATTCAAAATAGTGCACTCCCGTTGACATATTGGGTCGTCTGAGAGACGCGTGGCCAGCGTCGTGTCGTCTGCTACAATCACGCAGACAATCACGCCTGATCAGTATAGCGCCACCAGTTCTATGCTGACCAAATTTTAATTAAAAAGTGGACCCGATCGGCAAGCTCAGAGGCATACCCCTGATTGCATCACCATACATACAAGCACCAATGAAATGTAAACATAAGTCTAATGTAAATATTTCTATAATGACATAGACACTTTGTATTGGTTTCAGTTTAATTGTTATGGATTCTTGTATGAATGGTGATGCAAAATATTACTTTGGCGATCGACTATCGTAAAAGTCTTTGTAATGCGGCCTATAAAACGAAAGTATCAATTATCAACAGAGAAGCGTTTGTCAAGGAGAACGGACAACTTGTTGCCGAAGGTGACTTTCTAAAGCGCCCTCAATACGCTGAGACACTCCAGGCCCTAGCAGAAAATGGCGGTGATTACTTCTACGATCAGATGGCTGAGGACATCGCTAGTGATATTCAAGATGCCGGTAAATGATATGAGACTAAGTAAATCTGATTAACAATATTACGGCAGGGTAGGTACACTGTACTGATAAACTATAGCGACAACAAAGGGATTGAGAGATGCCGCCATCTAAATACGAGGTTATAGATTCCAGTTTATCATCTCACTAAGGAAATTTGGAGGCAATTGATCGAACCATTTCCACTACATATAGGCCCGGATGTTTCAATCGACTAAAAGGGAGTATATTGAACGGAATGTGTCCTCGTTTTTGCGCAAGACAGGGGACTATTGATGAAGTGTCCTTGAAATGGTGTTTTCCAGGCAAAATGTCCTCGTTTTTGCACGAAAAAGGGGGTCAAATGAGCAAAATTGTTCTTGAACCGCCTTCAAATAGGGCCTAGGGGGTAACGTTATTTCAACCTTCTAGAACGATCATGTGTTACCCCTCTGAATACGAAGAGAAAAACACCGGGCATAGGCTAACAGGATTTAATATTTAACGACCATTACGCAGGGTCAAGTTTTATTTTGTGTACAGATAAATAAATAGACACAATTAGCCCTTGCCTGGCATTTATGGCGTAAGAATGGCTTTATCTATCATAGATCACCACCTACGGAACCACGGGGGCCCTGTAAGTCTTGGCAGCTTGGTAACGAGCTGTATATAACCCCTTATTAGCGCTATATCTATACGACGATAAAAATCGTCCAGAATCACAGAGGTTTAACCAACTTAGCCATAAATCCCTCAAATTGAATGTACTTTTATCCAGATGATCAAGTGGTTACCAGTCAGTTATCACTGACAACTAGAATGATATGTTGTCTATTCTCAGAGCAACTAATGAAATGATTTTCAAAAGCATATCTGTGCTTAGAATACAAAGAATAAAAATTCTTTTAAAAAGGAAAAGAGGCGGTCATATAAATTTTAAAAAAAACCCCGATAGCAGAGTGTGATATAGGTAACACGAAATGTGGTTTAAAAGTCATAAAAGTCAAACACTCGGATCAAAAAGCTGCTACAACGAAAGAACTGTAAATGTCGAAAATACGGTGGCCCTGAAGGGTCATGACGAGTTAACCAGATGATGACATGACGAGATAAATGACGAGATAATTGCGAGATAATTTACATATGACGTGATAATTGACGAGATAATTGCGAGATAATTTACATATGACGTGATAATTGACGAGATAATTGCGAGATAATTTACAGATGACGAGATGACGAGATGACGAGATGACGAGATGACGAGATGACGAGATGACGAGATGACGAGATGACGAGATGACGAGATGACGAGATGACGAGATAATTTACAGATGACGTGATAATTGACGAGATAATTGCGAGATAATTTACAGATGACGTGATAATTGACGAGATGACGAGATAATTTACATATGACGTGATAATTGACGAGATAATTGCGAGATAATTTACAGATGACGAGATGACGAGATGACGAGATGACGAGATGACGAGATGACGAGATGACGAGATGACGAGATGACGAGATGACGAGATGACGAGATGACGAGATGACGAGATGACGAGATGACGAGATGACGAGATGACGAGATAACAGTTTTGCCAATACCGCTATTTCGTCGCCCAATAATTGGGCTCCCTCTGAATTTGACTTGTGTGCCGCGTGTTGAAAAGGTGTGCTTTGGCTAAAAATTGGGCTACTTTCAACTCGGAGTCCGGGCTGTTCCTAACAGAGTAAGGCGTGGCGTCGAAACATATAACGCGTCAGACACTAGCTATTGTTGTGGGGAGGTCATAAACCCCCTAACTGGCAAAACGCTATCGATGACTGTCTCCCAGTCCAATTAAACTTGTCTCGTGCATGTCGTGTGTAGGAATAGGCATGTACATGATTGTATGTAGGGACGGTAATTACTGTTTTATTAATTAGCAGAATAGTTCCCCACTTGTTTCTATAATAATTCTTCATAATATAATAATTTTCTCCAAATTGTCAATGTTACATTAGTTTTAATCATTTATTGTTCATCATTGCTTGCAAGATGTATGTTCGAAAGGAAAATCAAATGAATAAATTAACTTATAATGTTTAAAGCTGTATTTTTTACTAAATAATTACCATGTTGTGGCAAGTTGATGAACTCCCGGATGAACTCTGCACGCCTATAAACCATAAATAGACTTGTTTTAACAAAGGTAATACTGTGAATTTTAAATTTGACATAATATTAACATTTTCCACGCGGCTATTGGTTTTATATTGTATAAAACAGATTTTTCAGAAACCTTTCCCAACTTTCCACGTCTATCTCAAGGATTACAGAACCAATACCAGGCATGTTTGTACTTATTTCCATGCATTTCTCTTCGTGATGCAAAAATGGTAATTTAATTCAACATTTTTGAAACATTTTGTAAAGTTTTGGAATGTCGTCTACAGATGCTTGCCGCGTGGAAAGTGTTAAACGGCTTTAGGTTGGTTATTTGTTGTCGTCTGAAACTTTGCCAGACCATATTGCCATGGACGGCGTAATATACAACCAATTGTCTTCAGATTTGGAGAATGTATTATTAGACACATAGTTGAGTTTAGGATACAAATGAATTGTATACATGTCATCGTCTGTGTAAAATTAGAGGTCAAAGTTCAAAATGTTTACGAAATTATTACTATTTTCGGCATGTTTAAGATCTTCGCACGACTATAATTTGAATTAATTTTAAAAAGGTAATAACATTGACATCCCCCAAGTGTTGGCAATTTATATTTGACCCAATAGTCACCTTATGAGATTAGTAAATGCTATAATTTAACATGCCTAGTAGTATTGGTTCTGTAATTTTTTAGATAAGACTTTGAATAATTGGGAAATGTTTTTGAAAAATGTTTTGTAAATGGTAAAACTATAGTAATAGCCAGGTGGAAAGTGTTAAATTCAAACATTTACGTTAACATATTCTAGGACAATTTAGCGCGCCTGAAACACATCATTTTGCACTACAACAAGTTGGAGGGTATCAAGTGTACCTGCTTTCGGACTAAATAAAATAGCTATATTTAAAATACCAATTGTGGTCTGCTTAAATTTAGAAATTCAAACGGGAAAGTATAAAACATGAAGCATCTAACAACAGAAAACATTTATCCAATAAATTAGATAAATTTGAAGAATAGGCGCCACGCGGCAAAAACTATGTCGGGCGGGAACTGAGATTTAATCAAATTGTATCGTAAAGAAAGATATAACAGTTTTATTCCGTAAAATCTTTGAACTGGAATTATATTCGATTCTTCGAATAATAAAGAATGTTGTTTATCATTCCTATGAATTAATACTTCAAGGTCAATTTCAAATGTTTATCAAAGACATTTCGATAAAATTGTGAACATCCTGATAAATATTATTATATACCGAAGCCTACCAATATTGCTTTAAAAGTATTTCAATAATTCGCCATCATCATGTTTAATCTGAGACTAATTAGTCTCAGGTTTAATTAACCATTGCTATCTAATAGAGTAAGTTGCAATCTTCAGTAGATAGCAAATCTATCAAAGTAAATTGCTATCTTCAGTGATAGCAAGTCTATCAGAGTAAGTTGCTATCTTCAGTAGACACCAAGTCTATTAGAGTAAGTTGCTATCTTCAGTAGATAGCAAATCTATCAGAGTAAATTGCTATCTTCAGTGATAGCACGTCTATCAGAGTAAGTTGCTATCTTCAGTAGACACCAAGTCTATTAGAGTAAGTTGCTATCTTCAGTAGACACCAAGTCTATTAGAGTAAGTTGCTATCTTCAGTAGATTGCAAATCTATCAGAGTAAATTGCTATCTTCAGTGATAGCAAGTCTATCAGAGTAAGTTGCTATTACTGAAGATAGCAACTTATTCTGATATATAATACTTGCTATCTACTGAAGATAGCAATTTACTCTGATACACTTGCTATCTACTGAAGAAAGCAATTTACTCTGATAAACTTGCTATCTACTGAAGATAGCAACTTAATCTGATAGACTTGCTATCTTATCTACTGAAGATAGCAACTTACTCTGATATACTTGCTATCTACTGAAGATAGCATAGATAGCAACTTATTCTGATATATAATACTTGCTATCTATTGAAGATAGCAATTTACTCTGATACACTTGATATCTACTGAAGAAAGCAATTTACTCTGATAAACTTGCTATCTACTGAAGATAGCAACTTAATCTGATAGACTTGCTATCTTATCTACTGAAGATAGCAACTTACTCTGATATACTTGGTGTCTACTGAGATAGCAGCTTACTCTGATAGACTTGCTATCTACTGAATAAAGCAACTCACTGTGATTACTTGCTATCTACTGAAGATAGCATAGATAGCAACTTATTCTGATAGACTTGGCATCGAATGAAGGAAGCAATTTACTCTGTTAGGAACCGCCCGAAATAACTCCGAGTTGAAGGTAGCCCAATTTTTAGCAAACCACACCACAGCTTTTCAACACGCGGCACACTAGTCAAAATCAAAAGTAGCCCAATTGGGCGACGAAATCGTGGTATTGGCAAAACTGTTATCTGTAAATTATCTCGCAATTATGTAGTCAATTATCACGTCATCTGTAAATTATCTCGTCATCTCGTCAATTATCACGTCATCTGTAAATTATCTCGCAATTATGTAGTCAATTATCACGTCATCTGTAAATTATCTCGCAATTATGTAGTCAATTATCACGTCATCTGTAAATTATCTCGTCATCTCGACAATTATCACGTCATCTGTAAATTATCTCGCAATTATGTAGTCAATTATCACGTCATCTGTAAATTATCTCGCAATTATGTAGTCAATTATCACGTCATCTGTAAATTATCTCGCAATTATCTCGACAATTATCACGTCATCTGTAAATTATCTCGCAATTATGTAGTCAATTATCACGTCATCTGTAAATTATCTCGCAATTATCTCGTCAGTTATCACGTCATCTGTAAATTATCTCGCAATTATCTCGTCAACTATCACGTCATCTGTAAATTATCTCGTCAATTATCACGTCATCTGTAAATTATCTCGCAATTATCTCGTCAATTATCACGTCATCTGTAAATTATCTCGCAATTATCTCGTCAGTTATCACGTCATCTGTAAATTATCTCGCAATTATCTCGTCAACTATCACGTCATCTGTAAATTATCTCGTCATCTCGTCAATTATCACGTCCTCTGTAAATTATCTCGCAATTATCTCGTCAATTATCACGTCATCTGTAAATTATCTCGCAATTATCTCGTCAGTTATCACGTCATCTGTAAATTATCTCGCAATTATCTCGTCAACTATCACGTCATCTGTAAATTATCTCGTCATCTCGTCAATTATCACGTCATCTGTAAATTATCTCACAATTATCTCGTCAATTATCACGTCATCTGTAAATTATCTCGCAATTATCTCGTCAATTATCACGTCATCTGTAATTTATCTCGTCATCTCGTCAATTATCACGTCATCTGTAAATTATCTCGCAATTATCTCGTCAATTATCACGTCATCTGTAAATTATCTCGCAATTATCTCGTCATTTATCTCGTCATGTCATCATCTGGTTAACTCGTCATGACCCTTCAGGGCCACCGTACGAAAAAGCATGTGCTTCGAAACAACGCGATAAAACAGATACTTCTATATATTAAGAATAAAACGAAAGAACTGCCAATGTCGAGAAAGCATGTGCTTGGAAACAACGCGATAAGCTTGACAAATACTTCCAAATTGGTACAGGTCAATTCCAAGAATGATGAATGAAACGCATCATGGACATTGGACCCTGTGGACGCTGATCGATAGCGATCATTGAACGTCAACCATCCAATCAGCTATTTAAATTAAAAACAAATCGGAAAACAAATTGAAACAATTCGCGAAATTAAAAGTTCGCGAAAAAAAGAAATTTGAAAAAGAAATTGTCATATAAGCGTCATATATTACTAGTGAGGTTAAACCGGCAACCTTGTTGTCAAGGACACTACGAACATCATCATCTAAATATATTAAACTTGTCGTTAATCCGGCCATAACTAGCCTTCTTGTGAATAATTCATTATCATCACAATACACTTTTTAGATTCAAATGAACATTTGAATACAGTGAAAGTAATTCGTAACAACAATTGAATACAGTCCATGAACATTTGATACACAGTGAATTCGTACAACAATATTTCCTAGGGACAAGATCGTGAACAAATAACGTCGCAAAATATACCCTTTGCACGTAATTGATTCAATATCTTTTAAAATCGGAATTCGGTTACTTTATTAATACGCAACCGATTTCCACCGTTCAAACGGGAAACTATATCAATAAAGATACGTTCTGTTCATATTTTTCCTTTAAACTTTCCTAAAACAATAAGAAGCGTTTAATTTTTTTAAGCATTTTCGTCTTAGGCACAGTCAATCAAGATGTTATTATTGCTGGTCCTACAGTCTATGAATTGACCGCAGCTGCGTAAACAACTGTTATTTGATCAGATATGCAGTATTGCCAGACCACATCATAAATGTCACCTAAAAGACCCTCAACCAACGCCAAAAAAGTAGCCCAATTCCAAGAATATCTGTATTTTTGATACGTTAAACAGGTTTTAATTGAAAAAGGTCAGGAAACACTCGTTGGTGATTAGTATGCGCTACAACAGAGAGGGTCTGTTCTTATGTATTGTGATATACGTAAAACATAAGGGATTTATTGTCGCATGTAAACCGTACGTAAGATGTCGTTTTCCCATATGTCATAGCCTACCCATAGGGGAGGCGAAGGCCGTTGCCCCCGCCTCCAAAAACATATCAGTGACTGAAAACATACTGACTATACTCTTATTATGATTATATATTTGTTTAAGGCGGAATAATAACAGCCGAGGACCTCGAGAATTATTCAGTTACCAAACGTGAACCTCTGCGCATAACTCTGCGCAATGGCATCCGGGTGTTTACTCCACCTCCTCCATCTAGTGGAGCGATTGTGTCGTTAATATTAAACATTCTTGATGGTAAGTTGAATTTTTAATGACATTTCAAAATATTCATGTCGAATCAAAATTGAATCTATGTTCCATATGAGCTTCAAGAAATGTATTTGTTTAATTTCTTGTAATTTTCTTTATTTTCACCCTAAAAATCGTTTGACTATAAAACACATGCATTTTGGAGGTTCTAGAAATGTCCGGACATAATATTGAATTGATATAATTATTGGATAATTTTACTGGGATACCACCAGATGGTGCTCTCATTGGAAATGTGTATGCATAAAGTGCATGCTGAGGTTAACCTACAGGGTGAGTAAAAGGAACGGGAATGTTTTTCGCAAAAACGACATGGCAGTTGCAGGACTGCATATTCCAAACCGACGATAGTGCTGAAAAGACCATATATCTGGCTTTCACTGTAAATAAAGAATTTTTGGATTCGACAATTTCGTCATAATGTTACATAATTTTAGTTGAAACCGGAATTTTAAGGCCATTTCCACGTTTCCATGATGCCTTTGCGAAAAGTGCCCATTCTTTCTGATTCAAATCTTCCTTCTTTTAAAGGTTACTTTGGGTATCCAGATGAAGAGCCAGTCAGCAAACAATTCACCTCTCAAGACGCATTGGGCTTGACATATCACCGTATAGTTGAAGCATTCAAATTTGGCTTTGGACAGCGTGCTGGATTGGCGGATTCCAGTTTTGTGGATGTGGATGAGGTAAGGGATGGTCACAGGTCACTAATAGGTATATCAAACAAGGTGGGATCGTTTCAAAAAATCCTTAAAATCGTGATACGTGTCTCTATTTTAAATAGAAGTTGTCAAAAAAACATAACATTTTTGGTATCATATTAAAGACAATTTATCCAGCTACCGAATAAAAAAGAATTAAAGCCACATGTTTAGCAACAGTGAAGTTATCAATCTAAACGTCGAGTGAGTCAAGGGTGGGAGCGGTGGACGAGGAGGCGGTGGATGAGGCGCCCATAGGTTTGTACACAAAATAGCGGAAAACTAGAACTTTTGAAATTGATGCCATTTTAAAAGTATACATAGGAAAGTTTTCAAACTTCTCATATGTGTTAATAACATGTGCCTGCTACTATGAATACTAATATTGAATTGTTATCTAGACATTCTCTACTAGAATATGATGTTCAATTCAGGGAGTGTTTTAATGTAAAAAATACACAGTTTTATTCATTTTATTGATTAAACAATGGCCAAATCGCAGTCTCTCTATTTCATTTGTGTGACTCTTCAGTCCTTTTCTACCCTGGGTAGTAAAACATTTAACTAAAAAAGCCAGAAGTGTTTCTTCACAGAATTGTTCATAGATTCATGAAAGATTTGCTATTTAGACCTATTTTGGACCACCCTGTATTCAAAATAAAAGGAACTTTAACGATATCCATGTAGTTCATTTTGATAACCATTTTCTTTTAAATTAAATGGTCCATGCTAACTAAATTTCATAGAATATTATATACAAACATTCATTTTATGCATTATTTCATCATAACTTTAGACACCCTGTACTTTTCCTGTGTACATTTTGGGCAAATGATTCTTAGCAAATTTGGTAGCACCTTCTGCGGTTGTTCTGATTTTGGTGACTATTTTCAGCTAAACCCTAATTGTACAAACTATCAAACTATTTTGTGAGGAGCAAAAACTATCAAATTTTTTATGTTCCACCCTGTAAAAATTGTACACACCCTGTATAATTTGATTCTTTTTTGCAAAAATAAAAAACCTTGAATCTTAAGCTTTCCAACAATATATAGTTTGTGGGTCATTAAGTATGTAAAACTTAAGTTTTGTCCCGTTTAATCAGAATTGGTGCATTTCTCAACATTATTAGAAGTGAAACTTTTTTTTTGACCAGTTTGTGACTTCTGACCGGATACAAAATGTTGATGATTTATTGATGTATTTATGTACTAAATAGATTAATCAATTAATTTAATTGATTATATGGGTTGATATTCATAAGCCAAGTATCAATATCGGAATGGGTCGATATTTTCGAGGCAACTTTAACAATGGGGTTGATATTCTCGAGTCAAAGTATCGAAATGGGTCGATATTTTCGAGGCAACTATAACCATGATAACAAGGATTAAAATTCCCAATCCAAGTATCGTAATGGGTCGAGGCAACTATAAATGGGTCATATTTTCTTACAATTTGCTCCCTATTTCGATGGGTTTATATTCGACCCATCAGCAGCACAGCTGTACCAAACTTTAGGTCAAGTATCACTGAGTATACCGGGGTTACCTGAGCGATCATGGAGTAACTGTAAATCCATACAAATGGTAATGATGGAACATTTTGTAGTATGGTTAACATGAAAAATCGTCCATATCACGTTTTGCATTCTAGAAGCATTGCATTAAAGGTTGATTTCAAATGGTACAAAGTTCCTCTTCTTCACTCTTGTTAAACAAGGATAAAGGTCGGGTCGATTGTGACACGCCTATAGAGTCTTTTTTACTCCTATAGAGTCCACACAGCGCCCTCAAGAAGAGAAGTACTAAATATTCATTTGGTTGAAGTAATAGACTTTTGACAAGTCTTCACGCTTTTATGAATGTTTAGAACTTGCTCGGACAGTTCGCCCTATGCATTGACACGTAATGTTGTCCTGTTGAGTACATTGGGGAAATGGGCGGGGTGGGTGCTGTTGGTATGGTTTCAAGATGGCAGTTGATTTGATGTTGTTTGATGTTTATAGTGTGGCTCCAAAATGACTTTGTGTTTGTAGCTGTTTGATGTTTGGATTTTGGGATTTATTTATATTTTGGAACACATAAAGAATGGATTTACTTAGGCCTAATCTATATTCAAAAAAATAATATTCCTCTACAATAGCAAATAATGAATTGATAACAAATAATGAAATGACGCTAAATAATGAATAATGACATTTTACCTCGTCACATTTTGAAAATCTGCAACAGGAAACTAGGAATCAATTTCTGTTGGCCTAATACTAATACCATGGCAGTATTCACAGGTTTCTTCAGTGACCCTGTCTGCTGTTGGTATTTTTTCGCATCACGCCTAGTCTGAGGAATCACGATAGCGCATAGGTAGTAGGCCTATTGCAGGTCAATTAATTAGAGAATAAAATATGGTTCGTAGCTGTTTTGATATAGTATAGACAGTAGTGTCATAATGTATAGGCTGGCTGTACCATATTTTGAGTCGTGAATGGTCGCCGATAGGCGGGCCATTCACGACGATAACCACGCCCACTATATAAGAATTATTCATATGCATTTTCTATGTCTTGTAGTCTCGTTATGAATGTTTGTTCGCTACAAAATGGAGTATTCCACTGCCTCATATGGTAAATTCAAAATTGCTGTTCTTCAAAATTCGTGAGATAATAAGCTATTGAGACCTAAAAGTCAATGATTGGCATTGCTCTTTTCTCAAATAGCAAAAATATGGATTTTCAAAATAGATGAAGTTTGGAGAGTACAAATATTTGCACAAAATTTTCGTCGTCGACGAACGAGATACTACCTCCTTTCAAAATGAGATGATCCTGACGACCGCCTTCAGTTTATGACACTACAGAAAGTACCGAGCACATGACACTACAGAAAGTTTGGAAACAACCATATCATGCTGTGACAGTACCTTCTTCATCTCATATTGTGGTCAGAAATATCGTGATCAAATTCTCCATTTAAAGTTTCGTTTGGCGTTTTACAAATTGCATAGGGCCGTCATGGCACGACAGAGATTGTGTTTCTCGATACATGTTGTTGTTATCGTTTTACTTAAGTGATTGATTCTCGGCCTTTCTTAATTCTGAGGGGGGCACATCACCCCTCAGACCCCCCCACCCCCCTGTCCGCGCGAGCGCGGAGGGCGGTGCTGCGCACCGCTTTTGTCACACTATACGAAAACAATTTTTATTATTGGGCCCCCCCTAACAAAATCGTGGATCCGCGCCTGGCTATAATATTGATTGATGCTTGACTGACACAGTTATGTAACACCCGTAAGTGATTGATTCTCGGCCTTCACATTAGTCAGTGCTATACTATTGATTGATGCTTGACTGACACAGTTATGTAACACCCATAAGTGATTGATGCTCAGCCTTCACAATTAGCCAGTGCTATAATAGCATTATGCAGGCACCTTGCTCTCTTCTAAAGATAGCTTTATACAAACACCTGATTATACATGAGAGAAAGCATTATCATGATTATACAGGCACCTTGCTATCTTCTGAAGATAGATTTATGCAGTTATCTTGCTATCCTCTACAGATAGCACTATGCATCACAATTTGATATTGCTTAATGCCTGACTGACACAGTTATGTAACACCCATAAGTGATTGATTCTCGGCCTTCACAATTAGTCAATGCTATAATATTGATTGATGCTTGACTGACACAGTTATGTAACACCCGTAAGTGATTGATTCTCGGCCTTCACATTAGTCAGTGCTATAACTATTGATTGATGCTTGACTGACACAGTTATGTAACACCCATAAGTGATTGATTCTCGGCCTTCACAATTAGTCAATGCTATAATATTGATTGATGCTTGATTGACATCAGTTATGTAACACCCGTAAGTGATTGATTCTCGGCCTTCACATTAGTCAGTGCTATACTATTGATTGATGCTTGACTGACACAGTTATGTAACCATAAGTGATTGATTCTGGGCCTTCACAATTAGTCAATGCTCTAATATTGATTGATGCTTGACTCACAGCTAGTATGTAACACCCATAAGTGATTGATTCTCGGCCTTCACAATTAGTCAAAGCTATACTATTAATTGATGCTTGACTTACACAGTTATGTAACACTCATAAGTGATTGATGCTCAGCCTTCACAATTAACCAGTGCTATAATAGCATTATGCAGGCACCTTGCTCTCTTCTAAAGATAGCTTTATACAAACACCTGATTATACATGAGAGAAAGCATTATACGGGCACCTTGCTATCTTGTGGTTCTGATGAATGCGTGTGAAGCGCGAGTTTTTTGGTGGCAATTTTGAATCTTTGGAGCCATTTGCATGGCAAAACCAAAACCTGGTTATGATGATTGCGCGTGAAGCGCGAAAAAAATGTTGGCAATTTTGAATCTTTGGAGCCATTTGCCTGGCAAAACCGAACCCTGGTTATGATTAATTGCGTGTGAAGCGCGAAAAAAATTTGGCAATTTTTAATCTTTGGAGCCATTTGCCTGGCAAAAACCGAACCCTGGTTCTGATAAATGCGCATGAAGCGCTCAATTTCTTTTTGTCTACCCAGGCGTTATACTATACGATTTGGCCAAACATTTTGGACTGCCCCCCCCCCCCCCCCCTCCCCCCAGCTTCCCCCAGCTTTTGAAAAGTACAAAAAAGTTATGAACCCCCTATCACCACCTAAAAAAGTTATGGCACCCCCTTTTCAACATACAAAATAGTTATGCCCCCCCCCCCCCCCCCCCCCCATCCGGTAGAAATAATGAACGGTCTCTTACCCAAAAATATTTGTAAACAAATCTATTTGAATATATCAAGAGAAAACAATCACAAAATAGCCCGGTAAAATAGTCATTTCACTGTATGGCCTTGTGCTCAATGAAAAGCCTGTTCTGAATCTTTTGATAAGGCCATGACTAAAGGCACAGTGTCACCAATGATCATGTACCTTGCTCATTGCATTATCAGTCTTGTCTTTTCCGGAAAACTTGCACTTGATTCAATAATTAAATTCCGAATCTTTTTTTTATTTAGGCTTAACCTCGTCATCTGAATAACTGTGAGAAATCCGTAATGGATGTACATATTGAACTTTGCATAAAACACGAGATAAAAAAGACGACTAGTGGGTGTGTAGTGGGTGTGAGCGGGCTCGCGAGGGGGCGCTAGACCACAAAAGCGAGCGGTCCTACCACATCCTACGGTCTGCCTGAAATCAGACGGAACATTCAGTTAATAAAGTTGACAAATTTTGCTACGTTTTTAGCACAATAATTAATCGGTATTTAAACAAATATTAGACAAGAAAATGCAGTGCCTTGAAACTAAGCAGGTCGGGTAATCACTCAAGAATATTAATTACAACAAAATTTACATCTAGCCAATATAAAAATACCAGAAATAGTGATTTAAATGGAGATCTATTTGTCAAATTTTGATGGTATACAATGCGACATTTGAAATATTGTTCCCCAGAATTTGATGTTTTTTATTAATTTAGTGGTGAAATGTGCCCTTTTTTATACATAATTACTTTGCTTATTGCTAAAACAAATTACATTGTAAAAATTATTATTATAAAACCTACGATAGTCTTATTGTATCATTTTCCCCATGTGGGCCACAAACACCCATTTTTGAGGAAACGCAAACTGCACACTACATGTTATACCCAGCATGTAAGATGATATGATGTTAATGATTTGGTAATAATAAGGTGTGTCATCGGTTGGTTGTTATTGTTGTTGTTCGGGCTTGTTTGTTTGTTTAGTTGTATGTTCTTTTGTTTGTTGGTTTGTTGTTAGGGTGTTTATTTGTTTGTTTGTTTTTATTTTCAGGGATATTAATTTGTTGGGGTGGGTGTGTTCATTTGTTTGCTATTTCGTTTGTCTATCAAATTGCTTGTTTGATTGATTTAATGAGTGAGTGAGTAGGGGAGTGATCGATCCATCGAGTGATTAATTGATTGACTGATTGATTGAGTGAGTGATTGATTGCGTGATTGATCGATTGTTTGATTGATTAATCAATTGGTCGATCTATTGATGATTGGTCAATCGACCGATTGATTGATCGGTTGATTGATTGCATGATTGATTAATCAATTGATCGATCAAGACATTGATTATTGATTGAAAAGGAATAACACTGATTGCTTGTTAAGAACATTGAGTTTGTGTCTCTTGTTTTTGCGGCTTCCTGTTTGATTGATTGCCTTGTTTGATTGGCCGATGAAATTGTTGTTTGTTTATTTGTTTATCTGCTTGTTGTCTGCTGGATTGGTTGGTTGATTGATTATTTATTTAATTATTGATTAATTAATTATTTTATTGATTTATTAATTAATTAATCAATTAATTAGTTAGTTAATTAGTTAATTAGTTAATTGGATTAATTAATTAATTCATTCATTATTAATTATAATTTATTATGATTAATTATCGATTGATTGAGTGAATGAGTGAGTGGATTGATTGATTGGCTGATTAATTATTTTAATTAATTAATTATTGATTGGTTGCTTTTGTGAGTGAATGAGTGATTGCGTGGGGAGTGATTGATTGATCGATTGATTAAATGGATGGGTGGATGAATGCATGATATATGAATGAATGAATGAATTTATGAACAAACGAACAAACGGACGGACGAACAATTAGTCAATGCTATAATATTGATTGATGCTTGACTGACACAGTTATGTAACACCCATAAGTGATTGATTCTCGGCCTTCACAATTAGTCAGTGCTATAATATTGATTGATGCTTGCCTGACACAGTTATGTAACACCCATAAGTGATTGATGCTCAGCCTTCACAATTAGCCAGTGCTATAATATTGATTGATGCTTGACTGACACAGTTATGTAACACCCATAGGTGATTGATGCTGGGTCTTCACAATTAGTCAATGCTATAATATTGACTGATGCTTGACTAACACAGTTATGTAAGATCCATAAGTGATTGATGCTGGGCCTTCACAATTAGTCAATGCTATAATATTGATTGATGCTTGACTGACACAGTTATGTAACACCCATAAGTGATTGATGCTCGGCCTTCACAATTAGTCAGTGCTATATACTATTGATTGATGCTTGACTAACACAGTTATGTAAGATCCATACGTGATTGATTCTCGGCCTTCACAATTAGTCAATGCTATAATATTGATTGATGCTTGACTGACACAGTTATGTAACACCCATAAGTGATTGATGCTCGGCCTTCACAATTAGTCAGTGCTATACTATTGATTGATGCTTGACTAACACAGTTATGTAACACCCATAAGTGATTGATGCTCGGCCTTCACAATTAGTCAGTGCTATGATATGGATTGATGCTTGACCGTCACAGTTATGTAACACCCATAAGTGATTGATTCTCGGCTTTAACAACTAGTCAGTGCTATGATATTGATTGATGCTTGACTGACATAGCTATTTAATAACATCCGCAAGTGATTGATGCTGGGCCTTCACAATTAGTCAATGCTATAATATTGATTGATGCTTGACTGACACAGTTATGTAACACCCTTAAGTGATTGATGCTGGGCCTTCACAATTAGTCAATGCTATGATATTGATTGATGCTTGACTGACACAGTTATGTAACACCCATAAGTGATTTATGCTGGGTCTTCACAATTAGCCAGTGCTATAATATTGATTGATGCTTGACTGACACAGCTATTTAACACCCGTAGTAATTGATGCTGGGCCTTCACTATGGAAGCTTAAAAGTGCCACCGAGAAGTTGAGATAATTTATCTAGTTAAGTCGACTTATTTGAACCGAGAAGACAAGAAGACAAGATCCTTTATCTCGACTGCTGAGTTACGATTTGACACCCCTCGAGCAAAATTGAAGAATGCCTTCCCCCCCCCCTCCGGTCAAAGTTGGCATATTTTCCTAATATTAAGTCATGTCCCAACGGCATGAAGACAATTTTCAATTGTAGATGCTCTCCGAGGGCATTTCTTAGCAGTTTTTACACCTAAGAAACTTCATATTTTCCTTAACATTTCATTTTTTTGTGATTTTCGTTGAAGACTCATGATCCTATGTGACACACCCTAAGCGGGCCCCGAGAAAATTTTGAATTGTAGATGCTCTGAGGGCATTTCTAAGCAGTTTTCACAACTAAGAAACTTAATTTTTCCTTAACATTTCACAACCCCCCCTCACTACACCCCATCCCAACCCCCCTCACAACATTCCCCTAACAACACCCCCTCACGACACCCCCTAACAACACCTCTCACAACAACCCCCTCACAACACCCTACTCACAACACCCACCCCCCACAACACCCCTCACGTAACACCCCCTCACATTCCCCTAACAACATTCCCTAACGACACCCTCCTCACAACGCCCCCATCACAACACCCCCTCACAACACCCGCTCACAACATTCCCTTAACAATGTTCCCCTAACAACGACCCCCTCAGAACACCCCCTCACAACTCCCGCCAAAACCCGCCCTCACAACACCCCCTCACATACATTCTCTAACGACACCCCTCACAACACCCCCTCACAACATTCCACTAACAGCATCCCCTAACAACACCCCCTCACAACAGTCACACCCCCTTACAACACCCCTCACAACACCCCCTCACATCACCCACCTACGCGTACTGAACAAAAATCGTGAAGCTGCTCGCTACAGTATTGTCATGATTGTGTACATGTGATATCGTGTTTAACTTTGTAAACAGAGCGTGCCACACGTGAACTTACTTTATGACAGTTTCAATAATAAATTATTCATATTGTGGGCGTGGAAATGACAGAAAACACTGAAGTCAAGGAGTATATATAATAGGAGGGGACACTTAGCTCATTTGCATATTTGTCATTAATATGATTAACCCTGCCTTGACCCTATGCCCTGCTGTGAGAGGTCACAGATACCGCCCTCTAACCTGAGAGGGGACTTTTCTTTTGTTCTCATGCACAGCGTTGGCGATGAGCGACCGAGAAGTATAACAAAAGCGTACATAAAACAGATCGATTCGAAGCAGTAATTTGAATACATGAATTATGCAACACGTCACACAACGTCCAGTCTAACAATGATTGTGGACCGTATAAATGATGCAATTTTTTGTGTTCGAAAATGTCATCATTTTTTACCGTTCTTTCAAAAATAAGGAGTATAATCACATTATAAACACATTTTGTGCGAGAGTAACATCCAAATATGGTATAAAATGGCAAAAATGGCACGATAAAAATCCGTTCGTTATAAATAAATGGATAAATGGTTAAATAATTAAACTATCACCAACCACACTGGTCGATCTCTGTGGCGTGCATCGTAGGCCATGTTGTTTGCAAACGGCAACACGGGTTCGATCCCCGGTGTATCCGTGAATGCCATGCTTTTTATATATATTTTTAAAACTTGACGGTGGATAAATGTAGCATCATATTTATGTCAATTTTTGTAAATTATAAAGGCCCATGCGTTTATAGTTGTTGTTTTTTCTATCATTTATCTCTTTGATTTATTTAACTTAATAAGTGATTTAATTTGATTTAATTTGAGTTCGAGTTCGGTTTGATAATGATAGCAAAACTTGTTGTAAAACCATTTTACCAGTCAGCGCAAGTTTGTGTAGGCCTACATCACGTTTAGTTTGTTATAGCTAGGTTAATATACTATTTGTAGCTATATGTATACAAGAAGCAAACACATTTCCAAAAACAGAGAAACATGAGAAACGGGACCGTTACTAACAAGGCTCTTTTGGAAATCTGTACAACCGATGAATTTCTAGAAAATCGTTGATACAACTTCACTCAGGAAAGTCAGATCTTGTAGCAAAACAATAAGCTAGCTTTTTAATAAACGAATTGGGAGACGCAATGATGTCGAAATCTATGTGGAAAAGGGAATCAGATAACTATTGATAGACTCGATCAAGTCTTGTACCACTGAAGGGTGATTAGAGGTAATACACGTATCGGCGATGGGGAGCTAAAGTTTGTTTCAGAATATAAAAAGAGCAACACCATCAGAATATACCTTACTCTGTACAACACACATGTTGATGGATACTCGTTTGAAAATAACCCGCCAGTGTATAGATCATTCTTTTAACGCTTGTATTCAAAGGGTTGCTTGAAGGTCGTGCATTGACTTGATCTGAACAACGAATAATATGGGAGCTAAAACCTTTTGTTATGGGCACGCATGAGTAAAGTGGATTCTCTGTATAATAAAACAAGATTTCTTATTTAAGATCTGGAATAAAGGTTACCAGGGGACATTCGCTTCAACGATGCTCCTATGCGTACGTCAACTGAAAGCCTGGTCCGATGGTATGCTCAGAGGTGCCATAGCCAGCACTCGGAACACCATCAGAAACAATTGATTTTGTTCTTTCTTTTGAAGATATGTGCATATTGTCTCATTCAGTAGATAGCGCAATCACATCTGGCACTACTTCAGTAGATAAGCGCATGTATAACCGTGGTGGCAGTGCTAATAGCGCATAGTTACGTGTGCCATTACTACTATTATACGCATGTCACACTATACATTCACACGAGGCATTACTAGGTGTGCTAAGTTAGCACATGTGTATGCGGTGGCGCGCTATCGTCAGTAGATAGCGCATAGTCACATGTGGCAAGTTACTATGTGCTATTTTAGTAGACAGCGCATGCGTCACATGTGGCATTACTAGTATTTAATATGTGTGCAAGAATTTTTAATTCAATGTGTGCTACATGTATCCTTCAGCTAGATAGCGCATGTATCACGTGTAAATGTGTGCTATTCAGTAGAATACTAACGTTAGAGACGGTTATAGCATATAATAATAATAATAAATTTTAATAATAATAACACACAGCGCATAAAGCAACGGCACCAATGCGCTTTACAAACAAATGATCAATATCTTAAAAAACTACACATACATTAAAACACATGATAAAAAGATTATAAATATATTCAATGCAAAGAACACCTCAAAAAATACAAACAAATTTGTTAAAACAGCCATAGGAGAAAAATACAGTCAGCTGCTATTGATAAAAACATTGCGATTTAAAAGTCAATAAAACATCAATTATGACAAGTTATATGCAGTTAAAAAAAATATACGTCTCACAGGGCCGGGCCGGCCAGAGAAGTGCTCCCGCGCGGTCACAATCAGGTGAGGTGTTTCGTAAAGCGGTATTATTGGGGTTTTTTAAATTATCATCCAGTCCGGGAACATTAAAATTAAATCACATCAAACTTTTTTGGATAATGTGTATCGTCAATATCAATATTGTCTGCTTGATCTTACCATGGCCGGGATACCAAAGAATGACTCCGCGGCCGGCTAGAACTTTTCCTAAGGCTTTTATGGAGTCCGGGGGACAGATATACTGTTGATTAGCGCATCACAAGAAGTTTTGTCACTTGCATTGCAGTACATACTCAATAGGAACTTGTCAACGATTTTGGTGGACAAACCAAAGAAATCGCACGCATGCGTAGAAAAAAAATGAAGTCCCCTTCTAGGTTAGAGGGCAGTAGAGAGCCTTTTCGATTTTCAGACGATGCCGGACGTACGAATATTTGATAGGTTACATTCGGTGGGGGGACGTTAGGATCCGTCCGCCACTGAATACCGCGGTTTCGTCAATGTTTATACGAACACATTTCACTCCCAGTTTAAAATGTTGAAAAACATCGTGTCAGGTATAACAGCGATTATTTTATACTCTTGAATCTTGTGCGTACAATGATTCTATACATGTGACACCGGTTAGAAGAGATTCATCATTGACTTGTTGAGCACTAACTACACGGTAAAACGCGTCACTAGATTTGTATCAATGTTTTTCAAATTTTCCGTGCCGATAATACTAATTAGTCAACATTTTTGCTTCATGTTTAATCCACGGTTCAAATAACCGATGCCTATAATGGTTATAGCTTAACTGCTATTTTAATTTCCAATAAAAAACTATTTAGTCTTTGGATCGCCGCAAATGAGCTGTCCAAAGCGGGGGGGGGGGGGGGGGGGGGGGGGGGGTCTACGAAAATCATACGTAGCCTGTGCCTCCCACGTTTGATTTTGGTAGAAGAAACATAAGTGCATGTGCCTCCTTTCTATACCTGCATCATATGCAAAATTAACACCCGATCGGTATACCAAAGTGAAATGTCTACCGATCAGTATAGGCCTACCCTTGTACATACCCTTGTATATACAAACAATAAACAGAAGGTAAGTAGAAAATTGGGTTCTCAAAAGTGTAATAAATTAACTAAAATTGGGTTCTAAGTGTATTTTAATCAATAAACCTATCTAACAAAGTACGGGCCATTCTATACCATCAAAGAGGGGGCATAATGAAAACCTTTTTGATTGCCACCCATCGATATACCAAATTTCGCGAAAAGGCACTCCAAAAGGTAGGCACGTTAATACGTAGTACCACTATATAGTGAGAACCCCGGGTCCAAAGCTATTGGTCGAGGTCTTTAAAAATAGATTGTAACAACATGCAACAAAACATAAAAACTGGTATTGTCCATCTTTTAGTTTCCAGTAAGTTAATGATTATATTAGCGCAAAAATACCAGGCTCCTTTTATGTTGCAAGTTTCAATGTCATAATAACTTCAAAATTATTGACGATACTGACACTTGTCTTTGTTATCCAGCTCCAGCGGTTTTAGGATGATAATAATTTAGTTACAACATGGGATGAATTTTCTGTTGTTATAATAAAAATCCATCCATTATAACATTGAAACCAACGGAGATTTAAAAATTACGGCCGTTCGTGTCCACCATCGTCTGGTATCTTCAATTTTCGACTCTACAAATGACGTGAATTTTTTAATATTCATTGACATGATTATTCATTGTATATTCATGACCGTCTCTGCCTTCTATTGTTATAGACAATGAGTGTCCAGGGGTTGCTCAAGTCTTCTAGCTAATCCAGCATCTAATCAATATTCATATAATAGTCTCATAGAAGCGTAGACACATCATGCATGAACGGACGCTTGCTGCGCATAGCTTTATACCTTGTACTCTACTGGAGTAAGAAGACCCTATAGGAGCTCAACAGTCGATCCTGTTTTTACAGGAATACGCTTACGTATCTCTCTTTCGAAGTGAAGAAGTGATTGCACTAGATTCTAAAAAGCCCGTAACTACTTAATTTCCTTTTTTTAGCTCGTCGATCGATTAATTTCACGCGACACGGCGGATACTTTTCGTGAATTGATCAAAGATGACGACGTGAATGACAATGACGTTTATGGTACAGTACTCAGTTCACTGGATGACAGAGGCACCAGTCATATATCTGTTGTGGATAGTAGCGGTAATGCTGTGTCTGTTACAGCGACTCTCAACTTTAGGTAAGAGTTAGATTTCATCCTAGGGTGGGGTGGGGTACCGCGCCATTTTGTCCCGAAGCAATGGTTATGACGTCATATTTCTGTCGATTTTCAGAACTCTTGTATTGGATTTACGTGCAAAATATATGCCCTCGGCATCATACTTTCCCAGGTGTGCAGTTCATTTTAAATTTCAGATGTTCTAAAATGGATGGTTTTTTAACCAATTCGAGAAAGAAAATCGAACTGTACACCTCAGAATTTTAAAAAAAAGAGAGCTTAAAACAAGTCCACTTTTTGTGCCTTTGAACAGAGTGTTTGCCGGGAATGTAGAATTATAACACAGTGAATTAATTCATGACCCCGGTCCAATTTATAAAATTAGATATTAATTAATTATTCGCCAACATTTTTTGAAATTAGCACGGTTAGTGTAGTGGATGGAACGTTGACATGGGGATCGAAAGGTTGTGAGTTCGAGCACCATTATGATCACTTTTGTTTTATATGCGGGGTGTTGCCGCTGGATTTGTTTGGCCTGCCGGCATCATCTGTATGCGTGCCGACCGTATAAATGAAGCCATTTTTGTGTTCAAAAATGTCAAATTTTGTTACCGTTCTTTCAAAAATAAGGAGTATAATCACATTACAAACACATTTTGTGCGAGAGATACACACACATTTGGCAAAAATGGCACAATAAAAATCCGTTCGTTATAAATAAATGGATATGGGATATGGTTAAATAATAAAACCAAGGAGTTATCATAACTCCTTGATAAAACTATCACAATTATACTCGTGGATCTCTGTGGCGCGCATAGGTAGGCCATGTCGTTGGCAATCGGCAATCACGGGTTCGATTTTCGAATATTCCTTGTTATCCTTTTATTTTTCTATTTTTTAAACTTGATGGGTGATTAATGTAACATCATTGTTATGTCAATTTTTATCAATTAAAAAGGCCGCCCATGCGTTTATAGTTTTCTTTTTATTTATTCATCTATCATAAATTTATCTTTTGATTTATTTAACTTTGTATCTAAACAATTAAAATGCGTAAACAATTACATTATTGCTCGATAAATAAGTTATCTAACTTGAGTTCAGTTTGATTAATGATAGCAAACTTGTTGTAAAACCATTTTACCCGTGTGCCCAACAATTTCTCCTTTGCACACTTTATTTATACATTCAGAGATGTCAATTTTAGCTTGTTATAGCTAGGCTAATAATTATATAATATACAATTATAAGCAAGTTTGCGACCGGGTTTGCGACCTCTTTGATTTTAGGCTGGTAACACAACCCCACAGTGCATTTCGTTAAAACAGTGTAAATTATTTTTCAACGATACGTATCACGTGATAACCACGATCGTTTTCGCAAAATATCGCAAAATGGCGCGGTACCACCCCCCTAATTTCATCCCTCAGTCTTCTATACATACCTTACGGTCGCCACTACACGCCGTCTGACAAGATAGCGATTATAGAGGACATATAAGTCACAGTCTATGTATAAGAGTTTATGTATTGGTACAATTTACAAAGAAGGCCAAGGGTAACAGATGTGATGCGGTGTCTGATGGTTTGGTTAACATGTTAAGCGACTCTTAACTTAACCTAAGAATATATCGATTATTGAAGAAAATTAGAAGTCACCGGTTAAATCAGAGAAAAAGAGAAATCATTAAATTTTCGCACAGCGTTATCTATTAAAAGGTGCCATTTGGTTGCAATTTATTACGCGTAATCTGTCTGCCATATCTCCCCACCAACGTTGACTGTAGTTTGCCAACACCAGTCTAACGTTATAGCGCCATCAGGCGCCTATTTTGACCTGGAGATTTACTCCAGGTCAAAGGTCATCTTTACCAGTTGAAAGTGGTTATATTATTATGTTTATTCATGTTCATGTTGTTATCTTGTCAGTGTAGATATGGTAAAGACTAAGGCACACACAATTAAAAAATGTTACCGTTTAATACATTGTTTAATTGTTTTAATCGTAGACTGTTGTTGGCTATAACGTAGGTTTACAAAAACCTGCATTGATCATGAAGCTAGAAGACAAGGAGAAAGGTCTTGTTACGCAACCCTAATCATGCAATTGTCCCATCAATTGCGCACACCTCTTCTTTGAGCGATGATAATCACCGCCGAAGTTGCCAGCCAATTCTATTGGATTTTCAATCCAGTAAATTTATGATACATTATGTGGCCTATTTTAAACATTGTCATAATAAGTGGTTCATTTTGGGATCGGAATACACGTTCAAACATTGCTTTCCCTCCCCCAAATACACTCTCCGCGGTGCCAAGAACAATGTATTCTGAATAAACTGAAAATAAAAGAATATTGTCAAGTTTACTAAAAAAATGATTTTACATTGAATTTATATTATTTATTTTATTCTTCTGTTATAACAAGACAGATATGGTGTATGAGTAATTATATTAAACCTTTTTAAGTGAGCGCGGATTCGCGCGATTTTTCTGTTGAAATATAAACTGTTCATCATTTTGAATATTGACTTGTTTTTATTTACATTTTGATCCACATCTTATAATATAAATCAACCGCCTGTCAATAGTTTCGTTATGATATGTACAGTATTTTGCCTGGTTTTTCCACATTTGCAATATCAAAAACATGAAGTTATTTACCAAAATTGGTAGTGCTTTGAGATAAATAGATATTTTCAATACAAGAATTGAGGTAAACACGCTAGCGTCGGACCATCAAGACTGGGACTACCGCTTACTTCCGCTTTGTCAATCTAGATTGATTTTTCCGCGGTAACTTTGATTGTCAGTGCAATACACGTTGTAACAATGATTTAGCCTCTTTTGTGTAGTACCACGGTGATCATCATCGTCCCATTGATGCTGGCAAGAAGTAACTCCTGTCTTCTAACTTCATGCATTGATTGACCAAACACATATTATGACATATTACAGCTTCGGATCAAAAGTTCGTGGTACCAGATCAGGTATCATTTTCAACTCAGAAATGGATGATTTTGCCGTACCCGGTGGTCCACCAAATGCCTTTGGTTTCCTACCCTCTGACGTCAATGAAATACAACCTGGAAAGCGCCCTCAATCGTCTATGACTCCGACTGTCATCCTGGATGCTAATAGTGATGTCTATATAGTTATTGGCTCGTCTGGTGGGAGCAGAATCATCACTGCTATAACACAGGTAATTGAAATATCATTACTATATTTATATCACTTTTGACCTATCATACTGTAAATATAGATGAGGTGACCGTTGTTTACATCCAATGTTTATCAACAAACGCAACGGGCGAAGGGACTGGACTGCCGATACACGCTTGAGGGAACAGCATATCACCACAACACTGTCCGCTATGCCGTATTGCCCTTTATAATGCTTTGGCGCGAGTTTTAAAAGCACGGGTCCTAAACAAAACAGGATGCGCGCGCAAACTGCCGGGCAAAGAACAATAGCAACTAGCCACGTTTTGCCCGGTGTGACGTCACCGGTCACCCCATCTATATAGCAATGAACTTTCACTGTAACGATGGGATGCTTGACCTCAATCCCATAATATTTACCACGCTCAGAATAGATTCTCGTATTCTGCGTGCGGGGTATTCTGATGGAATAAGTGCAAGTGTTAACATGGGATTCTGTACGATTCTGTATTCTAGAATGTAGAATGTTCATAATCCCATGTTACTACCATGTCACTCTAGATGTATTGGGTGATTTTGAACACGTGATTATAATGTTCACACTATTTTTAAAATTAATTTCAGACCTTTTCGTTTATTCATTGGGGTGGTTTTGATCTTGAACATGCCATCAATCGGCCTCGATTGCATCAGCAATGGATACCCCCTGATGTTAACTATGACGTCGAATTTGAACGGGTAAGATTCACCATGTTAACTGTATGTTTGTATCATGATGCGAAGGCCGCTCAGCAAAGCCTAAATCGTGTAGTTATATATTGAACAAAACATCATATTTATCATAAAAACGAATAAACACTGCCATCTCTGAACATGCACTTTTTAAAAATCCCCGGTATCAATGAAGTCACAGTTATACAATGCACTTGCGTACATTTGAGCACCAATCACCGTGACGTCATTGATCGGGTGCTTTAAATCACCGCGATTTAAAAAAAAAAATGCATGTTGAGAGATGGCAGTTTTTATTCGTTTTTATGATAAGTAGGCCTATAATGTTTTGTTCTATATAATTACGCGATTAAGGCTCGATAATTACTTTTCTAACATATAATTAACAATGTTGTACTGGACTTAACAGTTGAACTGAAATCATCACCAATAATTCTAAAATATTATGGAAATATATGCGTTGCTTTAATTTAACTTTCCTTGGTGCTTGGTGCAGTTCGACTGTTAACACTTTCCACGCGGCAGGCGACTGCAGACTTTCCAAAATTTTAAATATATCAAAATGGTTGAATTTCATTACCATATTTGGAATCACTTTGTGAAAATGCATTGAAATAAATACAAACATGCCTAGTATTGATAAAGTAAATCTTTGGATAGACCTTGGAAGTTGAGAAAGGTTTCTGAAAAAATGGTTTTGTATACAAACTATTACTCTGTCGACTATCGTATACGTCACGGGACGTCACCAACGTACAAGTCATTTATACTTATGAGATATACGTACTAGATTTGCAGCGCGACCCAAGGAGGACGATTTACAGGATAACGATGTTACCTAGTAAAATGGCGTGACATGTATCGCAGCCCTTGTCAAAATATCTGGACTTAGATGGGCCTATAATTAATACGACAGTCGCAAAAGTAATATTGTAATAATTATTGTTAGTAATAATTAGCCTAATTATCTATTAATAATTGACTTTACAGGAAATATTGGACAATCTTGAGGACAAGGGTCAGGTTATAGCTGATGAAGGAGGAAAAAACATTTACTCCGTGGTACAGGCGGTTAAAAGATCGCCAAACGGCCGTTACCTGCAAGCGTACAGTGACGAACGACGTGGAAGATATACAGGGCCAGCGGGATACTAGATTTAAAAATGACTTCAAGATAAAATTCACTTTCAACTTACTTATGGGGATTTTGTTTACACTCTTAAATTTCTTTCTTTATATAAAACTGGGTGTATAATAATCTCAACACTTTCCATGCGGCTATTAATTTTACCATTACGAAACAGATTTTTCAGAAACCTTCCACACTGCAAAAACACCGGTGTTAAAAATAACACCGTTCGGTGTTCTGAGAGGTCCACACCAATTAGTGTTATTTTAACACTTTCTTGGTGTTACATTAACACTTACAGTGTTATTTTTCACACTTGCAGTTGTTAAAATGACACTACATGGTGTTGATATAACACCAAAAATTTAACACCGGTACACCGGTGTTAATTTCTTTTGGTGTGGACCTCTCACAACACCAATGGTGTTATTTTTAACACCGGTGTTTTTGCAGTGCAAACTTTCGAAGTCTATATCAAGAATGACTGTACCAATACTAGGCATGTTTGTACTTATTTTATACATTTCTCATGGTGATTCCAAATATGATGACATTCAATAATTTTGACATTTTTGAAACATTTTGCGAAATTTTGGAATGTCGTCTGCAGGAGTGCAGACGCCTGCCGCATGGAAAGTGTTAAGATGCCTAGGTAAAATGCTCAATGAAACCTTGACGCTCTACAGGGTGTATCAAAAAAAATAGGACACTTTTTCATGACGGTGTAATACTTATTATTATCATTGGACCATGACCAATTTAGTCTCAATGTAAAACTCAATGAATTATTATGATATCCTGAAAATATGAGATCAATCCGATGAAAAATAAGAAAACTAGCATCATTTGCGTAAACCATGTCATTTACTGGTTTGTACAATGGGATTTACATGTATAGACCAGTAAATAACATGGTTTACGTTTCAATACGTTACAATAATTATAAACATAGAAAATAATCTATCAGTCAATTGCAAAGATTAGTTTGGTAATCCATTTAATTCTGGCACAAATCAATACTGGCTAAGTAATCCACAAATCAGATGCATGCATATTCTGTGCAAATTAAAAAAAAAAGGTTCTCGAACCCACTGTATATGGTTCATAATAGCATGATAAGATATAGACTTGGTATAAATAGTGTGTGCGTTCATGTTACTCTACTGTTACTGTGTGAATGACCATTGTACATACTACAAAATAGATTGCCTTGCCTAATAGGTCACAATTTTCTTAATTAATGATGGATTTTTCTCATCTTTTCAGGATTTTATCTTTATCGGTTGTACTTTACATTGAAATAAAAATTGGTCATGCTTCAGTGATTTAACAAGGATTTAAACCATCATCAAAAAGTGTCCTAATTTTTTTGATACACCCTGTATACTGATGGTTTGTAGTTATTGGTACACATTTAAATAAAAGTTATAAGTATAGCCTAAATTGAGATGATTAGAGAATACAATTTCCTCGCAATGCCACAAAAAGAGGATCTAGTTAGAAACTGTAAGAATTAGGATAGGTGCCCTTGGTAGTAGGCCTAAAGTTGTTCATTGACCTAGTGACATGTTGGTACTGTGTGAGCGATACGATTCCTAATTACGTCAAAATCATGGTGTGAAGAGGTTGAAATAAACTTATTTTCTGAGAGTTCTTTTTGGGTTTGTAAATACAATTCCATGGCTTGACACCGTGTTAATGCAGTTTACAGTGTTTCCGGCTACGATAG
Source organism: Ophiura sarsii (assembly GCA_035610835.1). Classification (NCBI taxonomy): domain Eukaryota; kingdom Metazoa; phylum Echinodermata; class Ophiuroidea; order Amphilepidida; family Ophiuridae; genus Ophiura; species Ophiura sarsii. The sequence goes on along the minus strand of CM069459.1, from coordinate 30,004,211 downwards.
AAACTGTACACATTAAACACAACAGAATGCTTTTTATTGATGAAAATTATCGAAAACAATTGTTATTATTTGTTGTTATATTGTCTATTGTAAACACCGTGGGTTGGTAAACTGCTTTATATCATATTCTCAAACAGCTAAGAAAGTTTAAGCAATCTCATTGGTTCTCAGAGAAATCGGCGACATCTATGAGACAACTTAACACGGGGAGGTGGGGCTTACGTCTTAACAGTGCGCTCGACCTTCACAATGCGTGGTTTGCCCCATAACGCGCACTTCTGCATTGCGTCTTTAGCGCTTTTCCTGCGTTTACGCCGGCGCCGCGACGCTTACGCATGGTTTACTCATCGCATGTGATTGGATGGAATGTTTGTGGGTTATTCGATCCTAGCAGGGGTAAAAGTTGTCAAATGTGGACAATAAAATGTACTAATTTCTTTGATAAATGTCTAAAGTATGATAGTCCAGGCTAGGAACAATGGTAATTTGAATGAACCTTGTTTTATGATATATATGGTGTTTGTTTGCTTTTTCTAGTCAATATTTAGGTGCTGAACCAGAATCCAGTGGGTGCCAGTTGTAAAACCTTGAGCGTTTTCAGGAATTGCAAAAATGAAAAATGGCAGCCATAGCCATTATACCATAAAATAGGTGTTTTATCCATATGATTGATCGTTTTGAACACTATTACTTGTGAATTGTAAGGGTTTCACTGTTGTTATAAGATGGCTGCAAGTGTGAGTATATCATAAACATGAAATATTCACGGAACATTATGAAATCCAAGATGGCCACCGTAGTATAAACCCATAAACATCTGTCCGTTTATGTTTTACAAATGTGAGATACAGTATAATAGGACACTTGCATAGACGGTCATTAGTTCAAATCTTGCTCCAGCCGACATACCTGGATGGAAGACAATGACAATACCTTGGATCAATATTTCTTTAACAGGTGATTTGTGTACTATTGTATAGGCCTATAGATATGGAGGATGATTTGAACTAGTCTCTCTTTTCCTATAGTGAAACAAGCACCATTACAATGTACAATATAACAAGCAATTACATAGTTGTATTACCTATTCGCAGCATGCAACGTCTACACCCCACAGTATTGAAACATTTTATGAAGGGGGAACATGTTATGCATCACCAAGATGGTCTTTGGAATGGTATCTGGTCAGATCTCTTCATTGAGACCACCTACATGCGATATGGGAAAGGACTATCTGGTATCATTGGCTCTACACTGAATGAATTCACTATTGCCATATGCGCCTTGTCCCACAGCATCTTTGGACAATTAAGGAATGATCTCGAGGAAATGCAAGATGGTCAAGTTCAGTGCGTGGTTACTTTTCATAAGGAGGAGCGACAGACAGTGGCCAAAGGGGTTAATTCACAGCAGACTAAAGAAGAAAATTAAATCAATGTCTAAAGCCTGAACGTTGAAATCCATTGTTGGTGACAAACCCAGGCGGTGAATACCGAGATGATATATGCACGTGTTATTGGAATAATGGCATCATCTAGAGAGACTGTTTCTACCAAGACTCTATTCTCTCATGAACTAGCCTCTTACCCATCGTCCTTGTTCGACGAGAATGGTGATTTGCGATCTAACTAGTAAGTCAGTGCTGAAAACCAAAATAAAGGTCGAGCTTAGCCAAGGAAACAGAGGTTAGCCTGAAGTTATCATTCTGAATGGTTGCGCTATACTGTGGACTGTTCCTTGGCCTGCATCTCTAGCAAAGGTGTCTACATTCGTTGATGCTGCAGTAACCAGCATAATATATCACATGAGCGTTTCACAAGTTCTGCATGTGGTATTCGACCGATATTATGAGTACAGTATAAAGTCATGCTGTTGAACAACACGCGCAAAGGGTTTCAGTCGTGTGTTCAAACTCACCAGTGAATCTCCACTTCCCAAGCAATCCATCTGTTTAAATGTGACTGCCAACAAAGTACAGATCATCGAACATATTGTTGCGAAACTATGTTCTGTGGAAATCCCTGAGGGTATTAAGCAAGTCGTCATAACTGGTGCTAACCTACATCCAATAGAAGTTGGCGTTGGTGCAAAGCAAGCAGCAGTGACATATGAGGAAGCAGATGTTATCATGGTAGGCCTATACCACATGATAAATGAGGCTGTTGCTGGACACTCACCAATCAAAGTTGTGTCTGATGACACCGATGTGCTCATCATTCTTGCCCATCATCTATATGTACATACCAGGGGCGTAACAGAGGTTGGTTGTCAGGGGGGGGGGGGGGGGGGGGGCACAGCCAAAGAAATTCCAGGTTAGAATAATTCCGTCTCGGAAAGGTTGCCCCAAATTTTTTCACAGACGTCAGTCACCTCGTGAATTTCACGTAAGTGTGTGTGTGTGTGGGGGGTGGGGGGGGGGGGGGGGGGGGGGGGGAGGGAGGGTAGGGTCAAAAAAATTCGCACGGTCACATAATTCCGCGCCATTACAACATTTAGCAGTACTGCGAACTTTTCTTTCTTTCCCTTTCTTCTTTTCTTTCTTTCCCCTTTTTTCTCCTTTACCTTTTTCTTTTTCCTCCCTTTTTCCTTTCTCTCTCTCTTTTCTTTCCCTTTCCCCCTTCTTTTCCTCTTTTCCCTTCCCCCTATTTTTCCTGGTGGGTAGGTTTGAATTTCCTGCTGAGCACCTTCAGAGGGGGGCACTGTGCCCCCCTGCCCCCCCCCCCCCCCCCCGGCTGTTACGCCACTGGTACATACAACCAACATGCCTGATATAGTTCAGTTGATCATGGAATCATGCTAAGGAAATCATGTTGAAATCAATGTCAATGAGGTCGTCAAGAAACATCATCGGAGCCCATGCACCGACGGGCTATGATACTGTCTCCTGCTTCACTGGCATAGGTAAGACTACTGTATTGAAGACACTAGAGACATTCACTGAACCTTTCAAGTCCATCCGTCTCTCTGGATGAGGTGATAGCTTCATGCTTGAAATATGTAGCCACGTTATGGAAGTACATTTGAAGGCTCTCTAAAAACAACATGCGTGCAGACATTTTCACAAGAAAACTAGGTGGCAAAAGGCATGTACCCCCAAAGTTGAGCAGCCTGCCTCCTACAATGGTCGCATTCAGACCCCACTGTGAACGTGCTCATTATCAGACAACCTTGTGGAAGGCCGCTGGTATGAAAGCAGAGTCACAAGACGGTAACAATGACAGCAATGGTGACAATAATGATGAATAATCCTCGCACGTGGAAATATGTTGCATTTGCAGTCAAGTACTCTATTAATTGGATAAAAGGTAGCAATGCAGACGACCTTTTAAATGGAAAATCACTGTAATGTGATAATTATCTTAGAATAAGTAATTTAACATTAACAATGACTTGGTGGACATCTTGGATTTTTATTTCTCTACCAAATTAAGCTCAGGCTTTCTCAAATGACACAAATAATATGATTCATATTCTGTAGATAACATTATCTAATACAATTGTTACAAATAGAAATATACTTATATGTAGCAAAATAAGGTCCTGCGATGAGCAGATCTACAAGAATAAACAAGGTTTGGAAGCCATCTTGTTCTTTTGCAAAATCTATAAGTTAAACTGTCCTAGAGACAATTTAAAATGGATACATTTGGATACATTTAGCGATACAAGGTCCCGTGATTAGCAAAAACTATATTGGTAAACTTTTTTGGCAGCCATTTTGGATTTTGGCCATATATTCTAGGTTTTTTCAACTACAACTAACCACACTACAAGCTGTTACAAAATGTATACATAGTGAAAAAAGTCCTGTAATGAGCAAAACTATAATAAAAAATGCTTTTTGGACGCCATTTTGCATTTTTGCATTTATACAAAAATGCTCAAGGTTTGGCAACTGGCACCCAACGGATTTGGAATCAGCAGAAAAATCTGGTCTAGAAACTCTTAAAAAACATTGTATATATAACAAAACAAGGTTATGAGGTCTCTAGCCTGGACTATGATTGTTTAAGAATGAGAATAAAGGTTGTTTTTAGACCGTACCCGTGTTATATTTTCTGACATAAATGCGTTCGATAGTATTATTTTTTGCGTAGAACAACTCCGCTTGCGGCGTCGTTGTTCTACTTAAAATAATACTATCGTCCGCATTTATGTCAGACAATATAACACGGGTATGGTCTAAAAACAATACCTTTATTCTCTAATTATATTATATATATATGATATACAACATTATTATACGAAAACAATGTGTTAAACAATCCATAAATCATTGGAAGCAGATTTTCATTGTGATTTAGTGAACCCTCAGATACGTTTATGAATAGCGCAATCGTGGTACAGGAAAATACACGGTATTAATATAATAGTTCAATCAGTTCAAAATTGGCGAGAAATATTCCGTTTCGCTCGCAATAGTAATCCAAGCGTGCACGCGTGGATATAGCCATACGCACGCGGTTTTGGCTCCACGCACGCGTCTCGCATATAATGCAAAGTGCGATTGTTGCTTTCATGAGCGCCCGCGTTCTTTTGTATTGATTCGCTGCTGTAATGAAGCATCACCAATTTGGAGCTGATCATACTATACTCTGTTTGGCCATCTCGAGACAGTGACGTAACTGAACAGGCGCAGCTTTTACGCACGCGTAGGCCTATGCATAGACTAATTACTTAGAGACTGCTCATTCCGCATTCCAACACACACGGCGCGCTGAAGCCGACAGCGGCCAATATCGTCATGACAGCGGCCAATATCGTCATGACAACGCGTCAACACTTGCGTAGTTTCGACGCAACTTGTGCGTTGAGCGTGTAATCAGCACGCAAACATATACGCGTCCATGACAGAAGCGCATTGTTGTGTGTTTCAGATCAACACGCAGGGGGAACGCTACAAGAAAAAGTGACGCACTCAAGCACGCGCGTAGAGGGACGTTTTTCGGGAAGTGCGTATTTGTTGTTGTCATGGTTCGACTTTTCGTTCTTTGGCTTCAATTTTTAAGCGTCGTGAGCAGCCTCTGGGCCTATGTATCTTCCGCCTTTCAACGCTCGTATTTGTACGCCAGCGCCTCGAGTATGCGCGCGCGTTATGTGATGCAATTAGTAGAATACGCGGTTTACGTCACTGTCTCGAGATGGCCAAACAGAGTATATAGTGACCCTTATGACTTATGAAACTATGACTAGCGGGTATACCCCAGAAGAAATACAACGGCATTTTGAGGTCGGCCATGTTCATGACGTCATTTTGACGCCAAGCGTGAGATGTTTGCACTTGTCTTGGTTTCTATGGAACGAATCTGACTATCGGCAGCTCCAAGATGAAAGGAAATAATTGATTGCCGATACTTTGGAACGCCGGTAGTAGGCCTATATTTGAACGGAATAAATCGTATTTAAAACTGGAAACCATCAGCTAGTCTATTTGGAATTTCGTCCAAAGGATATTAATCAGTATGACGGTAACCAGGGAGAACACCATGGTACCAAAATAAACATAACAAGGCTCAGAGGGTTAATTAATCAGACTATTGTTTTATCAGTATTACAAATCTATAGTGAACTGACATATAAAGGGGTAAAAAAAAAGTAAGTCCCCTCCCTAAAATTTGATCGTGTTTGTTTGCATAACTCCACACACAAATGTACCTTTTGAAAAATTGAAACGTTTATCAAAAGAAAAAAACGCTTGGCTACCCATTGCAAGTTTTTCTTTCTTTCAATAGCATGTTTGCTTCTTCCAAAACATTCACATTTCCCCAAAATGATGTTTTCAGAAAAAGTGGCACTTTTCAAAATCTTATGCAAGAAAGTTACAAAAATGTCTCCAGTGCTGTTTAAAATTAATTTCAATTGTCTTTATTTTCAATTAAAAGAAAGTCTTTTCTTTCTATGGCTGGTCCTTATTTGAAATTTAAAATAATTATATATTTCATTCATGACTAGCTAATTCACGTCAATAACTTCCCTGTATCGTTGAAAAGTGCCACTTTTCGGAAAACATCATTTTTGGGAAAGGTGACTGTTTTGGGAAATGTAAACATGGTATTGAAAAGGGGCATTTTTTGTGGGTAGCCAAGGGTTTTCCCGCTTCATAAATGTTTCAATCTTTCAAAACGCTTCATTGTGTATGGATTTATGCACACAAACTCGTATAGAATCTTGAAAAGTGCCACTTTTTTTGAAAACATCATTTTGGTGAAAGGTGACTATTTTGAGAAAAGTAATAATGATAATGAAATGGAGAAACTTTTTAAGGATACCCTAGTGTTTTTGCTTTTCATAAGTGTTCCAATCTCTCAAAACGTCTAATTATGTGTAGAGTTATGCAAACAAACGTGATCAAATTTTAGGGGAGGGGGGACTTACTTTTTTGACCCCTTTATGTTACTGTGTAAAAGATTGAACAGAATTTGTGTGATAGGTCAGAGCAAACTGTTAAGAATATTTTAGTAGGCAGGGGCGTAACTAGGGTCTTGGGTCTTCAATTTTTTTTTTTTGGGGGGGGGGGGAGGGGGCACGTGGGGGTAATCAGGGGGGGGGCATATCTGACTATTTTTAAAAAGGATACATAGGTATACATAGAAGTTCATTTCATTTGGGGGCCATCAGGGGGGGGGGGCAAGCCTTCTGGCAGGGGGCGGGGGGATGCCCCCTCTGCCCCCCCCCCCCCTCTGGTGACGCCACTGTTAGTAGGCCTCCAAGTAGCGCGCGACTGACCAATGAACGTACATTTTGCTTGTGCATGATGAAACTTCATGATTATTTGGAATGCCTCTATTGAGCTCCATACCACCTTATATATTCCTCTTCCAATACCGGGATCCTTTAATTAGAGAATAGAATATAAACTGCTCACAAAAAGTTAGGAAACTTTTTTTAATCAAGTATATTTTTATTATTTATTACCCTCTTTATATATGTAATATATCAATGGAAAGCTGAAGTGTTCCTCTTCAAAATCATACCACATTTGCAATGATTACATGTTGCTGAACTTGGCCACATAAATGAGAATGAGGCAAAGTCACAAATAAAATGTGCCAAAATTACCGTTATCTGTGCTAAACAGTCAATAGGTAATGATCAATAATCAAACCGGTCATGCTTGAGAACCATGAATGGTTTACACAAAGAATTGCACCAGTGAGTACAACACACACACCCCAACCCTCATCTCTTTAGAAAACCATTGTTTGGGTATTTGCAAGACTGGGTTAACAGGTGGAAGGTCATGAAGTGCCAGGTTGTCATCAACACCTTCGGATCATCCACTCGTTACTGAACTCAGTTCTTGTCTCAATAAAGTGGATTAAGATCAGTAAGTTGTCTTGCTTGTTTTCATTACAGTGTCAATTTGTTTGTTCACACAGAAACACAAAACTGCTAATTTTGGCACATTTGATTTGTGACTTTGTCTCATTCTCATTAATGTGGCCAAGTCCAGCAACATGTCATCATTGCACATTTGGTATCATTTTAAAGAAGAACACTTCAGCTTTCCATTGATATGCAACAACATACAAGAGGGTAATAAATTCTAAAAATATACTTGATTAAAAAAAGTTTCCTAACTTTTTGTGAGCAGTTTAGTTCGTAGCAGTTTGGCTATTAAGTTGGTCTCATATGGCATACATGTAGGCTGTACCATTATTTGGAGCGAGTGCAGTGTAAACCAACTATAGCAACACAGCTACGAACTATAGTTTGTTCTCATTTGGTTTATTGGTTATTTCGATCTTTTATCATAAACATAACGCTTTTTGCATGTTTTGTTAGATTTATTTTAATCAAACAACAACAAATTTCCCCTTTATAAAATCGGCGAATCCAGCGAGCTGTTTACCAACTTCCTGGTTCGAATAATCGCGTTCTACAGCACACGCACACATCACACGCTACGTTATATCAGTGACAGGCAACTTTGTGTAGGGCACGCTTGAACATACGCACTGAAGGTATTTGAATGAATTAAGCCCCGCCCAAGCTATTATTATGGTCTTATAATAAAGTGCGTACCGGTTGAAAATCAGCCTTTATCAAACTGCCTGTTGACATCCAACACCACTCCCTCTAATATAAGAATGCCAGGTCCTTAAATAACCGAGATTCCTATAGGCGGAATAATCCGTATTCTTGTATAGTTTAAAATCAGTTCCGAATTGGTGAGAAATATTTTGGTTTTTTTTTCTCTCCGCGCGCAAAAGTAATCCAAGCGAACGCGCGAGGTAATGGCTACACGCCCACAGTTTTGGCAGCAAATGCTTCTCCCTAGTTACGCCACTGCTAAGAAGGCTTCGTCAATTTGGAACTGATCAAACTATAGACGAAGCTAAGAAACTATGATGGAAATCCGACAACGGATACATGTACTGATTTTATCTTGCCTGACCCTATAATCATCTTTCCCATCCTGCAGTGTGTTCCATCGATTCATCCAAAAATATCCGATGGATGATAAACATTGAATTGACACCGTTATGAATTAGGTCGCAGTGCTAAACTAGTACGTAAAAGTCATACGTATAACTCACTTGTTGTACGTAACACTAACTTATACGATAGTCGGCTAAGTAATAATGCATCACCATTATACACAGGGTGTCCCACAAGTTTCGAAACCTTTTCAAAACTTTATATCTCCGGTTCAATATTTCACAGTATAAAAATAAAAACATATTTAGATAGAGAAGACTTGTCGAATTATTCTGGTACCAAACTTACAGTAACAGCTATCTGGTTTACCAAAATACAGACGGAAGTTTTCCGAACTACAAAACTGCGTTTTTATATAAATAAAAGCGTAGTATAATGAGCTGAATTAAATCAAGGATGCGACAAACGGAAAGAGGTATGGAAGAGAAAAAAGGTCTTCTGCTGAATAATTCATTTTAATTTCAGATTGATAAAATCCTGATCATGAACATTAATAATGTTGTGCACTACATTTTTTAAGTGAAGTCCTTTTTGAACAAAATCCACATGCATGGAATGTGAGGAACACGTAAATCGAACAGTTTTATGGTATTGTGAGTTATGTGCATGGTCAAAACTTTCAGCGTGTGTTTTATTTTTATAGGCGACGAAAAGGAATCATGTTTGGTACCGAACTGATTCTACAGGTTTTCTCTTTTCAGACATATGTTCAATTTGGTACTGCGACTTATTTTAAGAGAGATACAAATCTTTAAAATGGTTTCGAAACCTTAGGAACATATTGTATCAGTCTCAGTGGGAGCACGTGTGGTCTAGTGGATAGCACGCATGACTCACAATACAAAGGTTGTGAATTCTAGCTGTGCTACGGCCAACATGTTTGTTTCCTTGGGCAAGGTACATAGTCTCAATATTTGCCTCGTGGTTCGGAAGTCACGTAGAAATGGTGGTCCCGTGTATCAGAAGAGCTATCCCCGAGCACGTTGAAAAGGTCACAGACTCCTTCGTAAAGAGTAGCGTATCATCCCGGGTCTGTATCTGTACACACACATAATATGTATTCCTATACATACCTCCACTAGGCGTGCGCGTGGCGCACCAATGGTGTAAACACCCAATGATCAATGACGACCAATGATGATGATGATGATGAGTCTCAGTTAATTGTTCATTGCTGCTTGTATTGTACTTATGGTGATGCAAAATATACTTTGGAGACTACGTGTATCATAATTATAAGTCTCACATACAAGTAAGTCATTCATACGTTTATACGTATGAGCAATATTGCAATGTAATGCGGCCTAATAAGCAGTGTAAGACAAGCATAATTATTTTTAATTGTTTAAATTTTGCTATTGGAGTTGGAATTGTGATGAAAGTATCGGATATAATATCTACCCAATATTCCATTTTTTTTAACCAAACCGGTTTACATTGTGATTATAAAATGTGATGAGATCAAGCTAAATGGGTAGGCAGTCGCAAATATAGATTTTGAGATTTTACCAAAGAATAGAGTTTATTTTGAATTGAAAACCCTTGATTCGCTCATTTCTTTCGAATTAATTGCATTGATCATTTCTGCAAAAATTGCATCGTAGAAAACTAGGAATGTGATGTTTTCGACTTTAGACTCGTTTTGCTTGATCGCTTTACCAAATTAAACAACTGTCAATGAAATATTACACATACAAATGGAACACGGAAACATCGATATACCCACATATCACCTTTATTGATTTAATAATCGTACACTTAGCAAATTTACGGCACTGGAGTAACAGCCTAAAGTTACCGTGACGTCCATAATTATTGTTCAGTAAATAAGCACAATTTTCCCCCAAAACTTTATACAGAATAAAATGTATAGAAACATAATATTTCCTTAACCTTTATAAATTTATTATAAAAAACCCGGAACCTTGTCGGGTTTGACCTTCACGTGAATGGAACTTAATCTCACACCACGTGGTCCACGGTGAATCGACAATTGAGGAACGGATAGAACGGTTCATTTTCGAATGCTTCATAGCCAATCTAAAAAAAAATAGGTTGGCGTATGCGCCATATATCTATGCAAAAAAGGCCAATGACTCCCTCATATAAATACTTTAGACAACATTCTACCTAACTCGCGCGCACAACGATGAACGAGTTACACACGGGTTTCGAGTTTACAAAGGATATTAATCAGTATGACGGTAACCAGGGAGAACACAATTACGGGAGAGGAATCGAACAACGAAACTAGAGCCTTTTATTTACGGGCATTCAAAACGCGCGGAATGACTCTGAGCATACATGTTTATCATCAGGGAGTGGCGCTATTCTTGTTAACGCTATTCACGTTGCAAAATGATTGACAGCTTGCGCGGGTGCCGTTAGCTCATGAGACGCGAGATGTGAGGGCGCTTCTCGGCAATGATAGGTATAAGCGTGTAAGTGGCACCAACATAACTTTATTTACGTTCCAAAATTGTCATCCTTGCAATATGAAATACTTATTTCTTTACATGACTATTAAAACAAATCTGAACGTTTTACATGGTGTGATTATGTCAAAGGTCGATTCCCGTTGTTAAAATCAAATGTTAAACAAACCAAAAATAGCTTGTTAAAATGGTATTCTTATGTAATAAAAAAATAAAAATGTAATGACTATAAAATAGTAGGCTAATCCTGTAATAATATAAACAATATAGTAACTGATATTCTATACTACTTTGAACTATATAGGCTTTATTAAATTAATAAAGAATTATCCCTGTTTTGATCGGATAATTCATTTTGTGTGAGTTGTGAGTGTATGCGTCATTCTAAAGTATCTCACTGAAATTCTATCTAAGAGGGCATACTACAGCTAGCGACTCCACTACATCAAAATATCGATACCAAAATATCTCCTTTCTGTTTGTCATGATTCAGGAGTCTTATTGACAATATTATCAGATTATATTATATAGCCTTAGGAATACTGCATTTTCTTACAGACTTACTGATTAGTTTATTTTGTTACATATGCATTCACTAAGATAAATCCTCTACGATATTTGCTACATTGTTACCGATATTACGACATATCTGATTGGTCCATTTAATGATATATCCACATTTGCAACGAATCAGCAGGTAGTTCTTATGGGGATTAGTACATCATATCTGATGAATGATTGGAGAATTCTTGAGGCCCGTTCTGGTGAGACTGGCCGGTGGTCCAGGGGTAATGCGATCCGTACCCATCTACGATTAACTGAAAAATATATAAATGAACATACTTAGAGTTATAGAGTGAGTGCGCCATATTGAGTAGGTGGAGTAGGTTGGTGTAGGGGAAGGAGTAGGAGTAGGAGTAGTTGGAGGTGGAGTAAGAAAGGTGAGGGGGAAAATGGAAGGTGAGGATAAAGGGTAAATAATGAGTGTGAGGATGGGGCCGGGGATGTGGGGGTGAGTGTGAAATGAGGTTAAGGATGTGAGAGCGTGGGTAATGTTGAAGTTGAGGGTATATGAGAATGAGTGCGGGTAAGGGTGAGGGTAATGGTGAGGGAGAGGGAGAGTGTGAAGGTGAGTGTGCGGGTGAAAGTGGGGGGTGAGGGTGGGGGTGAGTGTGAATGTGAGGGTGAAGGCCAGGGTGTGAGCATGTGGGTGAAGGAGAATGTATGCGAATGCGAGGAAGATTAGGAAGAGGAGTATAAATAGAGGAGAAAGAGGAGACGGAAAAGATTCTGAATGTCAAGGAGGAGGGCGAAAGGAAAGAGAAGGAAATATGCGTAATGACAAGGACACGGAAAAAAGCATAAGGAGACACTGAAGATGACCGATATAAGTTCATTTTATAACATTATCAAGCTATTGTAAATTACTGTCCACAAAGCTGGTTCCAAAACTAGGAAAGCTCATAAAATGCTCTTCTTGAAAGTTTCTGGAGAGGCGGTTTCACTAGCTTACACGTCAGCGCGTATATCTCAAAATCTCATAGATGTATCTCGGGTAGGCCTATATACCATCTCTGATTCAGAAATATAAAGAAGTGGTTTGCTGAATTACCATCTCTGATTCAGAAATATAAAGAAGTGGTTTGCTGAATTACCATCTTTGATTCAGAAATATAAAGACGTGGGTTGCTGAATTACCATCTCTGATTCAGAAATATAAAGAAGTGGTTTGCTGAATTTCAAAAGTTATCAGCTCTCCTGCTTTTGGACCCATTTATTTGGGGGGAGGGGGCTGCAATGTACTTACATGTGTATCAACTATTTCATAACGATAAGGCATAACTTCGTATATTGTTTCTTTTGCTGGAGGTGGGGTTCTGCCAAACATCGGCATCATCATTGGTCGGCAAAAAGTCAGACAACATAGGACTCCAATAACGGTCATCAGTATTAATGCAGATACAAGAGGCAATACCCATGTCAGTGACTTCATCACTGCAGACGTAGACTGCGGCGCTATAAATTATAAAGGAAATGGAACGGTTAATCAGAATTCTATTTAGATCTAAGCTGTCATTGAGGGGGTAAACATGGACCCAGATTACAGCAGACATAGCCTCGTTCACAACTATGCAAGGATAAATTATGCGTGCCGCGTACGGAATGGCGACAAATGGTTAATAACGGATAACAACAGAATAAAGGTATTATTTTTATATGCATTATGTTATCTGACATAAATGCGTATGGAAGTGAGTGGAACAACGACGCCGCATACCTCCGGTTGCATTTTTATTGATACGCACTGTATAGAGTGATTTAATTTAAAAAAACTGTACTATAAAGTACTCTCTACTTAATAACGTTCCACGAACATTTTTCAAAACGGTTGCTTTAACAGCCAAAATGCTACGACAAACAAGTCTTTGGACAAACAGAACCAATGTGTACAGGCCCGAAAAGCCCATTGTTTAGAAATGTGTTAAAAATGTAACGTGTACATATGAATACCGAGTCCCCGAGGCAACATTTGACAGATTTATGTGATTTTTGAAGGTGATTCACCCGTAAGAAATTGCAATTATCCCTTGCCGTTAATAATCCTTACATATTGCTGTAGTGTCGTAATCACACTCGTCTCCTATGCCATCATCGTCTGAATCTGTCTGCGCTGTGTTGGTTATTAGTGGGCAATTATCTAATCCATCAGAAAAGCCTGGAATCAATGACATGTGATAGATTTCTTTGAGTTGGTAAACTGTAATAAGGATTCGACTGTTTTAAGGGTCTATCGACATATAATGACAGCGCTTGATGTTAGGATTTATTAGACGTATACTCGTATATGCATTTTAATTTATTGCCAGTATACTCGGGAAAGATGATTGGTTTGATTATTCTCATCATCATCATATGCCTTGTCGTTACCGTCGTCGTCGTTATCGTCATCTTGATCATCGTCGTCGCCATTGTCGGCATCAGTATCGTCGGCATCACTGGCAAGGACAGTTGTCTTTGTCATTATAATTTTCACCACTCCTTCCTAGCCCTTCAAACGCTCCAGTATTGATATGATTGTATTTTAATTTTAAAGGTTTTTTTATTTCTCTATTCTTACCATCATTATCATCGTCATTATCACAAGCATTCCCTTTACCGTCACCGTCAGTATCAAGCTGATCCGGATTATGTTGTAGACGACAGTTATCGTCGCCATTCCCCTGCTGATTCCCTGATCCATTCCCATTTCCTTGGTTGCCACCCGCGTTATCCGAAACATCATCGATACCTGTATCAAATAATAATAATAATAATAATAATAATAATAATAATAATAATAATAATAATAATAATAATAATAATAATAATAATAATAATAATAACGCTAATGATAACCATAAGGGGACAAATTACATGAGATTAACTAACAATAACATTCATTTACATAAATTAATTAATTATGCTAATTTATTCAAATATTCACAAAATTTGCATAATTTGTACGACGGGCTGTCTTTAGTCACTGTTAGAGACAGCCCGTCGTACAAATTATGCAAATTTATTGAATATTTGAATAAATTTGCATAATTAATTAGCTCATGAATAGTAATTTACTTTGTTATTTATAACGGAATAAAGCGCATTATTGTTTATGAAAGAAATTACGTTAGGGGGAAACATTATTTTCGCCCCAACGTAATAATGAATGAATAACAAAAACCTCTTTCCCCCTAACGTACCTTTAAAGGTAATAATATCACTAATGATAACATTAAGTAGAAATAATACATGACATTAACTAACAATAACATTCATTAACATTAATTCATTAATTATGGATATTTTATTCAAATATTCACAAAATTTGCATAATTTGTACGACGGGCTGTCTTTAGTCACTTGCTAGGGACAGCCCGTCGTACAAATATGCAAATTCATTGAATATTTGAATAAATTTGCATAATTAATTAGCTCATGAATAGTAATTCCCTTTGTTATTTATAACGGAATAAAGCGCATTATTAGTTTATGAAAGAAACTACGTTAGGGCGAAATATTATTTTCGCCCTAACGTAGTAATGAGTGAATAACAAAAACCTGTTTCGCCCTAATGTACCTGTTAGCAAGATAACACTAACACTAATAATAATAATAATAATAACACTAATAATAAAAAATAATGCATTTATAATGCGCCATCTATCTAGATAACGTATTCCTAGGCACAAACATCAAAACAAAATAAATTAAAATATAAAAACAGTTACAAAGAATAAATCAACCAGTCAAATCATAAGCAATCTTAAACAGATGAGTTTCTAAAGTCTTTTTGAAACCATCAAGTGAATCACAGAATCGAAGATCTGAAGGAAGTGAGTTCTACAGTTTAGGTGCACAAGCATAGAAAGCCCGGTCGCCATATGAAGAATATAAAAGTGTAATTAAAGGCGGTGACCGGTTGGCTGTTCAACTTTTTAGTTCTAACATCGACATGGACATGTAATATCTGGACGTTTTTTTTATGGAAATCCGCGGTTACAGGATATATTTCGGCAAATCCATCATCTGGGCCTTACCATCATTGTCGTCATCAGGATCACATGCATCACCCATTTCATCATTGTCCGTGTCAATCTGATCGAAGTTAGCAGCCCATGGACAGTTGTCTATCTTTACTGTATTAGGGCCATATTTAGCATATTCCGGGTCCAGTATACCTGTGAGTTATTATGTAATTAATAGAAGGATACTTGGGTATATCGTAAACATATTACCTTCCTTGAGATTAGCCCAACCCATAAGCCTGTACCTATGTAAAACCATGTAGCAGGATCAAGTCCAAATTTCAAATTGTATATATATTATATATACATTAATACCTTAATGAATGTCAATTTTTCGTGTTGAGTAACCCCTAACCACACTGAATCTCACTAAATCTCACTGCCAGGTGCTGGCATTGCCTCGATGACGTCACCTACCCCAGGCATGTGTCGGCGGGAATTCTTAGCCGGCATATGCGCTGGGAGTTTAGCTCAGTTGGTAGAGGGACAGACTGGGGTGCGGATGGTCCCGCGATCGAATCTCGGGGGGTGCTGGGTGATTTTTCAGGTCCCCCTCCCCCCCCCCCCCCCGATACGCACGAAAAACATAGCTTTACTGGTTAGGGTTTAATACACACTTTCCGGACTCAATCTCCATATACATTGCACATGTATCAGTTTCTCTATTAGTCTTTATTCCGTAGATTGATCATGTTTTGTCATCCTCCCCGACCGCGAACCTTCTACTTGTTTAAAAGTACACCATTATTTACGTATATCCTTTCCCTGATTTAAAATTATTAGACGCCCAATGCCAATGTTGACTACGGGAAAAATATATTATTGGTCCAGTATTCCTAAGGATATTTTGATATACTCATGGAGGATTCACACCACTAAATAAATAATGGAAGAGTCCACGAAAGGCCTGTTGAATTGGTTGGGATGACCCTCCTCTAAGTGAAATATATAAAAATGCTTCAAAAATAGTGTTGTTGGCCAAACTTTTGATCGGATGATTATTAAATGAAGATTATCAAACAATATCAGTGCAAATTTTCTTCTTTGACCAATTTTTAATGATTTTTTAGTCATTTTAGAGACTTCAGATAATTGATTAGAATTGCTTAGACCTAAGCTAGGCCTGGGCAATCTACAAACATGTGTATCTTTGACGGCGCATATCTCGAAAATTTTGCCTTGAACTTATATATTTTTGTTGTTTACAGGAAAGCCAAGACCATGATCTTCACACAGAATGCAAAGTTGAAGCAACCAGTTGCTTTATAAGCGAGAAAATGGCGAATAATCATGGTCCATTTTACACAGTAAGCAATGGGGAATTTATTTAGTGGTGTGTACTCTACATGAAAATCCAGTTAATTTATGAAAATCGGGATTTCGTATTGCCCACGCCTATCTCACGGGCTGTCTGGTTGCTATGGTCATACGAACCGATTAAAAAAAGTTTTCAAATTAATGATACGCTGAATTTCTGTGGCTATTTACCATTTAATGTAAGTTTTCTATTGATTTAGGAACATTTAGTGTAGAAAAAGCAGCACAAGAAACTGCTTCATTCAGTCTATTCAGCCGCGTAAGAACGTAGGTTTAGTCAACTGTCACTGGTTACTTTTCAAAGTCAATTTACACTGATTTAAAATTGTAATTAAGCTTATTAACAGATAGATCGAACAGTGACCAAGTTGTCTGTTCACACACAGGACTGATAGTGGTATGTAAGACAACTTTCAGAGGCTGCAGGCAACTCTTAAATAAGCTTACTTTTTTACAAATCAAGTGATAATCAAAATTTAAAACATTGGATTGGAATGATACCATGTCTGCACAAAGTAAAGGTCTCCCTATTCATGTAAGTCCACCATAGCACGATCCCATATTAGATAGAGGTCAAATATTTGTTTCCACAACAACCCCCTCCCTCCCCATCCCCGAATACACCAAGTAAACAAAGATGAAAAACCCAGCTGTTTAGTCATAGCCGTGGGTTATTATCATGATAATCAGACTTGCACTAGTCAAGGGTGCAGTGTAATAGCCAGTGCCTAGCTAGCGGGTGAAGGGGTGGGGAGAAGAGGGTGTGAGGGGATATATACTGTATACAGGGAGGAGAGAAAAGGGGTTATCTATACTATGTAAACCCTGATCATCATACCATATCTTTTCTTTTTGAAATTCCATTACAGGTTGGCTAACCGTGTTACAGTAGGCCTAGGCCTAGGCCTATCCCAGGATTTGATTTTTTTCAAAGATCATCGTTTAATGGTTGAGATGCGTGTAAAGAAGGAGGAATTTGCCAGTTCTATGCAAATGAAGTGTCTCTGGCACCCTCTGTCATGGAGTCTTACATACAGGTAAACCCCGGATTTATTTTCTAATTTGAACTTTTCCATAATTTCATATACAACTAAATGTATCACTTGCCCCCCCCCCCCCCCCCCCCGGTTCCATCTCAGTATACACAAAAAGGAGATTATAGACATTCTAAATTTGTAATATGTATTCATTACTATCATTACAACTGGTCAATTCATGCTACAAAGGCATTGAAAGTTCAAGAAATAAAGACAAACTGTGTGACACACTTTTACCGCGTGCATGTTATTTCACCATTGAAAAGCATGCTATCTTCAGTAGATAGCAAACATAATTTAAACAAACTTTGTCATACAAAAGCCTGTTAAAATTGATTTAAGTGGTTGCAATGCTATCAATGTGTTGCAGTATATTCAACCTAACAGAAAAATATATAATTTCAAAAATCTAAAGAGGTGAAGGATTCACACCACTAAATAAATAATGGAAGAGTCCACGAAAGGCCTGTTGAATTGGTTGGGATGACCCTCCTCTAAGTGAAATATATAAAAATGCTTCAAAAATAGTGTTGTTGGCCAAACTTTTGATCGGATGATTATTAAATGAAGATTATCAAACAATATCAGTGCAAATTTTCTTCTTTGACCAATTTTTAATGATTTTTTAGTCATTTTAGAGACTTCAGATAATTGATTAGAATTGCTTAGACCTAAGCTAGGCCTGGGCAATCTACAAACATGTGTATCTTTGACGGCGCATATCTCGAAAATTTTGCCTTGAACTTATATATTTTTGTTGTTTACAGGAAAGCCAAGACCATGATCTTCACACAGAATGCAAAGTTGAAGCAACCAGTTGCTTTATAAGCGAGAAAATGGCGAATAATCATGGTCCATTTTACACAGTAAGCAATGGGGAATTTATTTAGTGGTGTGTACTCTACATGAAAATCCAGTTAATTTATGAAAATCGGGATTTCGTATTGCCCACGCCTATCTCACGGGCTGTCTGGTTGCTATGGTCATACGAACCGATTAAAAAAAGTTTTCAAATTAATGATACGCTGAATTTCTGTGGCTATTTACCATTTAATGTAAGTTTTCTATTGATTTAGGAACATTTAGTGTAGAAAAAGCAGCACAAGAAACTGCTTCATTCAGTCTATTCAGCCGCGTAAGAACGTAGGTTTAGTCAACTGTCACTGGTTACTTTTCAAAGTCAATTTACACTGATTTAAAATTGTAATTAAGCTTATTAACAGATAGATCGAACAGTGACCAAGTTGTCTGTTCACACACAGGACTGATAGTGGTATGTAAGACAACTTTCAGAGGCTGCAGGCAACTCTTAAATAAGCTTACTTTTTTACAAATCAAGTGATAATCAAAATTTAAAACATTGGATTGGAATGATACCATGTCTGCACAAAGTAAAGGTCTCCCTATTCATGTAAGTCCACCATAGCACGATCCCATATTAGATAGAGGTCAAATATTTGTTTCCACAACAACCCCCTCCCTCCCCATCCCCGAATACACCAAGTAAACAAAGATGAAAAACCCAGCTGTTTAGTCATAGCCGTGGGTTATTATCATGATAATCAGACTTGCACTAGTCAAGGGTGCAGTGTAATAGCCAGTGCCTAGCTAGCGGGTGAAGGGGTGGGGAGAAGAGGGTGTGAGGGGATATATACTGTATACAGGGAGGAGAGAAAAGGGGTTATCTATACTATGTAAACCCTGATCATCATACCATATCTTTTCTTTTTGAAATTCCATTACAGGTTGGCTAACCGTGTTACAGTAGGCCTAGGCCTAGGCCTATCCCAGGATTTGATTTTTTTCAAAGATCATCGTTTAATGGTTGAGATGCGTGTAAAGAAGGAGGAATTTGCCAGTTCTATGCAAATGAAGTGTCTCTGGCACCCTCTGTCATGGAGTCTTACATACAGGTAAACCCCGGATTTATTTTCTAATTTGAACTTTTCCATAATTTCATATACAACTAAATGTATCACTTGCCCCCCCCCCCCCCCCCCCCCCGGTTCCATCTCAGTATACACAAAAAGGAGATTATAGACATTCTAAATTTGTAATATGTATTCATTACTATCATTACAACTGGTCAATTCATGCTACAAAGGCATTGAAAGTTCAAGAAATAAAGACAAACTGTGTGACACACTTTTACCGCGTGCATGTTATTTCACCATTGAAAAGCATGCTATCTTCAGTAGATAGCAAACATAATTTAAACAAACTTTGTCATACAAAAGCCTGTTAAAATTGATTTAAGTGGTTGCAATGCTATCAATGTGTTGCAGTATATTCAACCTAACAGAAAAATATATAATTTCAAAAATCTAAAGAGGTGAAGGATTCACACCACTAAATAAATAATGGAAGAGTCCACGAAAGGCCTGTTGAATTGGTTGGGATGACCCTCCTCTAAGTGAAATATATAAAAATGCTTCAAAAATAGTGTTGTTGGCCAAACTTTTGATCGGATGATTATTAAATGAAGATTATCAAACAATATCAGTGCAAATTTTCTTCTTTGACCAATTTTTAATGATTTTTTAGTCATTTTAGAGACTTCAGATAATTGATTAGAATTGCTTAGACCTAAGCTAGGCCTGGGCAATCTACAAACATGTGTATCTTTGACGGCGCATATCTCGAAAATTTTGCCTTGAACTTATATATTTTTGTTGTTTACAGGAAAGCCAAGACCATGATCTTCACACAGAATGCAAAGTTGAAGCAACCAGTTGCTTTATAAGCGAGAAAATGGCGAATAATCATGGTCCATTTTACACAGTAAGCAATGGGGAATTTATTTAGTGGTGTGTACTCTGGAGAGTCAGACACAACGGGCCCATTTTCGCACAAATATCTCAGACAAATTGGACAGGCATTTTCAAAACCAATGGTATTGAAGTCACTAAATTAAAAGTCTTACCATCCCCATCTTTGTCCATATCGCATATATCGCCAATACCATCGTTATCAAAATCATTTTGATTTATGTTAAATATTTTCATACAGTTATCGCCGTCGTTTGAGATACCTGCAATGAAATAAGTAATAGAATAAAATATGTCAATAGCTATCAAGGTCAACCTGTGATCGTCTAATGTTTGTTTCAGTAGGCTCTTGATTTCATCACAATATTTCATTTCCACTCTACTTCTGGGTATCGAAATCAACCTTACACACTTTCCGGACTCAATCTCCGTATAGATTGCACAAGTTTCAGTTTCTGTACTAGTCTCACACCCCCACCCCCAATCCAGCAGTGATGTACAGTGTTAAAAAGAGTCAAATTAAGATCCAGATAATTTCGACGGGTTTGGTTTAGCATTTCGTGGACAGCTCCCAAAATGCGTTCATTTATTAAAACAGGCATAACTCTTGATAGCAGGGATAAATTCTTTTTGTCATATGAGCGGAAGAATATGCTCCTTAGATAAGTGATTTATTAGTTGTTAAATTTGTTTGGTTTTTTTGGAGAAAAAAACCCTTCCCATGCGACTTCTTTTTGACTCATGACATAACTAACCCTAACTCCCGAGGCACCTTTTCCAAAGAAATTGTTTTCGCGGCCAAATAGCGAGGGGAAAAAGTGCCCCCACTCCCCCGGGTCTCGAACAACCGCGGACCTCTGGGTTCAGAGGCAGACGATCTACCGCTAGGACACGGGGGAAACCATACATGGCGGAGTATATTCCGCCCTGTATATACCCTGGGTCCATTATTTCATCGAAAAACTGCCGAGCCGGGTGACACAAGCACACCGCATCGTAGTAATTCGTAGTACTCAAGAGTGTTAGGGTTAAGGGACTTCGATGAATAATTAACATGGTATCGATGACAAATAAGAATATTATCAATGACTAATTGAATAGTATCGATGACTAATTGAATAGTATCGATGACTAATTAAGTAGTATCAATGACTTGAATAATAGGCATAACGAATTAAATAGTATCAATTACTAATTGAATAGTATCGTTTACTTATTGAATATTACCAATGACTAATTAAATCTATTTATTCTTACCATCCCCAACCCATTTATCATCCCAAGCATCAACTGTGGATCATCGTTGCTATTGTTATCAGTACCCATGACTAATTGACTGATAATATTTATATCCTTACCATCACCATCCCAATCATCTTCACATGCATCACCTACGCCATCACCATTTCCATCTCGTTGATTATCATTAACAACTAAACGACAGTTATCATCCTCATCTGTTATTCCTGTTAACAATAGATTGAGAGTAAAATATCCATTAAATGTTTCTTTTCACAGATATTTTTAAAACTTCCAAGCCATAGCATACACTATCAAAAACGGACATTTCCACTCAAAAAGTTGTAAAATCGTCATTATCAACATTTAAGAATGTTGATTTGTAATAATAATGCAAGAAAACCACGACATCAGAATCGGTTGGATTCGTGCACTATCCGCCTATTTTAAAGGCTGTGCCAAGAAAACGAATCCTTGTTCTACGAATCCAACAACACTTTTGATTTTTTTTTAAATTTGTTGAAATGAGTTGAATTTTTTCGTAATACCTGATTTTTTTAGTCGAAAACTGTTGATTTAAACAATAATAGAAAATAATTTGTATTATTAAAAATGCTTAGTCCTACCATAGAATTACACTATTAGAGTGGATATAAACATGGTGAAACGCTATTTATTCGAGAACTGTCCCACAGCTAGGATGGTATTACTCAGTGTTTCTATATTACATCTTAGTATTTCCCTGGATAGGCTGGTTTATTTTAAACAGCGACCCTGTGTTTAAAACATTTTGAAAACAAACAAACATCGACTACATAAGAATTTCAAAGGATTTTCCATGGCCTTCCCCTAACTAAACAACCGCGGGGAAGCAAACCGTAATTGTAGAATATTTAATTACATTCACAAACAAGTTAATTTTCTTACCATCACCATCATCGTCATCATCACAAACATCTCCCAATCCGTCGTTGTCAGTATCAATTTGACTTGGATTAGGATGCAATGGACAGTTATCAGATACCTGGTTCCCACCTCCGCCTCCTGCTCCTGCGTCTCCACCACCACCACCTGCGTCTCCACCACCACCACCTGCGTCTCCACCACCACCACCTGCGTCTCCACCACCACCGCCTGCGTCTCCATTGCCACCAGAAGGACCATCCTCGATACCTAGAAATTCCGCCAATTAATGAGGACAACATTTGAAGTCAAATTATATCATTACGATATTACTTAAGACAATTACGAGGAAACCCCGCTATTCAAAAGGGCTGTTATTTATATTGCTGTTACCTAAAATGTGCCTCGACTAATATTCGTATTGATATCTTACCGTAAACTCATAATGAGAACCAAAAGGTCTAACTCATTTTTTTTTAACAAATCGAATTTTCGAAGCTAAAACAGTTTAGTGTCATAGCTTATCATTCAAAAACTAACCACACTTAACCAATCCAAAATTGTCCCCTTACAACTGTCAAAGGTTTTTAGTATTATGTTATCTTGAACTAGGTTTTTACGGGGGATTTTTGTCATAATCACCATCATCGTCATCGTCATCATCACATGCATTTCCCCCATCATCAGCTTGGTCAGTATTGAGCTGGTCCGAATTCGCCACAAGAGGGCAGTTGTCTGCTGAATCAGTAATACCTATCAACAATTTTTATTTGAATAACAGAACATATTAAAACAACTGTACAGTGGAAAAAGGAAGCAAAATCTCGTATTTTTTCATGCATAGGTTTTAACGAAAAGAATTACAAAGGTATTGCGATCTTAAGGGGGGACTTAAGGAAGTTTTTTTGTTGAATTTTGTTAGTGCTGTAATTATTGAACCATGACTCAAAAGTGTATAAAAGTATACCTTTTTGGAAAGGAAATGTATCAGAGAATCCAAATTTGGCATCAATTTAGACCAAAAATGTTGATTTTTTGAGAAAATCACAAAAAATCACTTTTTTGACCCAATTTTTTTGAACAAAGCTAACAAACATAATTTTGAGTTAAAAATGCCCAAATCACTTGATGGTGATGTTAAGACACTACTGGAGGGACGATTTTTTTTTTATTAATCTAATCCAATATTTTTTGAAATTTTGACAAAAAAGTGTAAAAAAAAAATTAAAAATCCATTTTTTCACGTTTTTTGGCACTTTTTGGTCAAAATTTTCAAAAATATTAGATTAGGTTTTTTTTTAAAAAAAATCGTCCCTTCATTAGTGTCTTAACATCATTATAAAGTGATTTGGACATTTTTTACTCAAAATTATTTTTTGTTAGCTTTTAGCTTTGTTCACAAAAAATTGGGTCAAAAAAGTGAATTTTGTGATTTTCTCAAAAAATCTACTTTTATGGTCAAAAATGACGCCAAATTTGGATTCTCTGATCCATTTCCTTTCCAAAAATGTATACTTTTATATACATTTTATTAATAGTTCAATAGTTACAGCACTCACACAATTCAAAAAATCAAATCAAAAACTTCCTTAAGTCCCCCCTTAAGATGAAAATGGTCCCTTTTCTCTCCAATCTACGGCACATGGAGCTGTCAATTTAGTCGGGGTCTGTGGGTTTTGTATTGGGTCAGGTCATACCCTGATCTATCATAAAACAGCTAGGAATCATGATCACCACAACAAGGATTGCGATCATGAACATCAATCAAAGACGCCTGCAATTAACAAATTATTTGTTAACGAAGTCACAAAAATCGGAACTTTCAAGTCACGTTCTTAATGAATGATTTCGAAATATTCCTAGTATACATTGTACTTATTATGCCGTGATTTCACGGGATTGGGAGCTACGTGCGCGGGAATGTATTTGAAACAATCTTGAGGAAGTATACACGTACGACATGAATATACTAAGGCCATACTGCAAATCTAGTACCATACGATAGCTCATACGTATATGTGATTTGTACGTACAAAAACGTGTACGATAGTAGCCAAGGTAATATGTACAACCACCAATGAAAATTGAACTATAGCGCCCGATGCAAATATTTCCAAATTGATATAGAATGATTTGCATTGGTCTTAATTCAGATTGTACGAGTATGTATACTCCTCTGAGCCGTACGTACTAGTTTCGCAGTGCGGTCTAAATGAATCCCGTTTTCGGCAGCCTGGTGCTTAGCATTGGTTTCCAGTTTCCAATACGATTTATTCCGTTAGAATATACTACCGGGTTCCAAATTGTCAGTTCCTTTCATCTATGCTTAGCACCAGGCTGCTTAAAACGAGATTCGGTCTAAATACCTGTATTTAGTTGAAACTTACGTGAAAACATCCAGTATTCCAAAGAGAATTGGCCTAAATCATACTAATCATACTAAGTCGCATCAATCTGATCGTATCAATACAATAAAGGATGGAGCTTATTCATTGCCATTTATACGGGATAATAACTGTCTATCCTAAACTGATGAGATTAGTGGAGTGATTCTGTTTATCCGATGCAGATTCCGAAAATGAGCAGATGAGTGCGGATGAGACGCCATATGCCATGAACATGGGAACACGTGACCACGCACATTCCCACATTCAGTGCGTAAGGAACTAGTACATTTGATTCAATGTAATACCTAACGCCCGGAGTACTTTTTTTTAAAGAAGGGTTTTGTTATGGATAAATAATAATGTTGCAACAAATGTATGCAAAATTAGGTATATTAAATAATTCTTACCATCACCATCATCGTCATCATCACAAGCGTCACCTTTACCATCACCATCAGTATCAGTTTGATCTTGATTGGGGGTCATAGGACAATTATCCAAATCATTAATGGGCGAACCTCCGGGTCCCGAGGGTCCATCAGATCCCTGAACACCTCCGACACCACCAGTTCCACCAGGACTACCTCCGACTCCGCCAGCACCACCAAGACCACCTCCGACTCCGCCAGCTCCACCACCTCCGACTCCACCAGCTCCACCACCAGGATCACCTCCGACTCCGACAGCTCCACCAGGACCACCGTTAAAAATACCTGCAAAACAGTTCTTATAGCATTAGAGAGAGGTCTAATTCAACAAATAAAATAACGTGGCTGGTCCAAAAGCCCCAGTAAATACGTATACGCCAATGATTTACTTTATTTAGCCCTCTAGCGGTGTAAAAATATCTATTGGAATTAATGCATGTACAATATATATATAAACAAGTTAATTCACGAAATTAACCAATGCTTTTAATTTAACAAATGGATATCGGTGTCCATTTGTCAAATGTCTCTTGAAACAGCACACACGCATACTGACCTATAATTATAGTTTAAACCACCTACCATCGCCATCTATGTCATTTTCACACACATCTCCGATATTGTCCTCATCCATGTCGGTTTGATCGTTGTTAGCATTATATATGCAGTTGTCGTCATCATTTGGAATTCCTATGACATAATTAATAAATGTATTTTTTGTATGTTCATTCACACGAACACATGTTGTACAGGGTGTCCCAAATGCGCCGACACATTTTTAAAGCTTTATTGCATTCGGTAAAAAATTCCCAGTATAAAACTAAACACATATTTGGATACAGAAGAACATTTCAAATAATACGTACTCCATCTTGTTATGAAAATCGGTTAAACTGACTATAACATTGGATAAAAAAGGTGCATTTTGATATATGCAAAATATTGCAGATTATACAAAAGTAAACATCAGACGGCCTACTTTCATTTCATAACCAAAACTCCCGGTAGTATAGAAAACGTGTCAAACTACGACTCTGTATAATATAATGATAAACGACACTTACCATCATCATCTATATCGTCATCACACGCATCTCCCAGATCATCGCCGTCCGTATCAATTTGATCACTGTTAGCAACACTCGGGCAATTATCACCATCATTAGGCACATCTTTAACAAGGAAGCATACGATCAGTGAGCACCCACATAACAAATGGTCTATTTATATATCTAATTAATAAATCGTCACATGTATTACGAGGTACTATTATATGTTTTGAGGGCCAATACTGCAGGTAAGACATACACATTTAGGTTATACGACGTGAAGCCTACACGTGCTTAGGAAGTTTTAATTTGTGTTGTCCATATTTCTAAAGGCAACTTCACCTGCGCGTCGCTATCATTTTGCAGTACTGTTATAGCCAAGCCCAAATTCATCTTACGCCTAAAAAAAAAGTGTTGGATTTCCCTTTCACCTCAATTTATTTTGGGGTAGGTAGGTCGATATATATATATATATATATATATATTAGATTTCAAAGAATGACCAAATCACACTGGAATACACTGAGGTTTATAATCCAACTACATTTTGATATTAAAAAGACAAATGCTGGTTGCATGGATAGATATTTCAGAGTGGGGTCACATAGGCGTCAAGGTCATTTAGGTGACAAATTTGTAATTTCTAAAAAAGAAAATTAAAAAAAAGAGTTGTTTTATTATTAGATTTCAAAGAATGACCAAATCACACTGGAATATACTGATTTTTTATTTGATACTTTTTTTAAAATAAGAATGTTACGGTCGATCGGGAAAGGGCAACCCAACACTTGTTTTAGGCCTTATCCCATGTTCGTAGGTTGCTCGTTAATGAGTAATTCTAACCTATTGGAATATCTTAATAAATGATTCACTATGTAAATGCGTTGAGAAGAGGACTAGAATGTGGGTACCACAATTAAATAATTACACCGACAAATCCAACTGATCAATGTGCAAGTCTATCTTTGATTTGTTTATTTGACCGTTGTATATAATGATTATCAATACTTACCATCACCATCTAAGTCGGCATCACATTCATCTCCGAAATTATCACCGTCCGTGTTAGTTTGATCACTGTTAGCAACTTGGGGACAATTATCACTTTCATTAGGAACACCTGAAGAAAAAAACCACATACTTGTCTTATATTATAATAGCTATATAGTTCAGATTAAGTGCAGTTCTAAATAGTAACATAACGGCCGGTAATATATATATGTTCATAACCCAACATTCAAGTACAGCTATTACATATTAACAATTGATGATGGCCTATAAGCGTGATTCTAGCAGAATCTATGACGAGCGAAACTCATTTAAATAAACGCGAGGATCAAGCTTATAGGCCATCATCAATTGTTAATATTTACTAATGTATTTCGGCTGCTAGAGGCTTTCAACAAAGACTTTGTATACATAAGTGCTCGTTCGTCTGGTATCCATGTAAGCACAGTCCCTGTGGTCTAGTGGATTAACCAATCGCCGCGAATGCGAGAGGGACCGGGTTCAAGACAGTGTATTTTTAAGGTCTTTGTTAATTTAATTCTCGCCAGTTTGTCCGAGTCTATATATTATTTATTCATTTCACTTACTCGGCTGGTATATTTTGCTTGATCCTCGCGTTTATTTAATTGAGTTTCGCCCGTCGTAGATTCTGCTAGAATCATGCTTATAATGATTATCAATACTTACCATCACCATCTAAGTCGGCATCACATTCATCTCCGAAATTATCACCGTCCGTGTTAGTTTGATCACTATTACCAACTTGAGGACAATTATCACTTTCATTAGGAACACCTGAAAAACACCACATACTTGTCTTATATTATAATAGCTATTCTAAATAGTAACATAACGGCCGGTAATATATATATATGTTCATAACCCAACATTCAAGTAAAGCTATTAAATATTAACAATTGATGATACCATATAAGCATGATTCTAGCAGAATATATGACGAGCGAAACTCAATTAAATAAACGCGAGGATCAAGCTTATAGGCCATCATCAATTGTTAATATTTACTAATTTATTTCGAAAAAAAAAAAGTGCCAACAAATATGATTTTTTACCAAAATCGTGAAATTTGGAGGTTAAAAAATCACGTTTTTAGCACTTTTTGGTCTATAATTCAAAAAATAATAAAGTAAAAAAAACAAAAACACGATTCATAGGGAATTGCATGATGAATATAATAAAACTAGTATGACAACATTTGACAACATATATTTTGAGTTATCTTTGCAGAACCTAAAATGGGTCAAAAAACATGTTTTTTATAATTTTCTCCTAAATGGTCAATTTCATGATCATAGTTGGGTTCATTGAACCCTTTCCTGCAAAAAAATGTATACTTTTATTAAGATTAAATGAATAATGAAGAAGTTACGGCAGTTTTACGGAGGCTATGCGAAGGTGCTCATCCCCCTTAAGGCTCTTTAGTTTGGGTGTAACTAGAAGCCCTATATATTACTTTTAAAAAATGTTGTTGTGTTAAGAAATTCCAACTTTTAACTTCAATTTGTCTTAGAAACTAGTGCTATATCATATTTTGTAAAACAAAAGTTCAAAATTTCGAGAAAAATTAAAATAACATTATATTAAACGAAGAGCAGATTTTAATTTTAAAACTAGCCCAAATCTGGTTGAAAGTCACCACGTGTGCTAAGTCATGTGGCAAGACTGCAGCGCCTGCGGTCAATGGTGTTGGATGGATGTAATTCTTGGGTGGAACTTACTAATACTAGCGTCATGGCCAGTTCAACCGGTCAAATTTGGGCTCAAACATTACAGGCAACTGGAAGGTAATGCTCAGTGTTGGCATTAATACGATGAGATCATGCAAATTTGCAGAGTCAACATTCAACACAAAGTTAACATTAATACCTGTAATTTCAAATTACATACATAAGACTTGATCTGATCATATATCTTCAAATAACACCATGATAGAGGGATGATTATCTTTATTGCAAAATTGCGTGGAGCGGAACTTGCCTATGTTTGTTTCGCCCACACCTGTTAGACTAGCATGTTTGATGAACAGTATGGGTATTGAGCAGGCGCGTAGCCAGCATTGTCATTCCGGGGGGGCAAACATCAATATCGTCCCTATTTTTAATTGAGGACCAGACGTCGCGCTTGCGCGACGCAGGGGGGTGTCTGAGGGTGGATGTGCCCCCCTCGGAAGCTGGAACATTTTAAAAATTGAAGCTTCAATTGGAGCCATTTGGTGCCCTACTTTTGCGCTATATTCAGGGGTAGGGTTAGGGAGGGGAGAGGTGACAAACATCTTTTTGTCTCGGTCTATCAATGTTACTAAAGAAATATATATCTAACAATTTTAATAATTGCATTTTGCATATTTTTTCTAGGTCTATCAATGTTATTAAAGAAATATCTAACAATTTTAATAATTGTAATTTGCAAACATGTAACAATTATTATTCAGAGACATATTAACAAGAAAATAATTAACACAATAGAAACACTTCAGAATACATTTATCTTGTGAAAACATATGGCATTTAAAACACTTTTTATTAACATCATATATACTATTTACGTCACTTAAAAAGTTGCTCTATCTTAGATCAACTCGAGATTTTGCACTTGACGTGGTTTTTGAATCACGTCACTTAAAAAGTTGCTCTATCTTAGATCAACTCGTGGTGAACTCGTGAACATTCGGCTAATAACATCATAAAGTGTTACCTTGGATTAAACTGTTCATCAATGTCAAAATTACCAAGTTTCCATACTCTCTAATTGTAAAAGAGTAAACATTTACTCTTTTGCTGGAGTGAATCTCACCACATTGATATTCTTGAATTTCATAAATGATAATACTAGTATACAGATTCCAGGGATTGAATCATAAACAGTTTGTGCTTACAGAACCACATAAACAGTATTTAAATATATATACCTTTGCTACTCATTATATTATTACTGAGGCCTGTACATGTAGACTAAATTACCACCCAGTTATATAATAAAATACTCTTGTCAGCTAATTGAGTAAAAGTCTGCGGGATGACATTTCACTGAAATTGTCAATGACCGATTCAAAATCCACGTCAAGTGCAAAATCTCGCTCAATGCTGAGGACAGCCAAAGAGCTGAGGCGATCCTCAGACATTGTGGATCGTAAGTACGTTTTGGTAAGTTTTAAGCGACTAAATGATCGCTCGCTAGTCGCCGAAGATACGGCAATGGTACCTAGAATTCTGTATAAAGTTACTAAATTGGGATAGGCACTACAAATATCCCACTCTTTCAATTTCAAAAACATTTCGGAGACAGAACTTCCCAAATTAGTTGAAAAGTCTGGCGTGTTTTCATGGAAGTGGCAAAACTGTTGGTATTCAGCCATTGCCAAATCCTGGTCGACATCAGTCTCATACATTTCAGTCAAGAGCTGAAAGGATTGCATGTCTCCTAGGTGACCGGGAATGAGGCATTTAAATGGAACTACTTTACTCTGAAAATCAGCAAATCGCGACTTTAGTTCCCCAATAATGGTATCATATATGTTATAATAAACATTAATTCTGAAGCGGTCCGTTGGATCCGAAATTGGTTCATCAGGAGCATTTTCCCCTGGCATTTGCTTGCGTCTACGCACTCTAATATTTTGAAAATCCGTAGAAACCCCTTCATTGTTTGCTATTTCATGGGCTCTAGACATTATATCCTTGAAGTTTTCATCAGATCTGTGTCTCTTTACACAGTCAGACAATGCCTCAATCATGGAGCTTGCCGTTACGAGATCTATTGTGGATTTCTGTAAATACTCTGAGAGACTTTTCACCTCAGACAGAATTTCTAACCACAATTCAAGCATTACTAGGAACTCAAATGCACTCATATACGAAAGTAATCCTTTTGCCTCTGCCTTTGTGTCGGCACATCTGTCTTTCGTGACAATTTTTTCTAGTGCTTGCAAAAGTGCAGGATAAAGATATTTCACTGTTTTAACAGAGTCATGTTTAGCGTACCAACGTGTTTCACACAGACTTTGTAGTTTCTTTTTTTTCATTTGTAACTCATCCTGTGCCTCTGAAAGATAGTTCAGACGAGGCTGGCTGGAGTTAAAGAAATTAAACAACTTGTGAATTGTGCCAAAAAATGTGACTGCTTCTGTACAATCTTTGCATGCATCAGAAAGTACCAAATTCAAATTGTGAGCACAGCAATGGACATATAGGGCATGCGCGTTAACTTCTTTGACTCTCGTCTGCAAACCTGAGATGTGGCCTTTCATATTTGCAGCCCCATCATATGACTGTGATCTGATGAAATTTATGTCTAAGTCCAATTCCTCGAGTGTTTCATTCAAAACTGTAAAGAGATATGCTGAATCACTTTGTTTAATGTCTTTAAATAGCACAAATCTCTCTTGGATGTTGAAGTCTGAGTCAACGTACCGCAAGCAAAACGAAAGTTGATCCACATGAGAAATGTCTATTGTAGAATCTAGGATTACTCCAAAATAGTGAGCCTCTTTCACTTCATTTATAATTTTCTCCTTAACACGTCCAGCGAGACAATCTATAAATTGATTCTGGATTTGTGGGCTCAAATACGAAGCATTTTTAGGGGCAGTGGCGATGTGCTGAGCAAGGATTCCGTCGTATTTTGCCAACAGTTTCAAAAGCTCAATAAAATTTCCTTCATTCACCGATTTACCTCCACATGAATATTCAATTTGTCTAGTTGATGACAAAAATTCGCGATGACCTCTAAAAGATAAATTTTGTTTCGCTAGAAAAAGCGTCGCATCCAATAATCGACAAAGCACTTGTCGATTGTGTCTAATCTGTCTTTCTCTGGCACGGATCTGTTCCTGATCAACAGCTTTCCCCAAATTCAGTCGTTGTTTTGTTTGAATCCATAAATCAATAGCTCCACGGTGAACTTGACTTTGTTCATGGACTCTAAGAGAATTTGCACCTTTCTTCCAGTTGTTAAACCCGAATTTAGGTTCGCTAAATGCTGGTTCATATGTTTGGTGTCCTCTATTTGCGAAAAACCAGCATGGGAAACAGTAAGCTTTGTGGTTTGTTGGAGAGTACGTAAGCCATTCTCGGTACGACTTCATGCCGTTTTTTAGAGTTACCATATACCAATCGTGGTGAAAGGATCGTCTTTTTTCATTCCGCGCGAAATGGTAATCTTTATTATTTAATCCTGGCTGACATGGCCCAATATTCAGTATTGCATGACTGAGTTCAGGCGTCATCGGGCGATCGTTAAACAAAGCAGGATCACTTGGATATTCTTGTGTTCTATCTATGAGAGCATTGAGAGGAGGTTCTATTGGCCTGTTATCTTGTTCTTCTTGTTGTTCCTCTTGTTGTTCCTCTTCTGACTCCTCCGAGATTGACATTTCTTCTTGACTTGGATCAACTGGTCTGGCTGGCTCTTCAATCTCCTGCACTTGAACATTTTCCGGTACATGCCGTAGGCCTTCACCAGCCGAAGTTGAGGTTCCCGGGACATCTTCTGGCGCACCATGTTGTGCGGGTTCAACAGTTTTTCTTCGTTTTCCACCAGTTTGGCTAAAAAGTGATGTTATGTCACCCCATCCCTTTTCTTTTACCGGTTTTCCAGCATGTTTTGAATTGGTGTGACTTTTCAGCTTATCTCGTCTCATCTGCTTCCCGCAATATCCACATTCAGCCCTTTCTTTTTGTGACGACATTATTTAATTTAGTAAGTCTCAGTTGAACGTTGTAGTCGTACTGTTGTACGTACAACTAATGTGGGGATTGTACAGCATCTTCTTCCGTGGGAAATTCCAGGAATTTGAGAGGGTAAGTTGGGTAACCCATTCGCCCTAGCAACCGACCTAGCAACCATGGTTGTACGTGTATATTATAACATCAGCAGTTGTGGTGTTTTTCCTTGTTTTAACTTTTGATAACTTAAAGGATTTGTTTTCAGTTTATGTGCATGTTTACTAATTACTAAGTCTTGCAGCAAGTCGGACGTTATTTCAATCCATGGAAAAAAATGTCTACATAAATCTGTAATTTTATTGGTTTACTCAATTGAGTAACTCAATTTTAATAATTGAACTAAATGAACAATTTTAAAATGTCCTCCTTTCACTTACATTTCCCCCTAATGTTCCCCTTCCTTTCGGTCGTTCTATAATTTCTCTTTTCTCCTTTCCCCATTTCATTCCCCTTCGTTTTTGTATTTTCTTTTTTCTCGTTCTCCCAGTCCTGCGTTCTCCCTTCCCTCCTTTTCTCCCCTCCTGTTCACAATTGCTAAAAAAACAATATTTGCTCTTTTCTTTTCCTTTCCTTTAATTCGTTTCCCCTCCCTACTTTCTCTTTTGCTTTGACACTCACTCCATCGATCATGTGTCTTCCGTTTCTTTCTCCCCTTGCGTCTCCTGGCTAGTACCTCTTACCTGTGTCTCCCTTTTCATTTCTTGCTCGCCCTCGCGGCCTCGCCTCTTCCCCTCTCCATTTCCCCTCCTCTCTCGTTTCTTCTCTCCTTCCCCTTGTTTCTCACTCTCTCTATCCCCCTTTTCTCTTTTCCTTTCTACCACTTCTTCCCCTTTCCTTTCCCTTCTCTTTCTCTCTCTCCTTCCCCTTTCCCTTCTCTTTCTCCCTCTCCTTCCCCTTCTTTCTCTTCTCTTTCTCTCCCTCCTTCCCCTTTTTCTTCTCTCTCTTCCTCTTCTCCCTTTCCCTTTTCTTTTTCTCTCCCCTTTCTCTTCTCTTTCCCCTCTCCTTCCCCTTTCCCTTCTCTTTCTCCCTCTCCTTCCCCTTTCCCTTCTCTTTCTCCCTCTCCTTCCCCTTTTTCTCCCTCTTCTCCCTTTCCCTTTTCTTTTTCCCTCCCCTTTCTCTTCTCTTTCCCCTCTCCTTCCCCTTTCCCTTCTCTTTCTCCCTCTCCTTCCCCTTTCCCTTCTCTTTCTCCCTCTCCTTCCCCTTTCCCTTCTCTTTCTCTCCCCCCTTCCCCTTTTTCTTCTCTCTCTCCCTTTTCTCCCTTTCCCTTTTCTTTTTCCCTCCCCTTTCTCTTCTCTTTCCCCTCTCCTTCCCCTTTCCCTTCTCTTTCTCCCTCTCCTTCCCCTTCTTTCCCTTCTCTTTCTCCCCCTTCTTCCCCTTTTTCTCCCTCTTCTCCCTTTCCCTTTTCTTTTTCCCTCCCCTTTCTCTTCTCTTTCCCCTCTCCTTCCCCTTTCCCTTCTCTTTCTCCCTCTCCTTCCCCTTTCTCTTCTCTTTCTCCCTCTCCTTCCCCTTCTTTCTCTCTTTTCTCCCCTTTTTCTCCGTCCCCATTTTTCCGCTTCGCCGTCCCCATTTTAGGTGTCCGGGGGGGCAGCTCGCCCCCCCGGCCCCCCCACTGGCTACGCTACTGGTATTGAGACCGAGAAACAGTATGGGTGTTAATAGTTTATTGCGGCAACTATATTACGGAAAGCGGTGTCAAGTAGAAAAGACATGGTTGAATTAAAGGTTGGAATATGTTGGAAGGTTTAATATGACATCCATGTATTCATGAGACAGATTATTATGTTGTCGTTTGTAGACCACTGAATCAACTCACCGTCGCCATCCACATCATCATCACATGCATCACCAATATCGTCTCCGTCAGAATCAGTTTGGTCTACATTAACAACATATCGACAGTTATCAGGGTCGTCATCTTGAATGCCTGCAACAAGAACACAATTAAATTTTAACTGTCTACAGTTTGTTCTTAATTGCTATAAAAAACACATTGATTATAGGTTAGGGACTGCGTATCAGTTGTATAGCGGATAGGCCTACTGTTGAAATTAATACCATTTGGCACCCAGGAACTTCCTAAGGGGTGCAGCGCGGACATAATTATGCCAAAATACACTGTTAAAACGCTGTTTAAAATTTAAACAACCACAAGTTAACCAGTGAATCGCTCAACGTTGTTTAACATTTTAAACAATATTGCTCAAAATGTTAAACAAGTTGATTACATTTTGAGCAACATTGTAAACAACGCTGAGCGATTCACTGGTTAACTTGTGGTTGTTTAACATTTTAAACAACGCTTTTAACAGTGCATGTTTTGCGTGCCGGACAAACTGTCGTTTTATAATCAATTTACCATCACCATCTGTGTCATCATCACATGCATCACCAGTTTCGTCATTGTCAGTATCCTCTTGCCTCCGATTTGGGACTAATGGACAATTATCTTCGACATCAATGATACCTGATAGAAATAGAGGTAAATAGTTAATTAATGGGGCTCAGAGGGAAAAGAAATAAACAACGAAGTCAATCAATAGTAACCATCAATTTTTCATAAACAAAACAAATAACATAACATTAATGTCCCTTTGTTATGTGACTTATAGAATCTTAAAATAGTACAGACACGCTTCTATTATAATCCCAATGGAGCAATACACATGCTTGCCTATTTGGTTAGATCACTCGGTTGTAATCCCAATGGAGCAATACACATGCTTGCCTATTTGGTTAGATCACTCGGTTGTAATCCCAATGGAGCAATACACATGCTTGCCTATTTGGTTAGATCACTCGGTTGTAATCCCAATGAAGCAATACACATGCTTGCCTATTTGGTTAGATCACTCGGTTGTAATCCCAATGGAGCAATACACATGCTTGCCTATTTGGTTAGATCACTCGGTTGTAATCCCAATGGAGCAATACATAAGCTGCCTCGGAAGGGTATTGGATTGGGGGTAGTTAAAGATAGGGGTAAACAGAGGATCAATAGATGAGGTGATCGTTGTTTACATCCAATGTTTGTCAACAAACGCAACGGTCGAAGGGACTGGACTTGCCGATACACGCTTGAGGGAACAACATATGACCACACTGTCCGCTATGCCGTATTGCCCTTGATAATGCTTTGGCGAGAGTTTTAAAAGCACGGGTCCTAAACAAAACAGGATGCACGCGCAAACTGCCGGTCAAAGAACAATGGCAACTAGCCACGTTTTGCCAGGTGTGACGTCACCTGTCAACCCATCTATATATTGATCTAAGTGAAATGTATTTGTTGTTAACTATTTTGTTTACTTTGGATGTTTGTCGCTCTAGTTTGTCATGCTTGATATCAAATAGAACCAAACTCAGTTGGAAACCCTTTGCTGCCATTTTTGGCATCAAACCGCATGTTCACCCGACTATTTAGATATTATGGAAGCACATCCCACAAGGTTTACCTCTTGTAAAAGTAAGCGAGATCAAACCTCTTAAATCGGTCAAACGGACATGCGCGATGCGCAATACGGCTCTGACTGGTTAAAGGGACATTAAGTGGTGTTGAAAAGTTTAAATGTTTAAAAATTTACTTCAGAATTCAAGATGAACATTAAAAATCGCCATTATTGTTGTTTCTACTAGTCCGGGCCGATTTCCCGTTCAGGAAGCATTCCTGAACTGGAAGTATTACCCATAGTGCAATGCGATATGTTTGGGTAGTCCTCTACAGGAACCCGCTTTTCATAAGGCTAAGAGAACTGTAGCATACAAATTAAACCTAGACCTATTTCAATATAGGTGAAACATTATGTATAATATAATGATAGATTTTATTGTCGTTCTCAGTGTTCAGTGGCTCATTTTAATCTGTTATTTTGATTTGAGGGTCTATGAAGTTGACTACAAGCTAAAATGGATATCGATTCGTTATTTTAATTTGCGACATGCTCAAACTTGGGAATATGGAAGATCATACAACTATGCAAATTTCCTTCGAAGGAAAAAAAAGTGTTACGTGTACTTTTTGTTTAAAAAGAGTTTGAATATTTAATGAGGTAATTAGCCAAATTTCTTAATTACAATAAATTAGGAAAATCACCACAATAATATTGAATAATTTTGACCACACAGTTTATCTTATAGTTTGACTCATTTACTGATCGTCATTGATTCAAAGATCCATCATATTTGGTTAAAATAAATAAATTGGTCTTTTTGGTATAACCACTACAAATACTTTGCAATATATACATTCGCAAGGGATTATGGGTAATACTTCCAGTTCAGGAATGCTTCCTGAACGGGAAATCGGCCCGGACTGACTATTGCTAACAAAAAACACAGCAAAACTAGATTTAAACAATATCATCGCTATTTATTGAAAAACGCCCTCTATGTAAATATGTTCGCGTTATGTATCACGCGTACTGCACGGGGATACTGTCGGACGTAAAATGCTGGTCCCGCGGGATAAGCATTTTTGAATCGACGTTTTCTTGTACAAAAAGAGCTGATTTTTCTTAATCCTTATAGGTGTAAGTTCATACATGTGATACAATTATAAAAATAAACTAATCTCAGTTTTTATCATGATTTTATCATAATTGAGGGCGCTGCCTCCAACACATCTCTTAGTGTCCCTTTAACGGAATTCGGTGAGTTTTCAGACATGCGCAACGAGCTGATCTTCGGTTGTTTTACAGCCAGTCGATTTTCATAAAAACTATTTTTTATGAAAATCGGTTAAATTGACTATACATTGGATAAAAAGGTGCATTTTGATATATGCAAAATATTGCAGATTTTAATCAGGTAAACATCAGACGACCTACTTTCATTTCATACCCAAAACTCTTGGTAGTACTCTTACTTTAATATATT
Source organism: Ophiura sarsii (assembly GCA_035610835.1). Lineage (NCBI taxonomy): Eukaryota > Metazoa > Echinodermata > Ophiuroidea > Amphilepidida > Ophiuridae > Ophiura > Ophiura sarsii. The sequence goes on along the minus strand of CM069459.1, from coordinate 29,966,020 downwards.
ATTAACTAAAGATCTTTCGGACCTCATCCCGCTGTTTAGTAGGCCTACATGTCTATAGAAATAACAATCTTACCATCATCATCTATATCGTCACATGCATCTCCTAGGTCATTGCCGTCCGTATCAATTTGATCAAAGTTAGCAACACTCGGGCAATTATCATCATCATTAGGCACATCTTTAACAAGAAAACATACACATTTGGCACATTAATATCAGTGAGCACTAACACAACAATGGGCCTATTTTTATATAGATATATGACCCGATCACTTTTTTGGGGCTATGATTTTTTTTCACATCAAGATATTTTGGTATCAGAAGAATCCCCATATTTTTCTCATTATGTCTGTAAAATATTAGGGGCCTGAAATGTTTCATTTGGAAATTATAGGCTAAAATGTGATGAATTACTGCCAAAGGTGGTTAACCACCAACCAGTCTGTGTACTACTCAATGGGCACATGTCTTTTGACCTTACGCTTCTAAAAATACAACCATTGGAGTTATGCAACTCAAACTTTGGAATGCAGCAATTTTAAGGATGACCTTTCATGTAAAAATAGAAAACATCAAGTTGAAAATCGGGTCATCTACCTTTAATAAATCGTCACATGTATTACGAGGTACTATACAAATACTACCAAAATGCGACCATATTACATATTTAGACAATGGGAAGTGAAGTGTTGTTAACACCCAGACAGAGCCGGGGGCAGAGCATGAAAATGTCACCAAAATATGGCAATATTTGTCTGAAGACAAATTCACCTGAGCGTTTATGCAGTACCTTTATAGACAAATTCACCTAAGCGTTGCTACCATGCAGTACCTTTATAAACAAATTCATCTTCGTAGGTTGCTCGTTAATGAGTAATTCTATCCCATTGGAAATTAATGGAATGTCCTGATAAATGATTAACGATGTAAATGCGTTGAGATAAGAGGAAAACAATAATGGGGACCACAATAAAATAATCACCCCGACAAATCCAACTGATAAATGTGCAAGTTTATCCTTGATTTGTTTGTTGGCACTTGTATATTATAGTACAAGGTTATGTGTATGTTCACAACCGAAAAATGATAGCTCTTATGTAATTATATTATTATAGAATTGTGAGGATATCTTCTCTTTACTTTGAAATATTGCGCGTGAATATAGAACATTTCACCTATTAGGCCTATGCTATAGTTACCAAACTAAATCACTTACCATCACCATCGACATCGGTATCACATGCATCACCGTCCCCATCACCGTCAGTATCTTTTTGGATTGGGTTGCTGATGGTCGGACAGTTATCTTCACCATCGGGTATCCCTGGAAAAACAATAAATATTGCCATTCACGATACGCATTATATTACGGCTCTGACTCAAGGGCCGGTACTCCCCGCGCGCATGGAATAATCTTTGAAGCCAGCTCAAAAACAACAGCGTCTCCCTGTATCGCGTTAAGGTAAATGTGTAAATCATTAGGGTGCACGTTCCCGTAGGGCACACATAGCCTGCCCTATTCATTTCGATTAATTATCTCCTTTAGTTGGGAACTCTTTCATTACGATGCGTATTTACGATTAAAACAGAGACGGCGAGAGTTTTTTAATAAGAGCACGAAGGAAGATAACCATGGATAACGCTGTTATGGAGAATCCCATCATAGAAAATGCTTCTAACATGGTTCCCCCAGCCCAATCCCGTGCCGTTCTCCGTTGTATCACGGGCCGGACAGATAGCTTGCATAGCTTGACAAAAATCCCTGATGCACCGCTGCGCAAGGAACGCGTACTATGACGCCACACACTACGCTTAATTACGCGTCGGTAACGGCGTCACGCACTTTTCATCCAAACTCAAAAAAATTGGATGAAAATGCAGCAGACGCGTGGCTTCTTTCGAAACGGGCGAGTCGCAACTCTAGAGTAAATGTAATCTAATAAATATAAATGTAACCTCGCTGCTCTGACTGATTAACGGAATTCGATGAGTTTTCAGGCATGCGCAGCGAGCTGATCGTAGTGCGCCCGCGTGTTGGATACTGACAGGACCGTACGTACGTACGTGGTACGTACTGTATTTAGCCTGTACGTCGAGTCGCAAACGTTAGTGAAATACACCCCAGGCTATACTTGAGAATACGAGTTGCGCTGTGCGCACGCCAATTATCGTTCTCAATCACTTAGGCTACCATTATCATTGCCACAAACAATGACCATTCACCGGGAAGACCAAAAACAAAAACAGACCTTTAAAGTAAGGTCGTTGGTTAGGCCCGGCCTAACCGTTAGGGCGTAACACTTTGGAACACTAATAAAACACTATTCGTTTTTCTTCTTAAATAAACAAATACAGGGTGGTTCAATAAAACCTTGACAGTTTTTTGAAGCCATTTTTTTGAAATTCTGTAGATTTAAAAAAAAATCTTTTTCAATATTCATCAACTATATGATCTTGACCATCTATGCTGAAAATATCGTTACAAATAACCTTACGGTTGCAAAATAACAGCTATTTGAACAAAGTCTGTCCCATTTCACTCTGTCCACGGGTACTGATTTCGCGACGTTACAACCAGTGTAGTTCAATAAAACGTTGACAGTTTTTCAAAGCCATATTTTTAAAAATTGTGGGATTTGAGTGGGTTTTTTTTTACATATACCTCAAAAATATCATCTTGGCCGTCTATGCTAAAAATGTCAATGTTAATAATGCTATGGCGGCAAAATGATAGCTATTTGAAGAGAATCTCTCCAAATCTCTTAATGCCCAGCAAAATAACATTAAATGGCATCGTCACTGTTAAGGCAGAGCATAGATAATTACACTTCCAATCTATAAAAATCAATATTTCTAATTAGGGTCACTCGTGGTATTATTATTACGTATTGATTTCACACCTGAATAGATAGTTAATATGTTAACAATTACACTGGTTTCACCTGGCGGGATCTTCAAATCTTAGATTACTTGCATGCAATTCATCATTCAGTATTCAATGTAACGTCGCGAAATCAGTACCCGTGGACAGAGTGAAATGGGACAGACTTTGTTCAAATAGCTGTTATTTTGCAACCGTAAGGTTATTTGTAACGATATTTTCAGCATAGATGGTCAAGATCATGTAGTTGATGAATATTGAAAAAGATTTTTTTTTAAATCTACAGAATATTAAAAAAAATGGCTTCAAAAAACTGTCAAGGTTTTATTGAACCACCCTGTAGTGGCGAGTTTGTCTGTCTGTCCAATGACTCCGAGTGTAGATTCCTGCCCAATCTGCCCGTGCAATCGCTATGCGCAGGGATCTTCGCCCCACGTAGCAACCCGTGTCACGAAAGTGTCACGCACGGCCCGCTACCGAAATTTTGATTTTCTTAACCCGGATAGCTACTATTTGGACTCAAATTGTGGCTTAAGGAGTGAGTGGTGACATATGGTCTTCACCCAACATATTTTCATTATGGCCATAGCTACATTCTGGTATATGTGGCTGTTTGTTATCCTTAAAGATAGCATCGCAATAAGCATTTATACAGGATAATACGACCGACAAATAAAATATTTTACGATCTTTTCTACATGTAAACAACAAGTACTTACACTGTTGCTACGCGACTGCGTATAAACAAAACATGGCGCATGCGTTTGCCGGCGCACGCGTAATGGCGCAGACCGTAAGGTGCGTTCGTGGCGCAAACTGGGTCTTATGGGGCGGGAAAAGGGAGGCATACCGTGTCTCCGTATAGTGAACACCGTACCGTAGACCTACAAAACGGCGCACGAGGAGACGAGAACAAAAAGTCAATCATACGTAGGCCTACAGCCAGGATAGAAAGAGGACTCCAATTAACTTTTCCTCCTGGGCGTGTTTTTGTATGAGTTAAACTATGCATATGATCAGGATGAAAAGGGTGAAATGGGTGGGGGAGGGGGGGGGGGGGGGGGGGGGGGGGTAATGGAGGAATAATAATTAATGTCAATAGGCCGAAAAATAACTTACGGATATTGCACGCACAATTCTTAAGACTGGGCACAGATGATCATTACGATAGACCCCTCTTCCCTCCGACTCCAATCTAAAAACACTCTGAAATAAGATCCACTTTACTACAACCCTAACACTATTAGGCCTATTGTGAATTACATGGATAGTATATGAACACGGGGTAGCCTACCTGGATTTAAGGGCACATGGGGTTCCTGTATTATGGGGTATCTGGAATATTAAGGGCACCTGTAATAACTGGATTTTAAGACTACACATCCCATGAACCCCAACCCGATAACCTCCCAACCCACCAGGCGCGGATACAGGGGGGGGGGGCACGACGGGCCCGCCCCCCCCCCCCCTCTACCAAAAAAAAAGGAAGAAAAAAAGGAAGAAAAAAAGAAAGAAAGAGAGGAAGAAGCTAGTAAGAGAGAGAGAGAGAGAGAGAGAGAGAGAGAGAGAGAGAGAGAGAGAGAGAGAGAGAGAGAGAGAGAGAGAGGGGGGGGGGGGGGGGGCACATCACCCCTCAGACTCCCCCTGTTCGAGCTTTTAAACAATCTATACTTAAATTAAGAAAAAATCAGTATGCTCTACTTCTTTCTTGCATTGATAAAAAAACAAAATATTTATTGGAAATGAAGAGGTGGCTTTACGATAAAATGTTGGTCAAAAGTATACACCAGATCGCACCAAATGAGTTCGAAAATTGAAACAAATCTACTTCAGAGGGGGGCACATCCCCCCTCAGACTCCCCCTGTTCGAGCTTTTAAATCATCTATACTTAAATCAAAAATATATCAGTATAATACGCTCAACTTCTTCCGTGCATTGATAAAAAAAGAAATATTTATTGGAAATGAAGAGGTGGCTTTTTGATAAAATTTTGGTCAAAAGTATATATATACACCAGATCGTACCAAATGAGTTCGAAAATTGAAAAAAAATTCTGCTTCGGAGGGGGGCACATTCAGACTCCCCCCTGTTCGAGCTTTCAAATCATCTATACTTAAATAAAAAATATATTGGTATATAATATGCTCAACTTCTTTCATGCATTGATAAAAAAATTTTTTATTGGAAATGAAGAGGTGGCTTTTTGATAAAATGTTGGTCAAAAGTATACACCAGATCGCACCAAATGAGTTCGAAAATTGAAAAAAAATTCTACTTCGGAGGGGGGCACCCCCCTCAGACACCCCCCTGTCCGAGCTTAGCCCGGAGGGCGGTGCTGCGCACCGCTTGGATGGTACCTGCAAAAAAATGTGGCCCCCCCCTAAAATTTTCCTGGATCTGTCCCTGCAATCCACGAACCGCGAATATACTTATAATATGTATAATGACAGCAAATGAATTGCCTTGGCCTTACCGTCATTGTCGCCATCGTCGTTGCCACCTTGGCCAACACCTCCTGGACCTACACTTCCTGGACCACCTGGACCACCTGGACCACCTGGACCACCGCCTTGAACGTTACCACTACTCCCTTTATAGTCAATAAGTGTTAAAAAATTAATCAATTAAAATTGCCAGTATTTTTTTTTTCATTTATAGTTTTTTTTATCATTTCTTTCGCTGAAAAGATCACATACATCATAAAACAATTCAAATATACATGTGGTATTACAAATTATATTTACCAAGGTACATTCATGTATAAACAAATGTTATTTAGATTGAACGTATTTTGTATATAAACAGGTAAATTTATACTGAGACAGTGTATTTTTTCCTCTTTCTTATAAACATACTTGCATATAACTTTGACAATTTAATTATCTTATTTCTCAAAAAGTGATGTCCATTTATGCCACCGGATGTTGAAAGCTTTATTTTTCAGGTCTGCATTAAAAATAGTTTTTTCGTTGACATACAAATTTATCACCTCTTTCTTTCCATAGGTAAAGCAAGGTTTTTCTTTTTTTATCCTGCTTTTATAAATATTGAATTTCAGAATTAATAAGATATTGTTAAAAACATAATCTTTGTACTGGTAATTTTCAAACAGGATCATTTATTTTTTCAACCGAATATTTGTGTCCAGATTGCTATTAATCCAGTTTGAACGTCTTTCCACAATTGCAAGTAATGCTTATCATAACACTTTCCACGCGGCAGGCTTCTGCAGACGACATTCCAAAATTTCACAAAATGTTTTAAAAATGTCATATTATTTTGAATTGCAATACCCTATTTCGAATCACCATGAGAAATGCATTAAAAGAAGTACAAACATGCCTAGTCTTGGTTCAGTTATCCTTGAGGTAGACTTTAAAAATTGGGAAAGGTTTCTGAAAAACTGTTTTGTATCTATGGCAAAACAATAGCCGCGTGGAAAGTGATAAGACAAAATGGGAGAAGGCGTAGTTCATTCTGGTTAAACCCATCCTGTTTGCTTAACATGCGTGGAAGTTTTTCGATGAAATAATGTACCCAGCCTATTTATACTTGGCGCAATATACTGCGCCAAATAGCCATGACACCCATGGCGTGTTGTGGAATTCTCTGCCCCGGGTGCCGGGGTCCGTGGTTGGGGGTTGTCACGGCTATTAATTGGGTCCGTTACCCTATTGGCTGGATCAACAGTTAAAATCAAATATGTTTTACCATTGGTCTGACGATTCTGAATCTGAACATTCGGTTGCCGAGAGTGGCACATTAATTCAAAATATTTTAATCATCAACCCGTGTGCCAAAATGTCAGTGCAATAGCTCAATTTGTTTTGGAGATATCGCATCGGGAGTATTTTCCCATTGTTGTCAATGGGGGTGATGATATTAGATATCCACGGTAAAAACAATTCCAGAGCGTAAATGACCGAAAAACGGAGTTGTGACGCATGTCGAGAAAACAAACCCGTGTGCCGATACATTTCATGAGATAAATATTTCATGAGCAAACTTTTTTTCTGTAGTTTGATGATACCTCATTCATAAAACTCGTTTTGAAGTTACGATTGTTTCAATGATAACAACTACAATAAAAAATGATAGCACTAAAATGGGTTTCTGTGGGATATCATTGTTTAGTGTGTGATTACGCAGTGAAAATGTGTGTAAAATACAGACTCCCAGTCGATGTCATTTACCCGTTCACCCAGTGGACAATACAAATCAATGATATCCAACTAGCTTTTTGTCAGACATTTGCTAAAGACCAGGCTCCAAATGTCCATCCTTCAACACACAAATCTTTGACAAACTAGTCTTCAAATTCAAGGATGTGCAAAACTACTGAATCACCTCAATCCTGATAAAGCCAATGGACGAGACCTTATATCAACCAAGGTTCTAAAGGAATGCTGTGCTGAGCTCGCAAGCCCGCTCTGCAGGCTTTTTGACCTCTGCTTCAAACATGATGTGTTTCCAAACCAATAGAAGTTAGCCTCTGTCATTCTAATTCACAAGAGAGGTTCCAAGGCTGACCAAACAAAGTATCGTCCCATCTCGCTGCTAAGCAACATCAGTAAGATCATGGAAGCTGTAGTACAGAAACAACTCCAATGCTTTCTTCTAAGCGATAATCTGGTCTCGAGCAGACAGTTTATATTTAGAGCAGGCCACTAGCTACAGCTAATCTCCACAACATCCTGTCACAGAAGTGGAACCACATTCCCTAGACCAAAGTAACGAGGTTTGTGTCATCGCCTTTGACATAAAAGGAGCTTTCCACAAGGTATGGCACAACGGACCCCGCTCGAAACTGTTGGCTAATGGTGTAACTGGAAGACTGCTTTCGTGGATACAGCCACGTGACTTTGGCAATGAACTAGGCAAAAATGAACTGCGTAGTGATGGTGCGTAGCTGCGCGCATTTATTTAAAAATCGGCGCGACAACCCGCGTGCGCTTCTCCTCCTTAGACATGAACACGTATATACAACATGCGGGCATAATTTGGTTTGGGGAACAACCCGAGGAAAACATCGAGGGCTTAGAGGTAGAGGTAGTCCATTTTGACTTTTTGGACAAACACCTGCTGGACATGGCCTGTTTTGCAGTAAAACTAAAAAACCTTCACGGACATAATCAAAGGGGGGGGGGGGGGGGGGGGGGGCGGTACATAGACATAGACACTTTTTTCCACAGAAAAAAAGTTCATATCCATGTTACTTGTACAATTATCTGGACAAAGTCAAAATGGACATAGTCAGTTCTACCTCTAAGCCCTCGACATAATGTGCAATCGGGTGTGCAGTGTTCGCCGTTTCTCAAAAGGTATCAATTGTTGTGCGGAGGATGCTTTAAAGAGCCAATAAATCAGTCTAGAACCAATAAATAGAATTCCGAGATCGTAACGTAAACAATTGACATTTTCATGAACACAGCCAAAATAGAAAATCCAAACATAGACTGAACTCGTCAAAAAGGAATTATATTTCACGACGAAAATCAAAGGGTGGAATTCCATTTTGAGTAATTTGGGTTTACAAATTGTTGATGATAGTTACTCTATACCTATATTGAACTAGAGCGGTTCTCGGCTTTCGCGGTTCTCGGCTTTCGCGGTTCTCGGGTTTATAGTTTTAGATTTTGAACAAAACCTGACTGTGTCCTGTTAGTGAATATATTTAGTTGGTGTCAGAGTATTATGGGTGGAATAATGCATGCTATTGTAATGGAATGCAGTATTGTGGCGTATGGTTAGTTGTAGCTGATGTCATGTGTTGAAGCGTATGAGAAGTTTCAAAAAATAAAAATACTGCAAGCACGACTTGCGAATCCCCCTGGCTGGGAGCACACTAAATGAGGTCAAAGGTCATATAGGGGTCATGTTCCACACCCCCCCCCCCCCCGTGTTAATGTTTCTTTTCTCCAAGTTTAACGTCAATCATGCAACTTTAATGAATTGACCTATGGATGACCTTTGACCTCAGATGACCTCTAATTATTTTTGACATGTTTTTCGGTGTTCATTGCACGATTTAACCTTTGTTGACTTTGGATTACCTCTAATGATCGTTGACCTCCGATGACCTCTAATTAATGTTAGACATGTTCCCCCGGTGTTCATGTTTCTTTTCTCCAAGTTTGACGTCAATCGGGCAACTTTTACGATTTGACCTCTGGATGACCTTTGATCTCTGATGACCTAAAATTATTTTTAGACATGTTCCCCCGGTGTTCATTGCACGAATTAACCCCTGTTGACCTTTGACCCTGGATGACCTCTAATGACCGTTGACCTCGGATGACCTCTAATTAATTTGAGACGTGTTCACCCGGTGTTCATGTTTCTTTTCTTCCAAGTTTGACGTCAATTGAGCAACTTTTACGATTTGACCCCTGGTTGACCTTTGACCTCAGATGACCTATGCAAATTAGACCCCAAAAAATGTTCACCCGGCATTCATGTTTCTTTTCTCCAAGTTAGACGTCAATCGGGCAACTTTAAAGATTTGACCTCTGGAAGACCTTTGACCTCAGATGACCTATGTAAATTAGACCGCAAACAAGTAGCCACAGTTTTTGACCATGGCCTACTTATCGCTGAAGGTTTGAAGTCAATTCGTCCATCCGTTCAAAAAGATACAGCATTCAAGAAAAAGGCTTCGCAAAAAGGCTAACCAAAAAAGGCTAACCAAAATCTAACCAAAAGGCCCCCCCCCCCCCTCTTATTACAAAATATTGAAAGGATCTCGGTTGTCCTACCATTTTCCCGAGAGCCGATTTGAGCAAATTGGGCGTAAAAACTGGTAACATTTAGGCCTACTATAGTAAAATGTATTCACTTTCCAAATTGGTGTTGTATTTTATTGGCTCAGTCGATTTTCAAAGTACAAGTGGGTCAGATTAAAGATAATACTTTTCCCCACATGTTCATGTGATTTTTATTGGCATACATACGACCCTGTTTAGTCGGTTGTCCTGCATTTTTAAAACATGATTCCCACCCTCATCCTAAATGATTTAACCCAAGTCAACTGGTCATGCAGTGTATTGTATTCCTATCAATCAATGATTATTGATCATTGATTGGTCCCTCAATGGATTTATTGACCGTGTAACAAGGTGAACTGGTTAAATGCTTGTAAATGTCGTCACGAATTTTACTGTTAATAACTGCATGATGACATACTGTGCATAGGCTTTACCTTTTAATTGAAAAAACTAGCTATATTATCGCCTCGCACATAGAAACGATCGGCTCTTTTAAAAAAAATGAATTATTTAACCAAATATTAATGCTATTTGGGCTCATTAATCACAAACTAATATTTGAGTCCATTTTTCAAATTTTGACATTTGTCGGTCAGGCCCAGGCCCCAAAATTAAAAAAAAAACACCTTATGATTTCTATGCGAACAACTTTTTTGTCATCAAATTGATTGCGACTTGAATTTGTTGTATAATCGATCTTATACGTATCAAAAAAAATGTATTTAACCAAATAATGCTATTTGGGCTCATTTTTCAAATTTTGACATTTGTCGGTCAGGCCAAGAATTTAAAAAAAAATCCTTATGATTTCTTTGCGAACGACTTTTTTGTCGTCAAATTAATTGCGGCTTGACTTTTTTGTATCATCGATCCCATACGTACCCAAAGAAAATTGAATTATTTGACCAAATAATGGTATTTGGGCTCATTTTCAAATTTGTCGTTCAAGCCTAGAATTTAAAACAGAATTCGTATGATTTCTATGCGAACGATTTGTTTGTCATCAAATTGATTGCGCCTTGATTTTTTTGTATTATCAATCTCATGCGTATCAATCTCATGCGTATTTTGCCATTTGTCGGTCAGGCCTAGAATTAAAAAAAATCTTTATGATTTCTATGCGAACGACTTTTTTGTCGTCAAATTGATTGGGGCTTGACTTTTTTGCATCATTGATCTCATACTTACCAAAAAATAATTGAATTATTTAACCAAATAATGGTATTTGGGCTCATTTTTCGAATGTTGATATTTGTCGGTCAAGCCTAGAATTGAAGAAAAAAAATCCTTATGATTTCTATGCGAACAACTTTTTTGTCATCAAATTGATTGCGGTTTGACTTTTTTGTGTCATCGATCTCATACGTACCCCAAAAAAGAGAATTATTTAACCAAATAATGGTATTTGGGCTCATTTTGACATTTGTCGGTCAGGCCAAGAATTTAAAAAAAAATCCTTATGATTTCTTTGCGAACGACTTTTTTGTCGTCAAATTAATTGCGGCTTGACTTTTTTGTATCATCGATCCCATACGTACCCAAAGAAAATTGAATTATTTGACCAAATAATGGTATTTGGGCTCATTTTCAAATTTGTCGGTCAAGCCTAGAATTTAAAACAGAATTCTTATGATTTCTATGCGAACGATTTGTTTGTCATCAAATTGATTGCGCCTTGATTTTTTTGTATTATCAATCTCATGCGTATCAATCTCATGCGTATTTTGCCATTTGTCGGTCAGGCCTAGAATTTAAAAAAATCTTTATGATTTCTATGCGAACGACTTTTTTGTCGTCAAATTGATTGGGGCTTGACTTTTTTGCATCATCGATCTCATACTTACCAAAAAATAATTGAATTATTTAACCAAATAATGGTATTTGGGCTCATTTTTCGAATGTTGATATTTGTCGGTCAAGCCTAGAATTGAAGAAAAAAAATCCTTATGATTTCTATGCGAACAACTTTTTTGTCATCAAATTGATTGCGGTTTGACTTTTTTGTGTCATCGATCTCATACGTACCCCAAAAAAAAGAATTATTTAACCAAATAATGGTATTTGGGCTCATTTTGACATTTGTCGGTCAGGCCAAGAATTTAAAAAAAAATCCTTATGATTTCTTTGCGAACGACTTTTTTGTCGTCAAATTAATTGCGGCTTGACTTTTTTGTATCATCGATCCCATACGTACCCAAAGAAAATTGAATTATTTGACCAAATAATGGTATTTGGGCTCATTTTCAAATTTGTCGGTCAAGCCTAGAATTTAAAACAGAATTCTTATGATTTCTATGCGAACGATTTGTTTGTCATCAAATTGATTGCGCCTTGATTTTTTTGTATTATCAATCTCATGCGTATCAAAAATAAAGATTTTTTTTTTTAAATTTTGACATTTGTCGGTCAGGCCTAGAATTAAAAAAAATCTTTATGATTTCTATGCGAACGACTTTTTTGTCGTAAAATTAATTGCGGCTTGACTTTTTTGTATCATCGATCCCATACATACCAACAAAAAAAAAGAATTATTTGACCATATAATGGTATTTGGGCTCATTTTTCAAATGTTGATATTTGTCGGTCAAGCCTAAAATTTAAACAGAATTCTTAGGATTTCTATGCGAACGACTTGTTTGTCATCAAATTGATTGCGGCTTGACTTTTTTTTGTATTGTCGATCTCATGTGTATCAAAAATAAAGAATTATTTTTAATTATTTAACCAAATAATGGTATTTGGGCTCATTTTTCAAATGTTGATATTTGTCGGTCAGGCCTAGAATATAAAAAAAAATCCTTGTGATTTCTATGTGAACGATTTTTTTTCTTCGTCAAATTGATTGCGGCTTGACTTTTTTGTATTATCGATCTCATATGTACCCCAAAAAATGAATTATTTAACCAAATAATGGTATTTGGGCTCATTTGTCAAATTTTGATATTTGTGGGTCCAGTCTCTTTTTGATATTTGTGGGTCCAGTCTCTTTTTGATTTTTGTGGGTCAAGCCCGGCCTCTTTTAGCCCTAATTTACACGTAATCCAACAGGCAGTTTATTTAGTGCGGTGCCCCCAGAACAATAACATAACCTGCCCAGCCAGGACATAGTTGTAGATTTTGGAGTTGGACAGAATATTTCACATTTTCGTGCAGAGAACTAAATAAGCTTATAATTTCGGATTTACAGAAATGTGTTATTTATTTTGTTCCGAGTGACAAATTTGCACTCCAAATTTGGCGGAAGCACGGTAAATGTACTAAAGTGTATCATCGTTTTAAATCATTGTTAGGAATTATCAAAATTCATGGGTATATCCACATACTCTGTGAATTTCGGTCCGATGTATTACAAAAATAACAAGCTCAGACAGAGCAAGCAACACTGCAAAAACATTAAAAGCATGTGCCGATGTGTGCCCCGATGTGTCGGGTTTTAAAATGGCCATTTTGGAAGCTTCGCAGAATATATGGGTCTATAAAACGCCGTGTTCTTCACTAACTTATTTGAATTTAAGATTGTTTATCCTTACACTGAGAAAGGATAACACATTGGTGTTATTTCTTGTGCACGATGTTTTTTCTGCCATCACCGTAACAATGTGATAATTACTCTCGATTTTTTTCTTTTTGAAATTGATGCTATAATTATAAATTCAAGATTTCATCGGGCGAAGAATTAAGAGGTAAATACACTATTTTTACAAAAACATTTCACTTTTACGAATAAATATACATTCCTCTTCAAAATGAGACAACATTTAGCCATTTCCATTGAGGCAATCTGTCAAATATTGTGAAACCATTCTCCCGGACCATTCTGACAAGACCACGAAAATACACGCTACGAAACGGTACATACATGTACATGTACATGTACATGTACATGTATTGTATTCCTTTTACAGCGAATGGGGTTCTTTCATGTCTGTGTGCGCTACGCTACGACCTGTTCCGTGTGGTACCTCCACCAAAATGCACAGTCACGTGATCATCCATTTGGTATACTCTCCTAACAATCTCGTATCGTATTTAACCGCAAAGTTCATATGCCCTTTGGTACCCATAAGAGCCATTGCAGTACCCATAAGAGCCATTGCATTCGAGGGCTTGTAATATATAGCTGTCGGATCCTGATGAAAATAATGCGAGCCAAACTTAATACTGGTCTCTTTCAGGACACAGTAATAACAAGAGTTTATAACGTAGCATTTAACACAGCTTTTTATTTCTCACCTGTATTGCTATTACGGTAAGAAAATTACGAGTTGATGTATATGTATGATTGCTGATATGATTTATACATAGTGTGGTTGCGCAATAGGAAAACTAGCCCACACTTGTCATCTATATTAAAAGAGTCAATATGAATCAAGCAATGTTAAATTATATATTTATTTTGAAAACATTCATTAAGTCTTCGGAAGCAATTAAAAGGAACGTCATCCTACTGAGTGAGTTTACAAATATAATTTACCACACGCGATATTCGCGTTGGATACTCACCCACACATGTCACTCCATTTCCATTAAAACCTTCGTTGCAAGCACATGAAAATGATCCTCCTGTATTTGTACATGTCGCGTCGGCATGGCAGTTGTCAGTGTCTTGCACACATTCGTCAACATCTATAAAAGAGGTATATACGAATGAAGCAAAGTTAAGTAATATGAATATACATTGAAAAGGATTTACAAAGTCTTCGGAAGCAATTGAAAGCAACATCATCATGGTCAGTAGCCTTGGTTCAAGGCGACCCCCACCACATCACCACCCACCCCACCCAAACCCCGTCTCCCACCAACATGAGTCCGCCGCCACCGCCATTACCCAACATGAACGGTATTATAGTCTTCGAATACTCGTCAAACAACATTCGAAGGGTATATATTATACTGGTTTTATACTATTCAATAGCATTCGGAATAACATAGTCTTCAATTTCAGTGGACCCGAATGGTTTTCGAATGGTATAACACTGATATAGCCTTCAAAACAAATCTATGTATTCATTTTTGAATTGTGGGTTGACACCATTCACACTTAATTAGATGCGAATAACTGTCATTTCAAATTTGCTCAGGAACATATGGCAGTTGGATGTTACAGCTGCATGGAATCATGTATAAATATTGGCTTTTATTCAAGGAATTGTCATTTATATTTGGATGTAGATGATCAAAGTTATCTAGAGTAGGTATGTGAATAACACTGTAGACAATGCTGATGGTAGTAGTAGTGGCTAAAATGTGTAAAATTAGTAAGCGTATAAGTAAGCTCAAAATATTAAGCTTAGGGAGCAGTTCCATTTATACGCGATAAATTTATCGCGACTGTACCGGGGCCTGATATGTTTTGGACCCGATGTTTTTCAAGTTGATACGCGATAAAATAGACAGCAGGCCCCGATAAAATAGCCATCGGGGCCCGATACGAGGCCTCTGCCATACCCTGGGGATAATACAATTTACGTTAAACATCCAAACCCCGCGCCAAGATGTCGCCATGATCAATAAATAACCCGAAGCTCTATTTACATACCGACCACTTATCTTTCGTTATATTTAAACAAGCGGTAATACGCTACTCGATAAAAAATCCTTTGCTACTCGCAACTGTACGCGCTAAAAATCTCATCGGGGCCTGATAAAAAAACTCATCTGGGCCCGGAACATTCTCGCAATTTTTATCGCGTACAAATGGAACTGCTCCCTTACCAGTGGAATGAACGCTACATTTCTGAATTTTGCAGTCTGTACTTCAGGCAATTGCCAACACCTGTATGATTAATTAACATGATTTGAGGAGCAATGGTATGTAGGTGTGTAAATGATTGTGAATTGTTATTGTTTTGGCTGTGGATGGGTACCCCTAAAAGGGCATGCATCCTGAGATAGCCCTGCTGTGTATGAGGGTCAGTACGTATACCTCAATACATATTCTAAAGTCGATTATCGAATGTGATTTTGTATACGCTTCAATATCACCCTTCAATTCCAGCCATTGAATGGTATTATAAATTATTCCCTTCGAATGGTATTGCATAGACATACCCTTCAATTATAGTCTTCGAATGTCTTTCAATAACAGTATGGCGTATCTCATTTAAATATTTCGGCTCAGAGGAAGGGTGTTCGAAGAGTATGTGAAGACTAAACAGTCTTAAAAGGCTGTATAGATCTGCATCATTCAACCAACAGCAACCAATGAATAATAAAATAAAGGGTAATTTGTAAACAGCATTCAAATATAGTATTCGAATGCAATGTTTTGAATACTGAGTGAAGAGTGTTTGAAGGCTGTGTATTTCAATAAAGGCTCGACTCCCACCTACTCTTATCCACCATCGCTAGCCTGACAACTACCTATTTTTCTCACCCGTACATGTAGGTACCGAAGCTAATTTCTTATCGAAATGCACAGCCTTCAAACACTCTTCACACAATATTCAAAAAATAGTATTCGAATACTTTATTTGAATGCTGCTAACAAAATACCCTTCATTTTATTATACATTGGTTGAATGGTACAGACCAGTCTTCGAAGGCTATATACAGCCTTCGAAGCCTGTTTAGTCTTCGCATACTCTTCACACATCCTTCAAACTAGATGTATAGAATACACCCTCCTGACCTCCAGCCCAGACCACCCTTAGATGTATCCATCACATTGACACAGATCATACTGTAACTGCTAGTACACCACACTGTATAGCCATTCATTGGTATAGCGTAGAGTTGTCCTATCACTCGCTTGCTCCGCTCACTCTATGGACACTGGATTGGGACAGTCAGAGATGGGGTATGCTAGCTTCATGATTGGGGTGACCGAGGATCTAGAATTAGATCTACCTTCAAACACCCTTCTTCTGAGCCGAAATATTTAAATGAGGTACGAATACTATTATTGAAGGGTATTTGAATACTATATTATTGAAGGGTATTTGAATACTATATTATTGAAGGTATTTGAATACTATATTATTGAAGGGTATGCAATACCATTTGAAGGGTATGCAATACCATTTGAAGGGTATGCAATATCATTCGAAGGGTATAATACCAATCAATGGATGGAAGTGTGGCATTGAAACGTGTACAAAATCACATTTAGTAATCGGCTTTAGAATATATATGTTGTATACGTACAGGCCCTTATACACAGCAGGGCTATCTCAGGATACATGTACTTTTGGGGCACCCCTCCACAGCTAAAATAACAATTCACAATCCCCGGGTGACAATCCTTTACTCACCTACATACCATGTACCCCAAATCATGTTATCATGCATGTGCGAATTAAAGACTGTAACATTTAGTAATTAGCATTCATTCCACTGGTAAGCTAGCTAAGCTTAATCATTTTACACATTTTAGCCATTACTACCATCAGTATCTACAGTGCAAATATTCACATATCTACTCTAGATAAATGATTATCTATATTCAAATAAAAATGATACTTCCTTGAATAGAAGGCAGTATCCATGATTCCACGCAGCTGCATGCAACACCCAACTGCCATGTTCCTCAGCAAATTTGAAATGACAGTTATTTGGTCATGTGACCCGGGGATTGTGAGTTCTATCAGAACAAAGGAGTCATTGTCACCCGGGGATTGTGAGTTCTATCAGAACAAAGGAGTTATCCCTAATAGTTTCATCCTCCAGCCTGTTAGTGAGGAATTCATTTTCAAGGAATTGTCAGGTCTAAATGTGCACAAAGGTGCAGGCCTTGATGGTATTGCTCCTAGATTCCTTAAAGATGGGGCTCGTCAGCTTGCTCCTTTGATTACTCATATTGTGAACTCATCGATTGCCTCTAGCACTGTTCCTGATGGCATGAAGTCTGCCAAAGTCATACCTTTATACAAGAAAAAAAGTAGGCTGGATGTGGGTAATTATCGTCCTGTGAGCATTTTGAGTTGTGTTTCCAAAATTTTAGAAAAGAGCGTTTACATTCAGATTGAGAAATATCTTAGTTCCTTGAATTTGCTTTTTCAGTATCAATCTGGTTTCCGTTCAGGCTTTTCCACCGAAACGTGTTTGATATATCTCACGGATTTTATTAGGTCTCAGATTGCAAAGGGTAATTTTGTTGGGATGTTACTACTAGATGTGCAAAAAGCTTTTGACAGCGTAAACCATCAAATTCTCTGCAAAAAACTGGAGGCCATGGGAATCGACCCCAGCTGGTTTAAATCATATCTATTTAATAGACAGCAGCTGGTGTGCATTGATGGCATCAGTTCCAGCCTTAAGCAACTTTCTTGTGGTGTACCACAGGGAAGTTTACTGGGCCCTCTTCTCTATCTTTGTTACAGCAATGACATGGAAACATCAGTGCACAACAAGCTGCTTCTATATGCAGATGATAGTGTTATTATCTCATCCCATAAAGATCCTGAGGTCATTTCCCGCAGTCTGAGTTTCGATTTAAAATCCTGTAACGATTGGTTGATTTCTAATAAGTTATCTCTTCATGTAGGGAAAACCGAGTGTATATTATTTGGAATCAAAACAAAACTTGGTAAGGTCAATGATTTTCAGATATCTTATAATGATAAAATCATCAAGGCCCAAAAGTCGATCAAATACTTGGGAGTGACACTGGACCAAAGCCTCTCTGGAGACCTAATGGTTTCCTCTATTATTAACAAAGTTACTGGAAAACTTAAATTTCTCTACAGACATTCCAAATACCTTAACCAGAAATTACGCAAAAATCTATGCTCTGCCCTTCTGCAGTGTCATACAGGGTGAGTCAAAAAAGTCCGGTCCCGATTTCACCGATTTTTTTAATCCATTTAAAATACAAAAATGAATATATTTAATGACTTGCCTAGCAAGGTGGCATTACTAGCTATAACCTAAATTTTATTTCATTCAAATTGGTTATTCGAAACGGGAGATATGATAATTCTTCTAAATTCTGTGAAATAAAATCTGTTCCAACTTATCTAAGGGATCCTTATGGATGTTAACGTTTAACGCGCGCCTTTTGAATAAGTCAATCAAAGGCGTGTTGGTATTCACAGCAATTACAATAGGAAAAGAGATTCTATTGTCTTTGCGGTTATGTTTTCAAAAGTTTTCGTGCAATCAGAGATAGCCTATAACAAACATTATTGAGTTTTAACAAAATGTTGCCCAAAGTATTTTGCAACTTGTTATTTTAATCGAACTTATATAAGAGAAGTCAGAGAGAAAACAGATCTTATATCTTTAAACAGTTTGTGCTTTGGCAACTTACCAGGCAAAGTGCATAGTCCATTTTTATGAATATATTTGTGCAATACTGAGTTATATTATAATATATTTAAATACTTTGTATGCAATATCGTTTAATGTATCAGAGATTCAACAAAAAAAACATGATATTTTGGTATAAATTGCAACAGTTATACAGTGTGTTGTGTTGTATGAATAACTAATATTACAGTTATATTAACGTCCACCACCAAACTTGGAACACTTTGGATTACGCGTCTTTTCGTAAATATGTTGTAAATCTGGCGCGGAATATGATATTGTCGTGAAAATATCACCAAGTATGAAGAAGTATGTCTTCTCTTATAAACAATGACAAAAATTACAAATTTTGTACAAAAGGTATTTTCCCTGATTTTTTGAAAACGGGACCGGACTTTTTTGACTCACCCTGTATTGACTACTGTTGCACTTCCTGGTACTCAAGTCTCAACAAATCATACCAGCGCAAATTTCAAATTATCCAGAACAAAATGGCTCGCTTCATTCTCAACTTGTCTCCCAGAGAACATATTGGTCAGGTGCATCTGGATTCACTCAAATTGTTAAAAATCCATGACAGAGTTAAACAACTCCGTCTAAATCACATGTTCAATGTTTTCCACTCAAAGGGACCCTCTTATTTGAATCAATTTTTCACCAAAACCACTGCCGCACACGCTCACCGTACAAGATCAAGTTCACACAATTTTCATGTCCCAAGAGTTACCAGTCTTGCTTCCAACTCATTTTTCTATCATGGTACCCTAGACTGGAATTCTTTACCCATTTACATAAGATCTATAACAGACAAGAGTTCCTTCAAATCCCATGTCAAAACCTATCTGTCCACTACGTCGATGAACCAGGAATTGGCTGTATATGTGTAACTTATTTCCTTTTTTGCCCGTTTATTTTGTTTTGTCTTCTGTTCTTTTCATCACCTTTTGCAGGCACCTTTTTCCTTTTGGGACCCCATTGGAAATAAGTTGGCATATTTAGCTAACTTTATGGGTTATCCTGGCTTATCGACTTGGTTGTCTGAATATATTTGTGATGTTATTACATGTTATTATTATATGTGCTTGATTATTTTTGTATTGTTGTTGTCGATTTTGCCGAATTACAAATAAATAAATAAATAAATAAATAAATAGACCACATAGCCTTCGGGTCTAATCATATTTTGAATGGAATGGTATCACTCAACATTACCGTTCAAAAAAATGAATACTATAGGGTCAGGCCATAGCATTATTTTGAAGGCTATATCAGTGTTATACCATTCGAACAACATTCAGGTCCACTGAAATTGAAGACTATGATTACCCGAATGCTATTGAATGGTATAAAACCAGTATGATACCCTTCAAATGTTGTTTGAAGAGTATTCGAAGACTATAATACCATTCATGTTGGTAAGTGATACCACCATACTACAGGGTGACCCAATAAAAAGTTTACCCAAAATGAAAGTGATATTTTTCCACTTCCTGTAATTTGATATATGTGTTTTTTATTTTATTATAAAAAATGGGTAATGGAGCATCTACCCTGAACAAATTATTTATTTTGGTTGAGTGGTTTTCAAGATATGGTCCATTGAACATAACTTCAGCAAAACAGACTTGTCCACGGAGCATCATTTTTCTTAGGCATGGTTAAACACAACTGCAACATCATAAGTAAAATTGTGAGATAGGCTTTTAACTTATTAAAAGAGATTGTTTTCATAAGACAAATCCAAGGTTAGATGAAGTATAATAATAAAACAAATTATTATACTCACTTGTGACAGTTTCATGCTACACTGAGCACTTCTTCAGACTATTTGACGTCAGATCTCATCACAGGCTTTTTATCCTGTCGACCACCGGAAGTAGAGGGCGGTCTTGATGAGATTAACTGATCGTAAATGTTGTTGAGTTGATAAGCCCCCTCATCCTTGTTGAGCGTGGCCTTCCCCTTTCTTCGAATCCAAATGGACTCCTTTAACCATCTTGTGGTCTTGTGTGCTTCCTTGTCTATGACCTTAGCCTTCTCCCACCCGATGACATGGTTCGTTGCTGCGACGTGCTCCGTTATCGCGGATTTATATTGTTCGTCAATGGAGACTTTCCTTTGTGCACGCGTGTAACTTTTGGCACTAATCTTGTTCACCTCCGCTTTGTGTTCCTGAAGGCGCTTGCCGAACAATCTCCCACTTTCACCGATGTATGATTTTGTGCAGCCTTTACATGGGATTTCATACACAATTGCTGCCGTCTGATGTGGATCTCTTTTGTCCTTGGGGTGGACTAGCATGTTGCGCAGCGTGCAGTGTGGTTTCATTGCTGTGGCGAAGCCATGTTTTCTGAACACGCGAGATGCTTTTTTCGATAACCCCTCCACATAGGGCACGACGACAAGACCTTTTGATTTGTTGTCCGGTGTTTTGTTAGTGGATGCCTTTTTCTGTCGGTGTTTTTCACGGTCTTTTTTGGCTTTAGTGATGGCCCAATCAGGATAACCACATTGCTTGAGGGCGTCGCTTACGACTTTCTCCTCTGCCTTCCTGTCTTCCTCCTCAGTGACAATAGCTTCGTTCCTGTCCAGTAACGACCGTATTACTCCTAACTTCTGGTGGAGAGGGTGGTGTGAGTTAAACTGCAGATACTGGTTGGTGTGTGTCTTTTTCCGGTATATGCAGAGTTTTGTGCTACCGTCCGGTTTCCTTATAATGAGGGTGTCCTGGAAAGGTATTGTGCCGCTGTCCTCTTGCTCGTAAGTAAACTTGATGTTATAAGTCGGGTCGATGCCGTTAAGGTGTTCAGTCAGGTTGTCAACTTCCCCTTTCTTTATGATTTCCAACACATCATCCACGTACCGTTTCCATAGCCTAGGTTTGCAGTTGATGGGAGCTGTAGCGATGGCTTGCTGCTCTAACCATTCCATGAAGATGTTGCAGGCTATCGGACTGAAAGGACTGCCCATGGCTGCGCCTGAGTTCTGGACGTATATTTCTCCTTTGAAAGAGAAATAGGTAGTGGTGAGCACAAAGTGACAGAGCTCCATTAGATCGTCTACTGAGAGTCGGGTGCGTTGCTTTAAGTCTTTGTCCTCTTCTAGTCTGCGTCTAATGATGTCTAAGGTGAGCTCAATGGGTGTGTTTGTGAATAAAGCTACCACGTCGTGCGAATTTAATATCTCATCATCCTCCACAGAAATGTCTGCTAAATCGGTAGCTAGCTGTTTGGAGTTGAGCACATGATGTATAGTGGTACCAACCAACGGTCTAATGACGTCCGCCAAAGATCTGGATACATTGTAGGCAATAGATCCTAGGTAATCGACGATTGGACGAAGAGGCGTGCCATCCTTGTGGATCTTGGGGCTCCCGTATATTCTGGGTACATTTTCAGCAGTAGGGTATAGAAATTTCTTGTCAGCTGGCGTTATTTTTTTTTCTTCCTTCTCCAGTCTCGCGATGATGCTTACTAATTTCCTTTGTACACTGCCGTCGGGTCTTTTTTGAGCTTTGTGTACGTGTTGGTGTCACTGAGCATTTTGTTGAGCTTGGCTTCATATTCGTCGGTATCTAGTATTACTGTAGCTCTCCCTTTATCTGCCGGAAGGATAGTGATGGCTTTAACTTTTTGTAATTCTTTCACTGCTCTTCTCTCCTCCTTTGTGATGTTTGATTTTGGAGGTTTGGTAGACTTTATAGTGCCGACTAATTCTGCTCTTAGCTGTGCTGATTCACTTTTTGGCAACTTCCAACACGCTTTTTCACAAGCAACGATGTACTCATCAGTAACGGAGGATTGATCAAGTGTTTCTGACGAGACTGCAAAATTCAAACCCCTCGCTAAGATTTTGTTTTGCGCATTGGTGGTTTTGTATTTTGACAAGTTTACGACCCATCGTTTGAGCTGAGCTCCACTTAAATCCGGTTCTACATTTTTACTCACATTTCTGCCGTATTTCTGATCGTTCTTGGCCTGTTTCTCCGCTAATCGGTCGAGTTTTTTTAATCTGACGGGCGCTGACATCTTTAAATTCCTTTTCCCGAGATTTCGCGAGATGCTGCGAGATCCTTTGTTTGAGGTCAACGGGGTAACCGCGGGAATTTAGATCGGATTCAGCTAGCGATTTGTTGTTGTTTAGGCCGTCTAATTTGTTGTTTATGACTCGAATTCTCTCACGGAGCAACTGTTTTTCGGCTTTATGGACGATATCACGAGCGTTTTGAGTGTTGATCAGGCATTTGAGGCGAAGACTGGGTGGGGTATCATGTTATCATGCATGTGCGAATTAAAGACTGTAACATTTAGTAATTAGCATTCATTCCACTGGTAAGCTAGCTAAGCTTAATCATTTTACACATTTTAGCCATTACTACCATCAGTATCTACAGTGCAAATATTCACATATCTACTCTAGATAAATGATTATCTATATTCAAATAAAAATGATACTTCCTTGAATAGAAGGCAGTATCCATGATTCCACGCAGCTGCATGCAACACCCAACTGCCATGTTCCTCAGCAAATTTGAAATGACAGTTATTTGGTCATGTGACCACATAGCCTTCGGGTCTAATCATATTTTGAATGGAATGGTATCACTCAACATTACCGTTCAAAAAAATGAATACTATAGGGTCAGGCCATAGCTTATTAAAAGAGATTGTTTTCATATGACAAATCCAAGGTTAGATGAAGTATAATAATAAAACAAATTATTATACTCACTTGTGACAGTTTCATGCTACACTGAGCACTTCTTCAGACTATTTGACGTCAGATCTCATCACAGGCTTTTTATCCTGTCGACCACCGGAAGTAGAGGGCGGTCTTGATGAGATTAACTGATCGTAAATGTTGTTGAGTTGATAAGGCTTTTAACTTATATCAAAAGTAAAGGTAAGACTTAAGATAAATATCTTGTTTATATGAAATTAAGAGGACAGGACGACATCAATAACCCATCATTGATCACAGGACAAAGGACGCTGCTTTGCACAATTGGAAATTGATTTATCGCTCTTTTATTCATGGCACGTCATTGTTGGAGTTATTCCATAAACAACGACGGGTGTGTGATTTTTCGCTCCGTGTGGACGTCCTTTGTCCTGTGTAGATATCAATGATGTCGTCCTGTCCTCTTAATTTCATATAAAACAAGATATTTATCTTAACAGTCTTACCTTTACTTTTGATGTTGCAGTTGTGTTTAACCATGTCTAAAAAATGATGCTCCGTGGACAAGTCTGTTTTGCTGAAGTAATGTTCAATGGACCATATCTTGAAAACCACCCAACCAAAATAAATACTTTGTTCAGGTAGATGCTCCATTACCCATTCTTTATTTTAGTGGAACTATAAGTACTATATTGATGAATTCAGTGAATAGGTTTGACGTGGTATGGTCATGATGATACTATACTTAATAATAGTGTTTATGCAAGTTTCGGATAAAGATGTACTAACGCAAAATCCTGTGTAATATATGACACTGTTCAAAATTCTAATAGCTTCAACTACAAGGTTGCGATCTCATTCCTTGCCGTCTATGGGAGTAAGGACTCTCAGCTATGAGGTACGTGACATTTCTCACACCGGAATTCCGTGTACAAATTATGGGATAATTTCTATTATTTGTATGAGCCCAGATATCAAGAAAATGATTGAAATGTAGGTATTTTAGTTTGAAGCTATGTAAGTTTCGGATAAAGATGTACTAACGCAAAATCCTGTGTAATATATGACACTGTTCAAAATTCTAAATATGCATACAATAAAACATCTCGTTCCCATCGGCGTTGAATCGGAAGGTATGGATTTCAAAAGGTGTCCTCCCGTCCGTCCAGCTCATGAGTTTGATAATTGGGTGTTCGACAAATTTGGGTGAAATCAAAGTATATACACTTCACAAATAGAGAGGCTTCAATTGCATTCGTGAATATGTGTGTTAATTTAATATGTAATGAAGTTTCGATAGTAGATATTAAAATAAGCTTACCATTTCCACAAGTGACACCATCCCATCCTGACACACAGACACAAGTATAGCCATTAACATCTCCGGTACAAGTACCTCCATTTTCGCATGGACCTGAGCTACATTCATCAATATCTGCAATGTAAACACACACAAAACCATGAGAAATATTGCATGTAAGAAATTACATTTTAGTGGAACTATAAGTACTATATTGATGAATTCAGTGAATAGGTTTGACGTGGTATGGTCATGATGATACTATACTTAATAATAGTGTTTATGCATGTGTCACGCCGAAATTAGAGAACATATAATTAAGAGTTGTGGCTCTCTTATCTGGAAATTGTTAAAAAATGCACGCATTAGTACTGTAGTTAAAATATAGCTTCAACTACAAGGTTGCGAACTCATTCCTTGCCGTCTATGGGAGTAAGGACTCTCAGCTATGAGGTACGTGACATTTCTCACACCGGAATTCCGTGTACAAATTATGGGATAATTTCTATTATTTGTATGAGCCCAGATATCAAGAAAATGATTGAAATGTAGGTATTTTAGTATGAAGCTATGTAAGTTTCGGATAAAGATGTACTAACGCAAAATCCTGTGTAATATATGACACTGTTCAAAATTCTAAATATGCATACAATAAAACATCTCGTTCCCATCGGCGTTGAATCGGAAGGTATGGATTTCAAAAGGTGTCCTCCCGTCCGTCCAGCTCATGAGTTTGATAATTGGGTGTTCGACAAATTTGGGTGAAATCAAAGTATATACACTTCACAAATAGAGAGGCTTCAATTGCATTCGTGAATATGTGTGTTAATTTAATATGTAATGAAGTTTTGATAGTAGATATTAAAATAAGCTTACCATTTCCACAAGTGACACCATCCCATCCTGACACACAGGCACAAGTATAGCCATTAACATCGTCGGTACAAGTACCTCCATTTTCGCATGGACCTGAGCTACATTCATCAATATCTGCAATGTAAACACACACAAAACCATGAGAAATATTGCATGTAAGAAATTACATTTTAGTGGAACTATAAGTACTATATTGATGAATTCAGTGAATAGGTTTGACGTGGTATGGTCATGATGATACTATACTTAATAATAGTGTTTATGCATGTGTCACGTCGAAATTAGAGAACATATAATTAAGAGTTGTGGCTCTCTTATCTGTAAATTGTTAAATAATGCACGCATTAGTACTGTAGTTAAAATATAGCTTCAACTACAAGGTTGCGATCTCATTCCTTGCCGTCTATGGGAGTAAGGACTCTCAGCTATGAGGTACGTGACATTTCTCACACCGGAATTCCGTGTACAAATTATGGGATAATTTCTATTATTTGTATGAGCCCAGATATCAAGAAAATGATTGAAATGTAGGTATTTTAGTTTGAAGCTATGTAAGTTTCGGATAAAGATGTACTAACGCAAAATCCTTTGTAATATATGACACTGTTCAAAATTCTAAATATGCATACAATAAAACATCTCGTTCCCATCGGCGTTGAATCGGAAGGTATGGATTTCAAAAGGTGTCCTCCCGTCCGTCCAGCTCATGAGTTTGATAATTGGGTGTTCGACAAATTTGGGTGAAATCAAAGTATATACACTTCACAAATAGAGAGGCTTCAATTGCATTCGTGAATATGTGTGTTAATTTAATATGTAATGAAGTTTTGATAGTAGATATTAAAATAAGCTTACCATTTCCACAAGTGACACCATCCCATCCTGACACACAGGCACAAGTATAGCCATTAACATCGTCGGTACAAGTACCTCCATTTTCGCATGGACCTGAGCTACATTCATCAATATCTGCAATGTAAACACACACAAAACCATGAGAAATATTGCATGTAAGAAATTACATTTTAGTGGAACTATAAGTACTATATTGATGAATTCAGTGAATAGGTTTGACGTGGTATGGTCATGATGATACTATACTTAATAATAGTGTTTATGCATGTGTCACGCCGAAATTAGAGAACATATAATTAAGAGTTGTGGCTCTCTTATCTGTAAATTGTTAAAAAATGCACGCATTAGTACTGTAGTTAAAATATAGCTTCAACTACAAGGTTGCGATCTCATTCCTTGCCGTCTATGGGAGTAAGGACTCTCAGCTATGAGGTACGTGACATTTCTCACACCGGAATTCCGTGTACAAATTATGGGATAATTTCTATTATTTGTATGAGCCCAGATATCAAGAAAATGATTGAAATGTAGGTATTTTAGTATGAAGCTATGTAAGTTTCGGATAAAGATGTACTAACGCAAAATCCTGTGTAATATATGACACTGTTCAAAATTCTAAATATGCATACAATAAAACATCTCGTTCCCATCGGCGTTGAATCGGAAGGTATGGATTTCAAAAGGTGTCCTCCCGTCCGTCCAGCTCATGAGTTTGATAATTGGGTGTTCGACAAATTTGGGTGAAATCAAAGTATATACACTTCACAAATAGAGAGGCTTCAATTGCATTCGTGAATATGTGTGTTAATTTAATATGTAATGAAGTTTTGATAGTAGATATTAAAATAAGCTTACCATTTCCACAAGTGACACCATCCCATCCTGACACACAGGCACAAGTATAGCCATTAACATCGTCGGTACAAGTACCTCCATTTTCGCATGGACCTGAGCTACATTCATCAATATCTGCAATGTAAACACACACAAAACCATGAGAAATATTGCATGTAAGAAATTACATTTTAGTGGAACTATAAGTACTATATTGATGAATTCAGTGAATAGGTTTGACGTGGTATGGTCATGATGATACTATACTTAATAATAGTGTTTATGCATGTGTCACGCCGAAATTAGAGAACATATAATTAAGAGTTGTGGCTCTCTTATCTGTAAATTGTTAAAAAATGCACGCATTAGTACTGTAGTTAAAATATAGCTTCAACTACAAGGTTGCGATCTCATTCCTTGCCGTCTATGGGAGTAAGGACTCTCAGCTATGAGGTACGTGACATTTCTCACACCGGAATTCCGTGTACAAATTATGGGATAATTTCTATTATTTGTATGAGCCCAGATATCAAGAAAATGATTGAAATGTAGGTATTTTAGTTTGAAGCTATGTAAGTTTCGGATAAAGATGTACTAACGCAAAATCCTGTGTAATATATGACACTGTTCAAAATTCTAAATATGCATACAATAAAACATCTCGTTCCCATCGGCGTTGAATCGGAAGGTATGGATTTCAAAAGGTGTCCTCCCGTCCGTCCAGCTCATGAGTTTGATAATTGGGTGTTCGACAAATTTGGGTGAAATCAAAGTATATACACTTCACAAATAGAGAGGCTTCAATTGCATTCGTGAATATGTGTGTTAATTTAATATGTAATGAAGTTTTGATAGTAGATATTAAAATAAGCTTACCATTTCCACAAGTGACACCATCCCATCCTGACACACAGGCACAAGTATAGCCATTAACATCTCCGGTACAAGTACCTCCATTTTCGCATGGACCTGAGCTACATTCATCAATATCTGCAATGTAAACACACACAAAACCATGAGAAATATTGCATGTAAGAAATTACATTTTAGTGGAACTATAAGTACTATATTGATGAATTCAGTGAATAGGTTTGACGTGGTATGGTCATGATGATACTATACTTAATAATAGTGTTTATGCATGTGTCACGCCGAAATTAGAGAACATATAATTAAGAGTTGTGGCTCTCTTATCTGTAAATTGTTAAAAAATGCACGCATTAGTACTGTAGTTAAAATATAGCTTCAACTACAAGGTTGCGATCTCATTCCTTGCCGTCTATGGGAGTAAGGGCTCTCAGCTATGAGGTACGTGACATTTCTCACACCGGAATTCCGTGTACAAATTATGGGATAATTTCTATTATTTGTATGAGCCCAGATATCAAGAAAATGATTGAAATGTAGGTATTTTAGTTTGAAGCTATGTAAGTTTCGGATAAAGATGTACTAACGCAAAATCCTGTGTAATATATGACACTGTTCAAAATTCTAAATATGCATACAATAAAACATCTCGTTCCCATCGGCGTTGAATCGGAAGGTATGGATTTCAAAAGGTGTCCTCCCGTCCGTCCAGCTCATGAGTTTGATAATTGGGTGTTCGACAAATTTGGGTGAAATCAAAGTATATACACTTCACAAATAGAGAGGCTTCAATTGCATTCGTGAATATGTGTGTTAATTTAATATGTAATGAAGTTTTGATAGTAGATATTAAAATAAGCTTACCATTTCCACAAGTGACACCATCCCATCCTGACACACAGGCACAAGTATAGCCATTAACATCGTCGGTACAAGTACCTCCATTTTCGCATGGACCTGAGCTACATTCATCAATATCTGCAATGTAAACACACACAAAACCATGAGAAATATTGCATGTAAGAAATTACATTTTAGTGGAACTATAAGTACTATATTGATGAATTCAGTGAATAGGTTTGACGTGGTATGGTCATGATGATACTATACTTAATAATAGTGTTTATGCATGTGTCACGCCGAAATTAGAGAACATATAATTAAGAGTTGTGGCTCTCTTATCTGTAAATTGTTTAAAAATGCACGCATTAGTACTGTAGTTAAAATATAGCTTCAACTACAAGGTTGCGATCTCATTCCTTGCCGTCTATGGGAGTAAGGACTCTCAGCTATGAGGTACGTGACATTTCTCACACCGGAATTCCGTGTACAAATTATGGGATAATTTCTATTATTTGTATGAGCCCAGATATCAAGAAAATGATTGAAATGTAGGTATTTTAGTTTGAAGCTATGTAAGTTTCGGATAAAGATGTACTAACGCAAAATCCTGTGTAATATATGACACTGTTCAAAATTCTAAATATGCATACAATAAATCATCTCGTTCCCATCGGCGTTGAATCGGAAGGTATGGATTTCAAAAGGTGTCCTCCCGTCCGTTCAGCTCATGAGTTTGATAATTGGGTGTTCGACAAATTTGGGTGAAATCAAAGTATATACACTTCACAAATAGAGAGGCTTCAATTGCATTCGTGAATATGTGTGTTAATTTAATATGTAATGAAGTTTTGATAGTAGATATTAAAATAAGCTTACCATTTCCACAAGTGACACCATCCCATCCTGACACACAGGTACAAGTATAGCCATTAACATCGTCGGTACAAGTACCTCCATTTTCGCATGGACCTGAGCTACATTCATCAATATCTGCAATGTAAACACACACAAAACCATAAGAAATATTGCATGTAAGAAATTACATTTTAGTGGAACTATAAGTACTATATTGATGAATTCAGTGAATAGGTTTGACGTGGTATGGTCATGATGATACTATACTTAATAATAGTGTTTATGCATGTGTCACGCCGAAATTAGAGAACATATAATTAAGAGTTGTGGCTCTCTTATCTGTAAATTGTTAAAAAATGCACGCATTAGTACTGTAGTTAAAATAAAGCTTCAACTACAAGGTTGCGATCTCATTCCTTGCCGTCTATGGGAGTAAGGGCTCTCAGCTATGAGGTACGTGACATTTCTCACACCGGAATTCCGTGTACAAATTATGGGATAATTTCTATTATTTGTATGAGCCCAGATATCAAGAAAATGATTGAAATGTAGGTATTTTAGTTTGAAGCTATGTAAGTTTCGGATAAAGATGTACTAACGCAAAATCCTGTGTAATATATGACACTGTTCAAAATTCTAAATATG
The DNA here is from genome assembly GCA_035610835.1 of Ophiura sarsii. Taxonomy (NCBI): domain Eukaryota; kingdom Metazoa; phylum Echinodermata; class Ophiuroidea; order Amphilepidida; family Ophiuridae; genus Ophiura; species Ophiura sarsii. The sequence goes on along the minus strand of CM069459.1, from coordinate 29,935,370 downwards.
CATACAATAAAACATCTCGTTCCCATCGGCGTTGAATCGGAAGGTATGGATTTCAAAAGGTGTCCTCCCGTCCGTCCAGCTCATGAGTTTGATAATTGGGTGTTCGACAAATTTGGGTGAAATCAAAGTATATACACTTCACAAATAGAGAGGCTTCAATTGCATTCGTGAATATGTGTGTTAATTTAATATGTAATGAAGTTTTGATAGTAGATATTAAAATAAGCTTACCATTTCCACAAGTGACACCATCCCATCCTGACACACAGGCACAAGTATAGCCATTAACATCGTCGGTACAAGTACCTCCATTTTCGCATGGACCTGAGCTACATTCATCAATATCTGCAATGTAAACACACACAAAACCATGAGAAATATTGCATGTAAGAAATTACATTTTAGTGGAACTATAAGTACTATATTGATGAATTCAGTGAATAGGTTTGACGTGGTATGGTCATGATGATACTATACTTAATAATAGTGTTTATGCATGTGTCACGCCGAAATTAGAGAACATATAATTAAGAGTTGTGGCTCTCTTATCTGTAAATTGTTAAAAAATGCACGCATTAGTACTGTAGTTAAAATATAGCTTCAACTACAAGGTTGCGATCTCATTCCTTGCCGTCTATGGGAGTAAGGACTCTCAGCTATGAGGTACGTGACATTTCTCACACCGGAATTCCGTGTACAAATTATGGGATAATTTCAATTATTTGTATGAGCCCAGATATCAAGAAATTGATTGAAATGTAGGTATTTTAGTTTGAAGCTATGTAAGTTTCGGATAAAGATGTACTAACGCAAAATCCTGTGTAATATATGACACTGTTCAAAATTCTAAATATGCATACAATGAAACATCTCGTTCCCATCGGCGTTGAATCGGAAGGTATGGATTTCAAAAGGTGTCCTCCCGTCCGTCCAGCTCATGAGTTTGATAATTGGGTGTTCGACAGATTTGGGTGAAATCAAAGTATATACACTTCACAAATAGAGAGGCTTCAATTGCATTCGTGAATATGTGTGTTAATTTAATATGTAATGAAGTTTTGATAGTAGATATTAAAATAAGCTTACCATTTCCACAAGTGACACCATCCCATCCTGACACACAGGCACAAGTATAGCCATTAACATCGTCGGTACAAGTACCTCCATTTTCGCATGGACCTGAGCTACATTCATCAATATCTGCAATGTAAACACACACAAAACCATGAGAAATATTGCATGTAAGAAATTACATTTTAGTGGAACTATAAGTACTATATTGATGAATTTTCAGTGAATAGGTTTGACGTGGTATGGTCATGATGATACTATACTTAATAATAGTGTTTATGCATGTGTCACGCCGAAATTAGAGAACATATAATTAAGAGTTGTGGCTCTCTTATCTGTAAATTGTTAAAAAATGCACGCATTAGTACTGTAGTTAAAATATAGCTTCAACTACAAGGTTGCGATCTCATTCCTTGCCGTCTATGGGAGTAAGGACTCTCAGCTATGAGGTACGTGACATTTCTCACACCGGAATTCCGTGTACAAATTATGGGATAATTTCTATTATTTGTATGAGCCCAGATATCAAGAAAATGATTGAAATGTAGGTATTTTAGTTTGAAGCTATGTAAGTTTCGGATAAAGATGTACTAACGCAAAATCCTGTGTAATATATGACACTGTTCAAAATTCTAAATATGCATACAATAAAACATCTCGTTCCCATCGGCGTTGAATCGGAAGGTATGGATTTCAAAAGGTGTCCTCCCGTCCGTCCAGCTCATGAGTTTGATAATTGGGTGTTCGACAAATTTGGGTGAAATCAAAGTATATACACTTCACAAATAGAGAGGCTTCAATTGCATTCGTGAATATGTGTGTTAATTTAATATGTAATGAAGTTTTGATAGTAGATATTAAAATAAGCTTACCATTTCCACAAGTGACACCATCCCATCCTGACACACAGGCACAAGTATAGCCATTAACATCGTCGGTACAAGTACCTCCATTTTCGCATGGACCTGAGCTACATTCATCAATATCTGCAATGTAAACACACACAAAACCATGAGAAATATTGCATGTAAGAAATTACATTTTAGTGGAACTATAAGTACTATATTGATGAATTCAGTGAATAGGTTTGACGTGGTATGGTCATGATGATACTATACTTAATAATAGTGTTTATGCATGTGTCACGCCGAAATTAGAGAACATATAATTAAGAGTTGTGGCTCTCTTATCTGTAAATTGTTAAAAAATGCACGCATTAGTACTGTAGTTAAAATATAGCTTCAACTACAAGGTTGCGATCTCATTCCTTGCCGTCTATGGGAGTAAGGACTCTCAGCTATGAGGTACGTGACATTTCTCGCACCGGAATTCCGTGTACAAATTATGGGATAATTTCTATTATTTGTATGAGCCCAGATATCAAGAAAATGATTGAAATGTAGGTATTTTAGTTTGAAGCTATGTAAGTTTCGGATAAAGATGTACTAACGCAAAATCCTGTGTAATATATGACACTGTTCAAAATTCTAAATATGCATACAATAAAACAGTGGTTCCCAACCTATGGGGCGCGACCCCAGTTGGGATCGCGACGCACTTTTTGTGGGGTCGCGGACAAGCCTAATTTAAAAAAATAAAATGTTATGTTTTTGTACTGTACTTTAGTGTACTGTACTGTATAGTTATATAGCAAATATCATGGTAGCACATTTCAAAAGGTTAACACTTGACCAAATTTGACCATTTTAGCATAAAATATCAAATTTTGGCGCGCTGCGCGCACATTTTATCACCATATTAGGTATAAAAAGACCAAATTTGCTTACCAAATTAGTTCAAATTAGACCAAATTTGACAGTTTTAGCGTAAAATGGCAAAACAAATAGCACGCATTTTTCAGTTCTTTCCCCCCACCTAAATGGTTTCTTGCGCCCCCCCCCCCCACCCCCACCCAATTCATTATGCTGGTGCCGCCACTGGTGACTTTGTTCTGTGAGGGGTCGCGCTCTGATGCTGGTTTCTGAAATGGGGTCACCACCGGAAAAAAAGGTTGGGAACCACTGCAATAAAACATCTCGTTCCCATCGGCGTTGAATCGGAAGGTATGGATTTCAAAAGGTGTCCTCCCGTCCGTCCAGCTCATGAGTTTGATAATTGGGTGTTCGACAAATTTGGGTGAAATCAAAGTATATACACTTCACAAATAGAGAGGCTTCAATTGCATTCGTGAATATGTGTGTTTATTTAATATGTAATGAAGTTTTGATAGTAGATATTAAAATAAGCTTACCATTTCCACAAGTGACACCATCCCATCCTGACACACAGGCACAAGTATAGCCATTAACATCGTCGGTACAAGTACCTCCATTTTCGCATGGACCTGAGCTACATTCATCAATATCTGCAATGTAAACACACACAAAACCATGAGAAATATTGCATGTAAGAAATTACATTTTAGTGGAACTATAAGTACTATATTGATGAATTCAGTGAAAAGGTTTGACGTGGTATGGTCATGATGATACTATACTTAATAATAGTGTTTATGCATGTGTCACGCCGAAATTAGAGAACATATAATTAAGAGTTGTGGCTCTCTTATCTGTAAATTGTTAAAAAATGCACGCATTAGTACTGTAGTTAAAATATAGCTTCAACTACAAGGTTGCGATCTCATTCCTTGCCGTCTATGGGAGTAAGGACTCTCAGCTATGAGGTACGTGACATTTCTCACACCGGAATTCCGTGTACAAATTATGGGATAATTTCTATTATTTGTATGAGCCCAGATATCAAGAAAATGATTGAAATGTAGGTATTTTAGTTTGAAGCTATGTAAGTTTCGGACAAAGATGTACTAACGCAAAATCCTGTGTAATATATGACACTGTTCAAAATTCTAAATATGCATACAATAAAACATCTCGTTCCCATCGGCGTTGAATCGGAAGGTATGGATTTCAAAAGGTGTCCTCCCGTCCGTCCAGCTCATGAGTTTGATAATTGGGTGTTCGACAAATTTGGGTGAAATCAAAGTATATACACTTCACAAATGGAGAGGCTTCAATTGCATTCGTGAATATGTGTGTTAATTTAATATGTAATGAAGTTTTGATAGTAGATATTAAAATAAGCTTACCATTTCCACAAGTGACACCATCCCATCCTGACACACAGGCACAAGTATAGCCATTAACATCTCCGGTACAAGTACCTCCATTTTCGCATGGACCTGAGCTACATTCATCAATATCTGCAATGTAAACACACACAAAACCATGAGAAATATTGCATGTAAGAAATTACATTTTAGTGGAACTATAAGTACTATATTGATGAATTCAGTGAATAGGTTTGACGTGGTATGGTCATGATGATACTATACTTAATAATAGTGTTTATGCATGTGTCACGCCGAAATTAGAGAACATATAATTAAGAGTTGTGGCTCTCTTATCTGGAAATTGTTAAAAAATGCACGCATTAGTACTGTAGTTAAAATATAGCTTCAACTACAAGGTTGCGATCTCATTCCTTGCCGTCTATGGGAGTAAGGACTCTCAGCTATGAGGTACGTGACATTTCTCGCACCGGAATTCCGTGTACAAATTATGGGATAATTTCTATTATTTGTATGAGCCCAGATATCAAGAAAATGATTGAAATGTAGGTATTTTAGATTGAAGCTATGTAAGTTTCGGATAAAGATGTACTAACGCAAAATCCTGTGTAATATATGACACTGTTCAAAATTCTAAATATGCATACAATAAAACAGTGGTTCCCAACCTATGGGGCGCGACCCCAGTTGGGGTCGCGACGCACTTTTTGTGGGGTCGCGGACAAGCCTAATTTAAAAAAATAAAATGTTATGTTTTTGTACTGTACTTTAGTGTACTGTACTGTATAGTTATATAGCAAATATCATGGTAGCACATTTCAAAAGGTTAACACTTGACCAAATTTGACCATTTTAGCATAAAATATCAAATTTTGGCGCGCTGCGCGCACATTTTATCACCATATTAGGTATAAAAAGACCAAATTTGCTTACCAAATTAGTTCAAATTAGACCAAATTTGACAGTTTTAGCGTAAAATGGCAAAACAAATAGCACGCATTTTTCAATTCTTTCCCCCCACCTAAATGGTTTCTTGCGCCCCCCCCCCCCCCCCCCACCCCCACCCAATTCATTATGCTGGTGCCGCCACTGGTGACTTTGTTCTGTGAGGGGTCGCGCTCTGATGCTGGTTTCTGAAATGGGGTCACCACCGGGAAAAAAGGTTGGGAACCACTGCAATAAAACATCTCGTTCCCATCGGCGTTGAATCGGAAGGTATGGATTTCAAAAGGTGTCCTCCCGTCCGTCCAGCTCATGAGTTTGATAATTGGGTGTTCGACAAATTTGGGTGAAATCAAAGTATATACACTTCACAAATAGAGAGGCTTCAATTGCATTCGTGAATATGTGTGTTTATTTAATATGTAATGAAGTTTTGATAGTAGATATTAAAATAAGCTTACCATTTCCACAAGTGACACCATCCCATCCTGACACACAGGCACAAGTATAGCCATTAACATCGTCGGTACAAGTACCTCCATTTTCGCATGGACCTGAGCTACATTCATCAATATCTGCAATGTAAACACACACAAAACCATGAGAAATATTGCATGTAAGAAATTACATTTTAGTGGAACTATAAGTACTATATTGATGAATTCAGTGAATAGGTTTGACGTGGTATGGTCATGATGATACTATACTTAATAATAGTGTTTATGCATGTGTCACGCCGAAATTAGAGAACATATAATTAAGAGTTGTGGCTCTCTTATCTGTAAATTGTTAAAAAATGCACGCATTAGTACTGTAGTTAAAATATAGCTTCAACTACAAGGTTGCGATCTCATTCCTTGCCGTCTATGGGAGTAAGGACTCTCAGCTATGAGGTACGTGACATTTCTCACACCGGAATTCCGTGTACAAATTATGGGATAATTTCTATTATTTGTATGAGCCCAGATATCAAGAAAATGATTGAAATGTAGGTATTTTAGTTTGAAGCTATGTAAGTTTCGGATAAAGATGTACTAACGCAAAATCCTGTGTAATATATGACACTGTTCAAAATTCTAAATATGCATACAATAAAACATCTCGTTCCCATCGGCGTTGAATCGGAAGGTATGGATTTCAAAAGGTGTCCTCCCGTCCGTCCAGCTCATGAGTTTGATAATTGGGTGTTCGACAAATTTGGGTGAAATCAAAGTATATACACTTCACAAATAGAGAGGCTTCAATTGCATTCGTGAATATGTGTGTTAATTTAATATGTAATGAAGTTTTGATAGTAGATATTAAAATAAGCTTACCATTTCCACAAGTGACACCATCCCATCCTGACACACAGGCACAAGTATAGCTATTTACATCGTCGGTACAAGTACCTCCATTTTCGCATGGACCTGAGCTACATTCATCAATATCTGCAATGTAAACACACACAAAACCATGAGAAATGTTGCATGTAAGACATTACATTTTAGTGGAACTATAAGTACTATATTGATGAATTCAGTGAATAGGTTTGACGTGGTATGGTCATGATGATACTATACTTAATAATAGTGTTTATGCATGTGTCACGCCGAAATTAGAGAACATATAATTAAGAGTTGTGGCTCTCTTATCTGTAAATTGTTAAAAAATGCACGCATTAGTACTGTAGTTAAAATATAGCTTCAACTACAAGGTTGCGATCTCATTCCTTGCCGTCTATGGGAGTAAGGACTCTCAGCTATGAGGTACGTGACATTTCTCACACCGGAATTCCGTGTACAAATTATGGGAAAATTTCTATTATTTGTATGAGCCCAGATATCAAGAAAATGATTGAAATGTAGGTATTTTAGTTTGAAGCTATGTAAGTTTCGGATAAAGATGTACTAACGCAAAATCCTGTGTAATATATGACACTGTTCAAAATTCTAAATATGCATACAATAAAACATCTCGTTCCCATCGGCGTTGAATCGGAAGGTATGGATTTCAAAAGGCGTCCTCCCGTCCGTCCAGCTCATGAGTTTGATAATTGGGTGTTCGACAAATTTGGGTGAAATCAAAGTATATACACTTCACAAATAGAGAGGCTTCAATTGCATTCGTGAATATGTGTGTTAATTTAATATGTAATGAAGTTTTGATAGTAGATATTAAAATAAGCTTACCATTTCCACAAGTGACACCATCCCATCCTGACACACAGGCACAAGTATAGCCATTAACATCGTCGGTACAAGTACCTCCATTTTCGCATGGACCTGAGCTACATTCATCAATATCTGCAATGTAAACACACACAAAACCATGAGAAATATTGCATGTAAGAAATTACATTTTAGTGGAACTATAAGTACTATATTGATGAATTCAGTGAATAGGTTTGACGTGGTATGGTCATGATGATACTATACTTAATAATAGTGTTTATGCATGTGTCACGCCGAAATTAGAGAACATATAATTAAGAGTTGTGGCTCTCTTATCTGTAAATTGTTAAAAAATGCACGCATTAGTACTGTAGTTAAAATATAGCTTCAACTACAAGGTTGCGATCTCATTCCTTGCCGTCTATGGGAGTAAGGACTCTCAGCTATGAGGTACGTGACATTTCTCACACCGGAATTCCGTGTACAAATTATGGGATAATTTCTATTATTTGTATGAGCCCAGATATCAAGAAAATGATTGAAATGTAGGTATTTTAGTTTGAAGCTATGTAAGTTTCGGATAAAGATGTACTAACGCAAAATCCTGTGTAATATATGACACTGTTCAAAATTCTAAATATGCATACAATAAAACATCTCGTTCCCATCGGCGTTGAATCGGAAGGTATGGATTTCAAAAGGTGTCCTCCCGTCCGTCCAGCTCATGAGTTTGATAATTGGGTGTTCGACAAATTTGGGTGAAATCAAAGTATATACACTTCACAAATAGAGAGGCTTCAATTGCATTCGTGAATATGTGTGTTAATTTAATATGTAATGAAGTTTTGATAGTAGATATTAAAATAAGCTTACCATTTCCACAAGTGACACCATCCCATCCTGACACACAGGCACAAGTATAGCCATTAACATCGTCGGTACAAGTACCTCCATTTTCGCACGGACCTGAGCTACATTCATCAATATCTGCAATGTAAACACACACAAAACCATGAGAAATATTGCATGTAAGAAATTACATTTTAGTGGAACTATAAGTACTATATTGATGAATTCAGTGAATAGGTTTGACGTGGTATGGTCATGATGATACTATACTTAATAATAGTGTTTATGCATGTGTCACGCCGAAATTAGAGAACATATAATTAAGAGTTGTGGCTCTCTTATCTGTAAATTGTTAAATAATGCACGCATTAGTACTGTAGTTAAAATATAGCTTCAACTACAAGGTTGCGATCTCATTCCTTGCCGTCTATGGGAGTAAGGACTCTCAGCTATGAGGTACGTGACATTTCTCACACCGGAATTCCGTGTACAAATTATGGGAAAATTTCTATTATTTGTATGAGCCCAGATATCAAGAAAATGATTGAAATGTAGGTATTTTAGTTTGAAGCTATGTAAGTTTCGGATAAAGATGTACTAACGCAAAATCCTGTGTAATATATGACACTGTTCAAAATTCTAAATATGCATACAATAAAACATCTCGTTCCCATCGGCGTTGAATCGGAAGGTATGGATTTCAAAAGGCGTCCTCCCGTCCGTCCAGCTCATGAGTTTGATAATTGGGTGTTCGACAAATTTGGGTGAAATCAAAGTATATACACTTCACAAATAGAGAGGCTTCAATTGCATTCGTGAATATGTGTGTTAATTTAATATGTAATGAAGTTTTGATAGTAGATATTAAAATAAGCTTACCATTTCCACAAGTGACACCATCCCATCCTGACACACAGGCACAAGTATAGCCATTAACATCGTCGGTACAAGTACCTCCATTTTCGCATGGACCTGAGCTACATTCATCAATATCTGCAATGTAAACACACACAAAACCATGAGAAATATTGCATGTAAGAAATTACATTTTAGTGGAACTATAAGTACTATATTGATGAATTCAGTGAATAGGTTTGACGTGGTATGGTCATGATGATACTATACTTAATAATAGTGTTTATGCATGTGTCAAGCCGAAATTAGAGAACATATAATTAAGAGTTGTGGCTCTCTTATCTGTAAATTGTTAAAAAATGCACGCATTAGTACTGTAGTTAAAATATAGCTTCAACTACAAGGTTGCGATCTCATTCCTTGCCGTCTATGGGAGTAAGGACTCTCAGCTATGAGGTACGTGACATTTCTCACACCGCAATTCCGTGTACAAATTATGGGATAATTTCTATTATTTGTATGAGCCCAGATATCAAGAAAATGATTGAAATGTAGGTATTTTAGTTTGAAGCTATGTAAGTTTCGGATAAAGATGTACTAACGCAAAATCCTGTGTAATATATGACACTGTTCAAAATTCTAAATATGCATACAATAAAACATCTCGTTCCCATCGGCGTTGAATCGGAAGGTATGGATTTCAAAAGGCGTCCTCCCGTCCGTCCAGCTCATGAGTTTGATAATTGGGTGTTCGACAAATTTGGGTGAAATCAAAGTATATACACTTCACAAATAGAGAGGCTTCAATTGCATTCGTGAATATGTGTGTTAATTTAATATGTAATGAAGTTTTGATAGTAGATATTAAAATAAGCTTACCATTTCCACAAGTGACACCATCCCATCCTGACACACAGGCACAAGTATAGCCATTAACATCGTCGGTACAAGTACCTCCATTTTCGCATGGACCTGAGCTACATTCATCAATATCTGCAATGTAAACACACACAAAACCATGAGAAATATTGCATGTAAGAAATTACATATTAGTGGAACTATAAGTACTATATTGATGAATTCAGTGAATAGATTTGACGTGGTATGGTCATGATGATACTATACTTAATAATAGTGTTTATGCATGTGTCACGCCGAAATTAGAGAACATATAATTAAGAGTTGTGGCTCTCTTATCTGTAAATTGTTAAAAAATGCACGCATTAGTACTGTAGTTAAAATATAGCTTCAACTACAAGGTTGCGATCTCATTCCTTGCCGTCTATGGGAGTAAGGACTCTCAGCTATGAGGTACGTGACATTTCTCACACCGGAATTCCGTGTACAAATTATGGGATAATTTCTATTATTTGTATGAGCCCAGATATCAAGAAAATGATTGAAATGTAGGTATTTTAGTTTGAAGCTATGTAAGTTTCGGATAAAGATGTACTAACGCAAAATCCTGTGTAATATATGACACTGTTCAAAATTCTAAATATGCATACAATAAAACATCTCGTTCCCATCGGCGTTGAATCGGAAGGTATGGATTTCAAAAGGTGTCCTCCCGTCCGTCCAGATCATGAGTTTGATAATTGGGTGTTCGACAAATTTGGCTGAAATCAAAGTATATACACTTCACAAATAGAGAGGCTTCAATTGCATTCGTGAATATGTGTGTTAATTTAATATGTAATGAAGTTTTGATAGTAGATATTAAAATAAGCTTACCATTTCCACAATTGACACCATCCCATCCTGACACACAGGCACAAGTATAGCCATTTACATCGTCGGTACAAGTACCTCCATTTTCGCATGGACCTGAGCTACATTCATCAATATCTGCAATGTCAACACACACAAAACCATGAGAAATATTGCATGTAAGAAATTACATTTTAGTGGAACTATAAGTACTATATTGATGAATTCCGTGAATAGGTTTGACGTGGTATGGTCATGATGATACTATACTTAATAATAGTGTTTATGCATGTGTCACGCCGAAATTAGAGAACATATAATTAAGAGTTGTGGCTCTCTTATCTGTAAATTGTTAAAAAATACACGCATTAGTACTGTAGTTAAAATATAGCTTCAACTACAAGGTTGCGATCTCATTCCTTGCCGTCTATGGGAGTAAGGACTCTCAGCTATGAGGTACGTGACATTTCTTACACCGGAATTCCGTGTACAAATTATGGGATAATTTCTATTATTTGTATGAGCCCAGATATCAAGAAAATGATTGAAATGTAGGTATTTTAGTTTGAAGCTATGTAAGTTTCGGATAAAGATGTACTAACGCAAAATCCTGTGTAATATATGACACTGTTCAAAATTCTAAATATGCATACAATAAAACATCTCGTTCCCATCGGCGTTGAATCGGAAGGTATGGATTTCAAAAGGCGTCCTCCCGTCCGTCCAGCTCATGAGTTTGATAATTGGGTGTTCGACAAATTTGGGTGAAATCAAAGTATATACACTTCACAAATAGAGAGGCTTCAATTGCATTCGTGAATATGTGTGTTAATTTAATATGTAATGAAGTTTTGATAGTAGATATTAAAATAAGCTTACCATTTCCACAAGTGACACCATCCCATCCTGACACACAGGCACAAGTATAGCCATTAACATCGTCGGTACAAGTACCTCCATTTTCGCATGGACCTGAGCTACATTCATCAATATCTGCAATGTAAACACACACAAAACCATGAGAAATATTGCATGTAAGAAATTACATTTTAGTGGAACTATAAGTACTATATTGATGAATTCCGTGAATAGGTTTGACGTGGTATGGTCATGATGATACTATACTTAATAATAGTGTTTATGCATGTGTCACGCCGAAATTAGAGAACATATAATTAAGAGTTGTGGCTCTCTTATCTGTAAATTGTTAAAAAATGCACGCATTAGTACTGTAGTTAAAATATAGCTTCAACTACAAGGTTGCGATCTCATTCCTTGCCGTCTATGGGAGTAAGGACTCTCAGCTATGAGGTACGTGACATTTCTTACACCGGAATTCCGTGTACAAATTATGGGATAATTTCTATTATTTGTATGAGCCCAGATATCAAGAAAATGATTGAAATGTAGGTATTTTAGTTTGAAGCTATGTAAGTTTCGGATAAAGATGTACTAACGCAAAATCCTGTGTAATATATGACACTGTTCAAAATTCTAAATATGCATACAATAAAACATCTCGTTCCCATCGGCGTTGAATCGGAAGGTATGGATTTCAAAAGGCGTCCTCCCGTCCGTCCAGCTCATGAGTTTGATAATTGGGTGTTCGACAAATTTGGGTGAAATCAAAGTATATACACTTCACAAATAGAGAGGCTTCAATTGCATTCGTGAATATGTGTGTTAATTTAATATGTAATGAAGTTTTGATAGTAGATATTAAAATAAGCTTACCATTTCCACAAGTGACACCATCCCATCCTGACACACAGGCACAAGTATAGCCATTAACATCGTCGGTACAAGTACCTCCATTTTCGCATGGACCTGAGCTACATTCATCAATATCTGCAATGTAAACACACACAAAACCATGAGAAATATTGCATGTAAGAAATTACATTTTAGTGGAACTATAAGTACTATATTGATGAATTCAGTGAATAGGTTTGACGTGGTATGGTCATGATGATACTATACTTAATAATAGTGTTTATGCATGTGTCACGCCGAAATTAGAGAACATATAATTAAGAGTTGTGGCTCTCTTATCTGTAAATTGTTAAAAAATGCACGCATTAGTACTGTAGTTAAAATATAGCTTCAACTACAAGGTTGCGATCTCATTCCTTGCCGTCTATGGGAGTAAGGACTCTCAGCTATGAGGTACGTGACATTTCTCACACCGGAATTCCGTGTACAAATTATGGGATAATTTCTATTATTTGTATGAGCCCAGATATCAAGAAAATGATTGAAATGTAGGTATTTTAGTTTGAAGCTATGTAAGTTTCGGATAAAGATGTACTAACGCAAAATCCTGTGTAATATATGACACTGTTCAAAATTCTAAATATGCATACAATAAAACATCTCGTTCCCATCGGCGTTGAATCGGAAGGTATGGATTTCAAAAGGTGTCCTCCCGTCCGTCCAGCTCATGAGTTTGATAATTGGGTGTTCGACAAATTTGGGTGAAATCAAAGTATATACACTTCACAAATAGAGAGGCTTCAATTGCATTCGTGAATATGTGTGTTAATTTAATATGTAATGAAGTTTTGATAGTAGATATTAAAATAAGCTTACCATTTCCACAAGTGACACCATCCCATCCTGACACACAGGCACAAGTATAGCCATTTACATCGTCGGTACAAGTACCTCCATTTTCGCATGGACCTGAGCTACATTCATCAATATCTGCAATGTAAACACACACAAACCATGAGAAATATTGCATGTAAGAAATTACATTTTAGTGGAACTATAAGTACTATATTGATGAATTCAGTGAATAGGTTTGACGTGGTATGGTCATGATGATACTATACTTAATAATAGTGTTTATGCATGTGTCACGCCGAAATTAGAGAACATATAATTAAGAGTTGTGGCTCTCTTATCTGTAAATTGTTAAAAAATGCACGCATTAGTACTGTAGTTAAAATATAGCTTCAACTACAAGGTTGCGATCTTATTCCTTGCCGTCTATGGGAGTAAGGACTCTCAGCTATGAGGTACGTGACATTTCTCACACCGGAATTCCGTGTACAAATTATGGGATAATTTCTATTATTTGTATGAGCCCAGATATCAAGAAAATGATTGAAATGTAGGTATTTTAGTTTGAAGCTATGTAAGTTTCGGATAAAGATGTACTAACGCAAAATCCTGTGTAATATATGACACTGTTCAAAATTCTAAATATGCATACAATAAAACATCTCGTTCCCATCGGCGTTGAATCGGAAGGTATGGATGTCAAAAGGCGTCCTCCCGTCCGTCCAGCTCATGAGTTTGATAATTGGGTGCTCGACAAATTTGGGTGAAATCAAAGTATATACACTTCACAAATAGAGAGGCTTCAATTGCATTCGTGAATATGTGTGTTAATTTAATATGTAATGAAGTTTTGATAGTAGATATTAAAATAAGCTTACCATTTCCACAAGTGACACCATCCCATCCTGACACACAGGCACAAGTATAGCCATTTACATCGTCGGTACAAGTACCTCCATTTTCGCATGGACCTGAGCTACATTCTTCAATATCTGCAATGTAAACACACACAAAACCATAAGAAATATTGCATGTAAGAAATTACATTTTAGTGGAACTATAAGTACTATATTGATGAATTCCGTGAATAGGTTTGACGTGGTATGGTCATGATGATACTATACTTAATAATAGTGTTTATGCATGTGTCACGCCGAAATTAGAGAACATATAATTAAGAGTTGTGGCTCTCTTATCTGTAAATTGTTAAAAAATGCACGCATTAGTACTGTAGTTAAAATATAGCTTCAACTACAAGGTTGCGATCTCATTCCTTGCCGTATATGGGAGTAAGGACTCTCAGCTATGAGGTACGTGACATTTCTCACACCGGAATTCCGTGTACAAATTATGGGATAATTTCTATTATTTGTATGAGCCCAGATATCAAGAAAATGATTGAAATGTAGGTATTTTAGTTTGAAGCTATGTAAGTTTCGGATAAAGATGTACTAACGCAAAATCCTGTGTAATATATGACACTGTTCAAAATTCTAAATAGGCATACAATAAAACATCTCGTTCCCATCGGCGTTGAATCGGAAGGTATGGATTTCAAAAGGCGTCCTCCCGTCCGTCCAGCTCATGAGTTTGATAATTGGGTGTTCGACAAATTTGGGTGAAATCAAAGTATATACACTTCACAAATAAAGAGGCTTCAATTGCATTCGTGAATATGTGTGTTAATTTAATATGTAATGATGTTTTGATAGTAGATATTAAAATAAGCTTACCATTTCCACAAGTGACACCATCCCATCCTGACACACAGGCACAAGTATAGCCATTAACATCGTCGGTACAAGTACCTCCATTTTCGCATGGACCTGAGCTACATTCATCAATATCTGCAATGTAAACACACACAAAACCATGAGAAATATTGCATGTAAGAAATTACATTTTAGTGGAACTATAAGTACTATATTGATGAATTCCGTGAATAGGTTTGACGTGGTATGGTCATGATGATACTATACTTAATAATAGTGTTTATGCATGTGTCACGCCGAAATTAGAGAACATATAATTAAGAGTTGTGGCTCTCTTATCTGTAAATTGTTAAAAAATGCCCGCATTAGTACTGTAGTTAAAATATAGCTTCAACTACAAGGTTGCGATCTCATTCCTTGCCGTCTATGGGAGTATTAAGGACTCTCAGCTATGAGGTACGTGACATTTCTCACACCGGAATTCCGTGTACAAATTATGGGATCATTTCTATTATTTGTATGAGCCCAGATATCAAGAAAATGATTGAAATGTAGGTATTTTAGTTTGAAGCTATGTAAGTTTCGGATAAAGATGTACTAACGCAAAATCCTGTGTAATATATGACACTGTTCAAAATTCTAAATATGCATACAATAAAACATCTCGTTCCCATCGGCGTTGAATCGGAAGGTATGGATTTCAAAAGGTGTCCTCCCGTCCGTCCAGCTCATGAGTTTGATAATTGGGTGTTCGACAAATTTGGGTGAAATCAAAGTATATACACTTCACAAATAGAGAGGCTTCAATTGCATTCGTGAATATGTGTGTTAATTTAATATGTAATGAAGTTTTGATAGTAGATATTAAAATAAGCTTACCATTTCCACAAGTGACACCATCCCATCCTGACACACAGGCACAAGTATAGCCATTAACATCGTCGGTACAAGTACCTCCATTTTCGCATGGACCTGAGCTACATTCATCAATATCTGCAATGTAAACACACACAAAACCATGAGAAATATTGCATGTAAGAAATTACATTTTAGTGGAACTATAAGTACTATATTGATGAATTCAGTGAATAGGTTTGACGTGGTATGGTCATGATGATACTATACTTAATAATAGTGTTTATGCATGTGTCACGCCGAAATTAGAGAACATATAATTAAGAGTTGTGGCTCTCTTATCTGTAAATTGTTAAAAAATGCACGCATGAGTACTGTAGTTAAAATATAGCTTCAACTACAAGGTTGCGATCTCATTCCTTGCCGTCTATGGGAGTAAGGACTCTCAGCTATGAGGTACGTGACATTTCTCACACCGGAATTCCGTGTACAAATTATGGGATAATTTCTATTATTTGTATGAGCCCAGATATCAAGAAAATGATTGAAATGTAGGTATTTTAGTTTGAAGCTATGTAAGTTTCGGATAAAGATGTACTAACGCAAAATCCTGTGTAATATATGACACTGTTCAAAATTCTAAATATGCATACAATAAAACATCTCGTTCCCATCGGCGTTGAATCGGAAGGTATGGATTTCAAAAGGTGTCCTCCCGTCCGTCCAGCTCATGAGTTTGATAATTGGGTGTTCGACAAATTTGGGTGAAATCAAAGTATATACACTTCACAAATAGAGAGGCTTCAATTGCATTCGTGAATATGTGTGTTAATTTAATATGTAATGAAGTTTTGATAGTAGATATTAAAATAAGCTTACCATTTCCACAAGTGACACCATCCCATCCTGACACACAGGCACAAGTATAGCCATTAACATCGTCGGTACAAGTACCTCCATTTTCGCATGGACCTGAGCTACATTCATCAATATCTGCAATGTAAACACACACAAAACCATGAGAAATATTGCATGTAAGAAATTACATTTTAGTGGAACTATAAGTACTATATTGATGAATTCAGTGAATAGGTTTGACGTGGTATGGTCATGATGATACTATACTTAATAATAGTGTTTATGCATGTGTCACGCCGAAATTAGAGAACATATAATTAAGAGTTGTGGCTCTCTTATCTGTAAATTGTTAAAAAATGCACGCATGAGTACTGTAGTTAAAATATAGCTTCAACTACAAGGTTGCGATCTCATTCCTTGCCGTCTATGGGAGTAAGGACTCTCAGCTATGAGGTACGTGACATTTCTCACACCGGAATTCCGTGTACAAATTATGGGATAATTTCTATTATTTGTATGAGCCCAGATATCAAGAAAATGATTGAAATGTAGGTATTTTAGTTTGAAGCTATGTAAGTTTCGGATAAAGATGTACTAACGCAAAATCCTGTGTAATATATGACACTGTTCAAAATTCTAAATATGCATACAATAAAACATCTCGTTCCCATCGGCGTTGAATCGGAAGGTATGGATTTCAAAAGGTGTCCTCCCGTCCGTCCAGCTCATGAGTTTGATAATTGGGTGTTCGACAAATTTGGGTGAAATCAAAGTATATACACTTCACAAATAGAGAGGCTTCAATTGCATTCGTGAATATGTGTGTTAATTTAATATGTAATGAAGTTTTGATAGTAGATATTAAAATAAGCTTACCATTTCCACAAGTGACACCATCCCATCCTGACACACAGGCACAAGTATAGCCATTAACATCGTCGGTACAAGTACCTCCATTTTCGCATGGACCTGAGCTACATTCATCAATATCTGCAATGTAAACACACACAAAACCATGAGAAATATTGCATGTAAGAAATTACATTTTAGTGGAACTATAAGTACTATATTGATGAATTCAGTGAATAGGTTTGACGTGGTATGGTCATGATGATACTATACTTAATAATAGTGTTTATGCATGTGTCACGCCGAAATTAGAGAACATATAATTAAGAGTTGTGGCTCTCTTATCTGTAAATTGTTAAAAAATGCACGCATTAGTACTGTAGTTAAAATATAGCTTCAACTACAAGGTTGCGATCTCATTCATTGCCGTCTATGGGAGTAAGGACTCTCAGCTATGAGGTACGTGACATTTCTCACACCGGAATTCCGTGTACAAATTATGGGATAATTTCTATTATTTGTATGAGCCCAGATATCAAGAAAATGATTGAAATGTAGGTATTTTAGTTTGAAGCTATGTAAGTTTCGGATAAAGATGTACTAACGCAAAATCCTGTGTAATATATGACACTGTTCAAAATTCTAAATATGCATACAATAAAACATCTCGTTCCCATCGGCGTTGAATCGGAAGGTATGGATTTCAAAAGGTGTCCTCCCGTCCGTCCAGCTCATGAGTTTGATAATTGGGTGTTCGACAAATTTGGGTGAAATCAAAGTATATACACTTCACAAATAGAGAGGCTTCAATTGCATTGGTGAATATATGTGTTAATTTAATATGTAATGAAGTTTTGATAGTAGATATTAAAATAAGCTTACCATTTCCACAAGTGACACCATCCCATCCTGACACACAGGCACAAGTATAGCCATTAACATCGTCGGTACAAGTACCTCCATTTTCGCATGGACCTGAGCTACATTCATCAATATCTGCAATGTAAACACACACAAAACCATGAGAAATATTGCATGTAAGAAATTACATTTTAGTGGAACTATAAGTACTATATTGATGAATTCAGTGAATAGGTTTGACGTGGTATGGTCATGATGATACTATACTTAATAATAGTGTTTATGCATGTGTCACGCCGAAATTAGAGAACATATAATTAAGAGTTGTGGCTCTCTTATCTGTAAATTGTTAAAAAATGCACGCATTAGTACTGTAGTTAAAGTATAGCTTCAACTACAAGGTTGCGATCTCATTCCTTGCCGTCTATGGGAGTAAGGACTCTCAGCTATGAGGTACGTGACATTTCTCACACCGGAATTCCGTGTACAAATTATGGGATAATTTCTATTATTTGTATGAGCCCAGATATCAAGAAAATGATTGAAATGTAGGTATTTTAGTTTGAAGCTATGTAAGTTTCGGATAAAGATGTACTAACGCAAAATCCTGTGTAATATATGACACTGTTCAAAATTCTAAATATGCATACAATAAAACATCTCGTTCCCATCGGCGTTGAATCGGAAGGTATGGATTTCAAAAGGTGTCCTCCCGTCCGTCCAGCTCATGAGTTTGATAATTGGGTGTTCGACAAATTTGGGTGAAATCAAAGTATATACACTTCACAAATAGAGAGGCTTCAATTGCATTCGTGAATATGTGTGTTAATTTAATATGTAATGAAGTTTTGATAGTAGATATTAAAATAAGCTTACCATTTCCACAAGTGACACCATCCCATCCTGACACACAGGCACAAGTATAGCCATTAACATCGTCGGTACAAGTACCTCCATTTTCGCATGGACCTGAGCTACATTCATCAATATCTGCAATGTAAACACACACAAAACCATGAGAAATATTGCATGTAAGAAATTACATTTTAGTGGAACTATAAGTACTATATTGATGAATTCAGTGAATAGGTTTGACGTGGTATGGTCATGATGATACTATACTTAATAATAGTGTTTATGCATGTGTCACGCCGAAATTAGAGAACATATAATTAAGAGTTGTGGCTCTCTTATCTGTAAATTGTTAAAAAATGCACGCATTAGTACTGTAGTTAAAGTATAGCTTCAACTACAAGGTTGCGATCTCATTCCTTGCCGTCTATGGGAGTAAGGACTCTCAGCTATGAGGTACGTGACATTTCTCACACCGGAATTCCGTGTACAAATTATGGGATAATTTCTATTATTTGTATGAGCCCAGATATCAAGAAAATGATTGAAATGTAGGTATTTTAGTTTGAAGCTATGTAAGTTTCGGATAAAGATGTACTAACGCAAAATCCTGTGTAATATATGACACTGTTCAAAATTCTAAATATGCATACAATAAAACATCTCGTTCCCATCGGCGTTGAATCGGAAGGTATGGATTTCAAAAGGTGTCCTCCCGTCCGTCCAGCTCATGAGTTTGATAATTGGGTGTTCGACAAATTTGGGTGAAATCAAAGTATATACACTTCACAAATAGAGAGGCTTCAATTGCATTCGTGAATATGTGTGTTAATTTAATATGTAATGAAGTTTTGATAGTAGATATTAAAATAAGCTTACCATTTCCACAAGTGACACCATCCCATCCTGACACACAGGCACAAGTATAGCCATTAACATCGTCGGTACAAGTACCTCCATTTTCGCATGGACCTGAGCTACATTCATCAATATCTGCAATGTAAACACACACAAAACCATGAGAAATATTGCATGTAAGAAATTACATTTTAGTGGAACTATAAGTACTATATTGATGAATTCAGTGAATAGGTTTGACGTGGTATGGTCATGATGATACTATACTTAATAATAGTGTTTATGCATGTGTCACGCCGAAATTAGAGAACATATAATTAAGAGTTGTGGCTCTCTTATCTGTAAATTGTTAAAAAATGCACGCATTAGTACTGTAGTTAAAATATAGCTTCAACTACAAGGTTGCGATCTCATTCCTTGCCGTCTATGGGAGTAAGGACTCTCAGCTATGAGGTACGTGACATTTCTCACACCGGAATTCCGTGTACAAATTATGGGATAATTTCTATTATTTGTATGAGCCCAGATATCAAGAAAATGATTGAAATGTAGGTATTTTAGTTTGAAGCTATGTAAGTTTCGGATAAAGATGTACTAACGCAAAATCCTGTGTAATATATGACACTGTTCAAAATTCTAAATATGCATACAATAAAACATCTCGTTCCCATCGGCGTTGAATCGGAAGGTATGGATTTCAAAAGGTGTCCTCCCGTCCGTCCAGCTCATGAGTTTGATAATTGGGTGTTCGACAAATTTGGGTGAAATCAAAGTATATACACTTCACAAATAGAGAGGCTTCAATTGCATTCGTGAATATGTGTGTTAATTTAATATGTAATGAAGTTTTGATAGTAGATATTAAAATAAGCTTACCATTTCCACAAGTGACACCATCCCATCCTGACACACAGGCACAAGTATAGCCATTAACATCGTCGGTACAAGTACCTCCATTTTCGCATGGACCTGAGCTACATTCATCAATATCTGCAATGTAAACACACACAAAACCATGAGAAATATTGCATGTAAGAAATTACATTTTAGTGGAACTATAAGTACTATATTGATGAATTCAGTGAATAGGTTTGACGTGGTATGGTCATGATGATACTATACTTAATAATAGTGTTTATGCATGTGTCACGCCGAAATTAGAGAACATATAATTAAGAGTTGTGGCTCTCTTATCTGTAAATTGTTAAAAAATGCACGCATTAGTACTGTAGTTAAAATATAGCTTCAACTACAAGGTTGCGATCTCATTCCTTGCCGTCTATGGGAGTAAGGACTCTCAGCTATGAGGTACGTGACATTTCTCACACCGGAATTCCGTGTACAAATTATGGGATAATTTCTATTATTTGTATGAGCCCAGATATCAAGAAAATGATTGAAATGTAGGTATTTTAGTTTGAAGCTATGTAAAATTCGGATAAAGATGTACTAACGCAAAATCCTGTGTAATATATGACACTGTTCAAAATTCTAAATATTCATACAATAAAACATCTCGTTCCCATCGACGTTGAATCGGAAGGTATGGATTTCAAAAGGTGTCCTCCCGTCCGTCCAGCTCATGAGTTTGATAATTGGGTGTTCGACAAATTTGGGTGAAATCAAAGTATATACACTTCACAAATAGAGAGGCTTCAATTGCATTCGTGAATATGTGTGTTAATTTAATATGTAATGAAGTTTTGATAGTAGATATTAAAATAAGCTTACCATTTCCACAAGTGACACCATCCCATCCTGACACACAGGCACAAGTATAGCCATTAACATCGTCGGTACAAGTACCTCCATTTTCGCATGGACCTGAGCTACATTCATCAATATCTGCAATGTAAACACACACAAAACCATGAGAAATATTGCATGCAAGAAATTACATTTTAGTGGAACTATAAGTACTATATTGATGAATTCAGTGAATAGGTTTGACGTGGTATGGTCATGATGATACTATACTTAATAATAGTGTTTATGCATGTGTCACGCCGAAATTAGAGAACATATAATTAAGAGTTGTGGCTCTCTTATCTGTAAATTGTTAAAAAATGCAAGCATTAGTACTGTAGTTAAAATATAGCTTCAACTACAAGGTTGCGATCTCATTCCTTGCCGTCTATGGGAGTAAGGACTCTCAGCTATGAGGTACGTGACATTTCTCACACCGGAATTCCGTGTACAAATTATGGGATAATTTCTATTATTTGTATGAGCCCAGATATCAAGAAAATGATTGAAATGTAGGTATTTTAGTTTGAAGCTATGTAAGTTTCGGATAAAGATGTACTAACGCAAAATCCTGTGTAATATATGACACTGTTCAAAATTCTAAATATGCATACAATAAAACATCTCGTTCCCATCGGCGTTGAATCGGAAGGTATGGATTTCAAAAGGTGTCCTCCCGTCCGTCCAGCTCATGAGTTTGATAATTGGGTGTTCGACAAATTTGGGTGAAATCAAAGTATATACACTTCACAAATAGAGAGGCTTTAATTGCATTCGTGAATATGTGTGTTAATTTAATATGTAATGAAGTTTTGATAGTATATATTAAAATAAGCTTACCATTTCCACAAGTGACACCATCCCATCCTGACACACAGGCACAAGTATAGCCATTAACATCGTCGGTACAAGTACCTCCATTTTCGCATGGACCTGAGCTACATTCATCAATATCTGCAATGTAAACACACACAAAACCATGAGAAATATTGCATGTAAGAAATTACATTTTAGTGGAACTATAAGTACTATATTGATGAATTCAGTGAATAGGTTTGACGTGGTATGGTCATGATGATACTATACTTAATAATAGTGTTTATGCATGTGTCACGCCGAAATTAGAGAACATATAATTAAGAGTTGTGGCTCTCTTATCTGTAAATTGTTAAAAAATGCACGCATTAGTACTGTAGTTAAAATATAGCTTCAACTACAAGGTTGCGATCTCATTCATTGCCGTCTATGGGAGTAAGGACTCTCAGCTATGAGGTACGTGACATTTCTCACACCGGAATTCCGTGTACAAATTATGGGATAATTTCTATTATTTGTATGAGCCCAGATATCAAGAAAATGATTGAAATGTAGGTATTTTAGTTTGAAGCTATGTAAGTTTCGGATAAAGATGTACTAACGCAAAATCCTGTGTAATATATGACACTGTTCAAAATTCTAAATATGCATACAATAAAACATCTCGTTCCCATCGGCGTTGAATCGGAAGGTATGGATTTCAAAAGGTGTCCTCCCGTCCGTCCAGCTCATGAGTTTGATAATTGGGTGTTCGACAAATTTGGGTGAAATCAAAGTATATACACTTCACAAATAGAGAGGCTTCAATTGCATTGGTGAATATATGTGTTAATTTAATATGTAATGAAGTTTTGATAGTAGATATTAAAATAAGCTTACCATTTCCACAAGTGACACCATCCCATCCTGACACACAGGCACAAGTATAGCCATTAACATCGTCGGTACAAGTACCTCCATTTTCGCATGGACCTGAGCTACATTCATCAATATCTGCAATGTAAACACACACAAAACCATGAGAAATATTGCATGTAAGAAATTACATTTTAGTGGAACTATAAGTACTATATTGATGAATTCAGTGAATAGGTTTGACGTGGTATGGTCATGATGATACTATACTTAATAATAGTGTTTATGCATGTGTCACGCCGAAATTAGAGAACATATAATTAAGAGTTGTGGCTCTCTTATCTGTAAATTGTTAAAAAATGCACGCATTAGTACTGTAGTTAAAGTATAGCTTCAACTACAAGGTTGCGATCTCATTCCTTGCCGTCTATGGGAGTAAGGACTCTCAGCTATGAGGTACGTGACATTTCTCACACCGGAATTCCGTGTACAAATTATGGGATAATTTCTATTATTTGTATGAGCCCAGATATCAAGAAAATGATTGAAATGTAGGTATTTTAGTTTGAAGCTATGTAAGTTTCGGATAAAGATGTACTAACGCAAAATCCTGTGTAATATATGACACTGTTCAAAATTCTAAATATGCATACAATAAAACATCTCGTTCCCATCGGCGTTGAATCGGAAGGTATGGATTTCAAAAGGTGTCCTCCCGTCCGTCCAGCTCATGAGTTTGATAATTGGGTGTTCGACAAATTTGGGTGAAATCAAAGTATATACACTTCACAAATAGAGAGGCTTCAATTGCATTCGTGAATATGTGTGTTAATTTAATATGTAATGAAGTTTTGATAGTAGATATTAAAATAAGCTTACCATTTCCACAAGTGACACCATCCCATCCTGACACACAGGCACAAGTATAGCCATTAACATCGTCGGTACAAGTACCTCCATTTTCGCATGGACCTGAGCTACATTCATCAATATCTGCAATGTAAACACACACAAAACCATGAGAAATATTGCATGTAAGAAATTACATTTTAGTGGAACTATAAGTACTATATTGATGAATTCAGTGAATAGGTTTGACGTGGTATGGTCATGATGATACTATACTTAATAATAGTGTTTATGCATGTGTCACGCCGAAATTAGAGAACATATAATTAAGAGTTGTGGCTCTCTTATCTGTAAATTGTTAAAAAATGCACGCATTAGTACTGTAGTTAAAGTATAGCTTCAACTACAAGGTTGCGATCTCATTCCTTGCCGTCTATGGGAGTAAGGACTCTCAGCTATGAGGTACGTGACATTTCTCACACCGGAATTCCGTGTACAAATTATGGGATAATTTCTATTATTTGTATGAGCCCAGATATCAAGAAAATGATTGAAATGTAGGTATTTTAGTTTGAAGCTATGTAAGTTTCGGATAAAGATGTACTAACGCAAAATCCTGTGTAATATATGACACTGTTCAAAATTCTAAATATGCATACAATAAAACATCTCGTTCCCATCGGCGTTGAATCGGAAGGTATGGATTTCAAAAGGTGTCCTCCCGTCCGTCCAGCTCATGAGTTTGATAATTGGGTGTTCGACAAATTTGGGTGAAATCAAAGTATATACACTTCACAAATAGAGAGGCTTCAATTGCATTCGTGAATATGTGTGTTAATTTAATATGTAATGAAGTTTTGATAGTAGATATTAAAATAAGCTTACCATTTCCACAAGTGACACCATCCCATCCTGACACACAGGCACAAGTATAGCCATTAACATCGTCGGTACAAGTACCTCCATTTTCGCATGGACCTGAGCTACATTCATCAATATCTGCAATGTAAACACACACAAAACCATGAGAAATATTGCATGTAAGAAATTACATTTTAGTGGAACTATAAGTACTATATTGATGAATTCAGTGAATAGGTTTGACGTGGTATGGTCATGATGATACTATACTTAATAATAGTGTTTATGCATGTGTCACGCCGAAATTAGAGAACATATAATTAAGAGTTGTGGCTCTCTTATCTGTAAATTGTTAAAAAATGCACGCATTAGTACTGTAGTTAAAATATAGCTTCAACTACAAGGTTGCGATCTCATTCCTTGCCGTCTATGGGAGTAAGGACTCTCAGCTATGAGGTACGTGACATTTCTCACACCGGAATTCCGTGTACAAATTATGGGATAATTTCTATTATTTGTATGAGCCCAGATATCAAGAAAATGATTGAAATGTAGGTATTTTAGTTTGAAGCTATGTAAGTTTCGGATAAAGATGTACTAACGCAAAATCCTGTGTAATATATGACACTGTTCAAAATTCTAAATATGCATACAATAAAACATCTCGTTCCCATCGGCGTTGAATCGGAAGGTATGGATTTCAAAAGGTGTCCTCCCGTCCGTCCAGCTCATGAGTTTGATAATTGGGTGTTCGACAAATTTGGGTGAAATCAAAGTATATACACTTCACAAATAGAGAGGCTTCAATTGCATTCGTGAATATGTGTGTTAATTTAATATGTAATGAAGTTTTGATAGTAGATATTAAAATAAGCTTACCATTTCCACAAGTGACACCATCCCATCCTGACACACAGGCACAAGTATAGCCATTAACATCGTCGGTACAAGTACCTCCATTTTCGCATGGACCTGAGCTACATTCATCAATATCTGCAATGTAAACACACACAAAACCATGAGAAATATTGCATGTAAGAAATTACATTTTAGTGGAACTATAAGTACTATATTGATGAATTCAGTGAATAGGTTTGACGTGGTATGGTCATGATGATACTATACTTAATAATAGTGTTTATGCATGTGTCACGCCGAAATTAGAGAACATATAATTAAGAGTTGTGGCTCTCTTATCTGTAAATTGTTAAAAAATGCACGCATTAGTACTGTAGTTAAAATATAGCTTCAACTACAAGGTTGCGATCTCATTCCTTGCCGTCTATGGGAGTAAGGACTCTCAGCTATGAGGTACGTGACATTTCTCACACCGGAATTCCGTGTACAAATTATGGGATAATTTCTATTATTTGTATGAGCCCAGATATCAAGAAAATGATTGAAATGTAGGTATTTTAGTTTGAAGCTATGTAAAATTCGGATAAAGATGTACTAACGCAAAATCCTGTGTAATATATGACACTGTTCAAAATTCTAAATATTCATACAATAAAACATCTCGTTCCCATCGACGTTGAATCGGAAGGTATGGATTTCAAAAGGTGTCCTCCCGTCCGTCCAGCTCATGAGTTTGATAATTGGGTGTTCGACAAATTTGGGTGAAATCAAAGTATATACACTTCACAAATAGAGAGGCTTCAATTGCATTCGTGAATATGTGTGTTAATTTAATATGTAATGAAGTTTTGATAGTAGATATTAAAATAAGCTTACCATTTCCACAAGTGACACCATCCCATCCTGACACACAGGCACAAGTATAGCCATTAACATCGTCGGTACAAGTACCTCCATTTTCGCATGGACCTGAGCTACATTCATCAATATCTGCAATGTAAACACACACAAAACCATGAGAAATATTGCATGCAAGAAATTACATTTTAGTGGAACTATAAGTACTATATTGATGAATTCAGTGAATAGGTTTGACGTGGTATGGTCATGATGATACTATACTTAATAATAGTGTTTATGCATGTGTCACGCCGAAATTAGAGAACATATAATTAAGAGTTGTGGCTCTCTTATCTGTAAATTGTTAAAAAATGCAAGCATTAGTACTGTAGTTAAAATATAGCTTCAACTACAAGGTTGCGATCTCATTCCTTGCCGTCTATGGGAGTAAGGACTCTCAGCTATGAGGTACGTGACATTTCTCACACCGGAATTCCGTGTACAAATTATGGGATAATTTCTATTATTTGTATGAGCCCAGATATCAAGAAAATGATTGAAATGTAGGTATTTTAGTTTGAAGCTATGTAAGTTTCGGATAAAGATGTACTAACGCAAAATCCTGTGTAATATATGACACTGTTCAAAATTCTAAATATGCATACAATAAAACATCTCGTTCCCATCGGCGTTGAATCGGAAGGTATGGATTTCAAAAGGTGTCCTCCCGTCCGTCCAGCTCATGAGTTTGATAATTGGGTGTTCGACAAATTTGGGTGAAATCAAAGTATATACACTTCACAAATAGAGAGGCTTCAATTGCATTCGTGAATATGTGTGTTAATTTAATATGTAATGAAGTTTTGATAGTAGATATTAAAATAAGCTTACCATTTCCACAAGTGACACCATCCCATCCTGACACACAGGCACAAGTATAGCCATTTACATCGTCGGTACAAGTACCTCCATTTTCGCATGGACCTGAGCTACATTCATCAATATCTGCAATGTAAACACACACAAAACCATGAGAAATATTGCATGTAAGAAATTACATTTTAGTGGAACTATAAGTACTATATTGATGAATTCAGTGAATAGGTTTGACGTGGTATGGTCATGATGATACTATACTTAATAATAGTGTTTATGCATGTGTCACGCCGAAATTAGAGAACATATAATTAAGAGTTGTGGCT
This sequence comes from Ophiura sarsii, assembly GCA_035610835.1. Classification (NCBI taxonomy): domain Eukaryota; kingdom Metazoa; phylum Echinodermata; class Ophiuroidea; order Amphilepidida; family Ophiuridae; genus Ophiura; species Ophiura sarsii. The sequence continues at coordinate 29,907,265 of CM069459.1, read as the reverse complement.
CTCTTATCTGTAAATTGTTAAAAAATGCACGCATTAGTACTGTAGTTAAAATATAGCTTCAACTACAAGGTTGCGATCTCATTCCTTGCCGTCTATGGGAGTAAGGACTCTCAGCTATGAGGTACGTGACATTTCTCACACCGGAATTCCGTGTACAAATTATGGGATAATTTCTATTATTTGTATGAGCCCAGATATCAAGAAAATGATTGAAATGTAGGTATTTTAGTTTGAAGCTATGTAAAATTCGGATAAAGATGTACTAACGCAAAATCCTGTGTAATATATGACACTGTTCAAAATTCTAAATATTCATACAATAAAACATCTCGTTCCCATCGGCGTTGAATCGGAAGGTATGGATTTCAAAAGGTGTCCTCCCGTCCGTCCAGCTCATGAGTTTGATAATTGGGTGTTCGACAAATTTGGGTGAAATCAAAGTATATACACTTCACAAATAGAGAGGCTTCAATGGCATTCTTGAATATGTGTGTTAATTTAATATGTAATGAAGTTTTGATAGTAGATATTAAAATAAGCTTACCATTTCCACAAGTGACACCATCCCATCCTGACACACAGGCACAAGTATAGCCATTAACATCGTCGGTACAAGTACCTCCATTTTCGCATGGACCTGAGCTACATTCATCAATATCTGCAATGTAAACACACACAAAACCATGAGAAATATTTCATGTAAGAAATTACATTTTAGTGGAACTATAAGTACTATATTGATGAATTCAGTGAATAGGTTTGACGTGGTATGGTCATGATGATACTATACTTAATAATAGTGTCTATGCATGTGTCACGCCGAAATTAGAGAACATATAATTAAGAGTTGTGGCTCTCTTATCTGTAAATTGTTAAAAAATGCACGCATTAGTACTGTAGTTAAAATATAGCTTAAACTACAAGGTTGCGATCTCATTCCTTGCCGTCTATGGGAGTAAGGACTCTCAGCTATGAGGTACGTGACATTTCTCACACCGGAATTCCGTGTACAAATTATGGGATAATTTCTATTATTTGTATGAGCCCAGATATCAAGAAAATGATTGAAATGTAGGTATTTTAGTTTGAAGCTATGTAAGTTTCGGATAAAGATGTACTAACGCAAAATCCTGTGTAATATATGACACTGTTCAAAATTCTAAATATGAATACAATAAAACATCTCGTTCCCATCGGCGTTGAATCGGAAGGTATAGATTTCGAAAGGTGTCCTCCAGTCCGTCAAGCTCATGAGTTTGAGTTTGAGTGTTCGACAAATTTGGGTGAAATCAAAGTCTATACACTTCACAAAATAGAGAGGCATCGATTGTATTCGTGAATATGTGTTTTGATTTAGTATGAAAAGAAGTTTTGATAGTAGATAAATAAGCTTACCATTTCCACATGTGACACCATCCCATCCTGACACACAGGCACAAGTATAGCCATTAACTTCGTCGGTACAAGTACCTCCATTTTCGCATGGACTTGAGCTACATTCATCTATATCTGGAATGTAAACACACACAAAACCATGAGAAATATTGCATGTAAGAAATTACATTTTAGTGGAACTATAAGTACTATATTGATGAATTCAGTCAATAGGTTTGACGTGGTATGGTCATGATGATACTATACTTAATGATAGTGTTTATGCACAAATTCAAAATATGCATACAATAAAACGTCATTCTCTTTCCCATCGGCGTTGAATTGGAAGGTACAGATTTCGAAAGATGTCCTCCCGTCCGTCACGCTCATGAGCTTGAGTTTCGACAAATTTGGGTGAAATCAAAGTCTATACACTTTACAAAATAGAGATGCATCAATTGCATTCGTGAATATGTGTGTTAATTTAATATGTAATGAAGTTTTGATAGTAGATATTAAAATAAGCTTACCATTTCCACAAGTGACACCATCCCATCCTGACACACAGGCACAAGTATAGCCATTAACATCGTCGGTACAAGTACCTCCATTTTCGCATGGACCTGAGCTACATTCATCAATATCTGCAATGTAAACACACACAAAACCATGAGAAATATTGCATGTAAGAAATTACATTTTAGTGGAACTATAAGTACTATATTGATGAATTCAGTGAATAGGTTTGACGTGGTATGGTCATGATGATACTATACTTAATAATAGTGTTTATGCATGTGTCACGCCGAAATTAGAGAACATATAATTAAGAGTTGTGGCTCTCTTATCTGTAAATTGTTAAAAAATGCACGCATTAGTACTGTAGTTAAAATATAGCTTCAACTACAAGGTTGCGATCTCATTCCTTGCCGTCTATGGGAGTATTAAGGACTCTCAGCTATGAGGTACGTGACATTTCTCACACCGGAATTCCGTGTACAAATTATGGGATCATTTCTATTATTTGTATGAGCCCAGATATCAAGAAAATGATTGAAATGTAGGTATTTTAGTTTGAAGCTATGTAAGTTTCGGATAAAGATGTACTAACGCAAAATCCTGTGTAATATATGACACTGTTCAAAATTCTAAATATGCATACAATAAAACATCTCGTTCCCATCGGCGTTGAATCGGAAGGTATGGATTTCAAAAGGTGTCTTCCCGTCCGTCCAGCTCATGAGTTTGATAATTGGGTGTTCGACAAATTTGGGTGAAATCAAAGTATATACACTTCACAAATAGAGAGGCTTTAATTGCATTCGTGAATATGTGTGTTAATTTAATATGTAATGAAGTTTTGATAGTATATATTAAAATAAGCTTACCATTTCCACAAGTGACACCATCCCATCCTGACACACAGGCACAAGTATAGCCATTAACATCGTCGGTACAAGTACCTCCATTTTCGCATGGACCTGAGCTACATTCATCAATATCTGCAATGTAAACACACACAAAACCATGAGAAATATTGCATGTAAGAAATTACATTTTAGGGGAACTATAAGTACTATATTGATGAATTCAGTGAATAGGTTTGACGTGGTATGGTCATGATGATACTATACTTAATAATAGTGTTTATGCATGTGTCACGCCGAAATTAGAGAACATATAATTAAGAGTTGTGGCTCTCTTATCTGTAAATTGTTAAAAAATGCACGCATTAGTACTGTAGTTAAAATATAGCTTCAACTACAAGGTTGCGATCTCATTCCTTGCCGTCTATGGGAGTAAGGACTCTCAGCTATGATGTACGTGACATTTCTCACACCGGAATTCCGTGTACAAATTATGGGATAATTTCTATTATTTGTATGAGCCCAGATATCAAGAAAATGATTGAAATGTAGGTATTTTAGTTTGAAGCTATGTAAGTTTCGGATAAAGATGTACTAACGCAAAATCCTGTGTAATATATGACACTGTTCAAAATTCTAAATATGCATACAATAAAACATCTCGTTCCCATCGGCGTTGAATCGGAAGGTATGGATTTCAAAAGGTGTCCTCCCGTCCGTCCAGCTCATGTGTTTGATAATTGGGTGTTCGACAAATTTGGGTGAAATCAAAGTATATACACTTCACAAATAGAGAGGCTTCAATTGCATTCGTGAATATGTGTGTTAATTTAATATGTAATGAAGTTTTGATAGTAGATATTAAAATAAGCTTACCATTTCCACAAGTGACACCATCCCATCCTGACACACAGGCACAAGTATAGCCATTAACATCGTCGGTACAAGTACCTCCATTTTCGCATGGACCTGAGCTACATTCATCAATATCTGCAATGTAAACACACACAAAACCATGAGAAATATTGCATGTAAGAAATTACATTTTAGTGGAACTATAAGTACTATATTGATGAATTCAGTGAATAGGTTTGACGTGGTATGGTCATGATGATACTATACTTAATAATAGTGTTTATGCATGTGTCACGCCGAAATTAGAGAACATATAATTAAGAGTTGTGGCTCTCTTATCTGTAAATTGTTAAAAAATGCACGCATTAGTACTGTAGTTAAAATATAGCTTCAACTACAAGGTTGCGATCTAATTCCTTGCCGTCTATGGGAGTAAGGACTCTCAGCTATGAGGTACGTGACATTTCTCACACCGGAATTCCGTGTACAAATGATGGGATAATTTCTATTATTTGTATGAGCCCAGATATCAAGAAAATGATTGAAATGTAGGTATTTTAGTTTGAAGCTATGTAAGTTTCGGATAAAGATGTACTAACGCAAAATCCTGTGTAATATATGACACTGTTCAAAATTCTAAATATGCATACAATAAAACATCTCGTTCCCATCGGCGTTGAATCGGAAGGTATGGATTTCAAAAGGTGTCCTCCCGTCCGTCCAGCTCATGAGTTTGATAATTGGGTGTTCGACAAATTTGGGTGAAATCAAAGTATATACACTTCACAAATAGAGAGGCTTCAATGGCATTCTTGAATATGTGTGTTAATTTAATATGTAATGAAGTTTTGATAGTAGATATTAAAATAAGCTTACCATTTCCACAAGTGACACCATCCCATCCTGACACACAGGCACAAGTATAGCCATTAACATCGTCGGTACAAGTACCTCCATTTTCGCATGGACCTGAGCTACATTCATCAATATCTGCAATGTAAACACACACAAAACCATGAGAAATATTTCATGTAAGAAATTACATTTTAGTGGAACTATAAGTACTATATTGATGAATTCAGTGAATAGGTTTGACGTGGTATGGTCATGATGATACTATACTTAATAATAGTGTCTATGCATGTGTCACGCCGAAATTAGAGAACATATAATTAAGAGTTGTGGCTCTCTTATCTGTAAATTGTTAAAAAATGCACGCATTAGTACTGTAGTTAAAATATAGCTTAAACTACAAGGTTGCGATCTCATTCCTTGCCGTCTATGGGAGTAAGGACTCTCAGCTATGAGGTACGTGACATTTCTCACACCGGAATTCCGTGTACAAATTATGGGATAATTTCTATTATTTGTATGAGCCCAGATATCAAGAAAATGATTGAAATGTAGGTATTTTAGTTTGAAGCTATGTAAGTTTCGGATAAAGATGTACTAACGCAAAATCCTGTGTAATATATGACACTGTTCAAAATTCTAAATATGAATACAATAAAACATCTCGTTCCCATCGGCGTTGAATCGGAAGGTATAGATTTCGAAAGGTGTCCTCCAGTCCGTCAAGCTCATGAGTTTGAGTTTGAGTGTTCGACAAATTTGGGTGAAATCAAAGTCTATACACTTCACAAATAGAGAGGCATCGATTGTATTCGTGAATATGTGTTTTGATTTAGTATGAAAAGAAGTTTTGATAGTAGATAAATAAGCTTACCATTTCCACATGTGACACCATCCCATCCTGACACACAGGCACAAGTATAGCCATTAACTTCGTCGGTACAAGTACCTCCATTTTCGCATGGACTTGAGCTACATTCATCTATATCTGGAATGTAAACACACACAAAACCATGAGAAATATTGCATGTAAGAAATTACATTTTAGTGGAACTATAAGTACTATATTGATGAATTCAGTGAATAGGTTTGACGTGGTATGGTCATGATGATACTATACTTAATGATAGTGTTTATGCACAAATTCAAAATATGCATACAATAAAACGTCATTCTCTTTCCCATCGGCGTTGAATTGGAAGGTACAGATTTCGAAAGATGTCCTCCCGTCCGTCACGCTCATGAGCTTGAGTTTCGACAAATTTGGGTGAAATCAAAGTCTATACACTTTACAAAATAGAGATGCATCAATTGCATTCGTGAATATGTGTGTTAATTTAATATGTAATGAAGTTTTGATAGTAGATATTAAAATAAGCTTACCATTTCCACAAGTGACACCATCCCATCCTGACACACAGGCACAAGTATAGCCATTAACATCGTCGGTACAAGTACCTCCATTTTCGCATGGACCTGAGCTACATTCATCAATATCTGCAATGTAAACACACACAAAACCATGAGAAATATTGCATATAAGAAATTACATTTTAGTGGAACTATAAGTACTATATTGATGAATTCAGTGAATAGGTTTGACGTGGTATGGTCATGATGATACTATACTTAATAATAGTGTTTATGCATGTGTCACGCCGAAATTAGAGAACATATAATTAAGAGTTGTGGCTCTCTTATCTGTAAATTGTTAAAAAATGCACGCATTAGTACTGTAGTTAAAATATAGCTTCAACTACAAGGTTGCGATCTCATTCCTTGCCGTCTATGGGAGTATTAAGGACTCTCAGCTATGAGGTACGTGACATTTCTCACACCGGAATTCCGTGTACAAATTATGGGATCATTTCTATTATTTGTATGAGCCCAGATATCAAGAAAATGATTGAAATGTAGGTATTTTAGTTTGAAGCTATGTAAGTTTCGGATAAAGATGTACTAACGCAAAATCCTGTGTAATATATGACACTGTTCAAAATTCTAAATATGCATACAATAAAACATCTCGTTCCCATCGGCGTTGAATCGGAAGGTATGGATTTCAAAAGGTGTCTTCCCGTCCGTCCAGCTCATGAGTTTGATAATTGGGTGTTCGACAAATTTGGGTGAAATCAAAGTATATACACTTCACAAATAGAGAGGCTTTAATTGCATTCGTGAATATGTGTGTTAATTTAATATGTAATGAAGTTTTGATAGTATATATTAAAATAAGCTTACCATTTCCACAAGTGACACCATCCCATCCTGACACACAGGCACAAGTATAGCCATTAACATCGTCGGTACAAGTACCTCCATTTTCGCATGGACCTGAGCTACATTCATCAATATCTGCAATGTAAACACACACAAAACCATGAGAAATATTGCATGTAAGAAATTACATTTTAGGGGAACTATAAGTACTATATTGATGAATTCAGTGAATAGGTTTGACGTGGTATGGTCATGATGATACTATACTTAATAATAGTGTTTATGCATGTGTCACGCCAAAATTAGAGAACATATAATTAAGAGTTGTGGCTCTCTTATCTGTAAATTGTTAAAAAATGCACGCATTAGTACTGTAGTTAAAATATAGCTTCAACTACAAGGTTGCGATCTCATTCCTTGCCGTCTATGGGAGTAAGGACTCTCAGCTATGATGTACGTGACATTTCTCACACCGGAATTCCGTGTACAAATTATGGGATAATTTCTATTATTTGTATGAGCCCAGATATCAAGAAAATGATTGAAATGTAGGTATTTTAGTTTGAAGCTATGTAAGTTTCGGATAAAGATGTACTAACGCAAAATCCTGTGTAATATATGACACTGTTCAAAATTCTAAATATGCATACAATAAAACATCTCGTTCCCATCGGCGTTGAATCGGAAGGTATGGATTTCAAAAGGTGTCCTCCCGTCCGTCCAGCTCATGAGTTTGATAATTGGGTGTTCGACAAATTTGGGTGAAATCAAAGTATATACACTTCACAAATAGAGAGGCTTCAATTGCATTCGTGAATATGTGTGTTAATTTAATATGTAATGAAGTTTTGATAGTAGATATTAAAATAAGCTTACCATTTCCACAAGTGACACCATCCCATCCTGACACACAGGCACAAGTATAGCCATTAACATCGTCGGTACAAGTACCTCCATTTTCGCATGGACCTGAGCTACATTCATCAATATCTGCAATGTAAACACACACAAAACCATGAGAAATATTGCATGTAAGAAATTACATTTTAGTGGAACTATAAGTACTATATTGATGAATTCAGTGAATAGGTTTGACGTGGTATGGTCATGATGATACTATACTTAATAATAGTGTCTATGCATGTGTCACGCCGAAATTAGAGAACATATAATTAAGAGTTGTGGCTCTCTTATCTGTAAATTGTTAAAAAATGCACGCATTAGTACTGTAGTTAAAATATAGCTTAAACTACAAGGTTGCGATCTCATTCCTTGCCGTCTATGGGAGTAAGGACTCTCAGCTATGAGGTACGTGACATTTCTCACACCGGAATTCCGTGTACAAATTATGGGATAATTTCTATTATTTGTATGAGCCCAGATATCAAGAAAATGATTGAAATGTAGGTATTTTAGTTTGAAGCTATGTAAGTTTCGGATAAAGATGTACTAACGCAAAATCCTGTGTAATATATGACACTGTTCAAAATTCTAAATATGAATACAATAAAACATCTCGTTCCCATCGGCGTTGAATCGGAAGGTATAGATTTCGAAAGGTGTCCTCCAGTCCGTCAAGCTCATGAGTTTGAGTTTGAGTGTTCGACAAATTTGGGTGAAATCAAAGTCTATACACTTCACAAAATAGAGAGGCATCGATTGTATTCGTGAATATGTGTTTTGATTTAGTATGAAAAGAAGTTTTGATAGTAGATAAATAAGCTTACCATTTCCACATGTGACACCATCCCATCCTGACACACAGGCACAAGTATACCCATTAACTTCGTCGGTACAAGTACCTCCATTTTCACATGGACTTGAGCTACATTCATCTATATCTGGAATGTAAACACACACAAAACCATGAGAAATATTGCATGTAAGAAATTACATTTTAGTGGAACTATAAGTACTATATTGATGAATTCAGTGAATAGGTTTGACGTGGTATGGTCATGATGATACTATACTTAATGATAGTGTTTATGCACAAATTCAAAATATGCATACAATAAAACGTCATTCTCTTTCCCATCGGCGTTGAATTGGAAGGTACAGATTTCGAAAGATGTCCTCCCGTCCGTCACGCTCATGAGCTTGAGTTTCGACAAATTTGGGTGAAATCAAAGTCTATACACTTTACAAAATAGAGATGCATCAATTGCATTCGTGAATATGTGTGTTAATTTAATATGTAATGAAGTTTTGATAGTAGATATTAAAATAAGCTTACCATTTCCACAAGTGACACCATCCCATCCTGACACACAGGCACAAGTATAGCCATTAACATCGTCGGTACAAGTACCTCCATTTTCGCATGGACCTGAGCTACATTCATCAATATCTGCAATGTAAACACACACAAAACCATGAGAAATATTGCATGTAAGAAATTACATTTTAGTGGAACTATAAGTACTATATTGATGAATTCAGTGAATAGGTTTGACGTGGTATGGTCATGATGATACTATACTTAATAATAGTGTTTATGCATGTGTCACGCCGAAATTAGAGAACATATAATTAAGAGTTGTGGCTCTCTTATCTGTAAATTGTTAAAAAATGCACGCATTAGTACTGTAGTTAAAATATAGCTTCAACTACAAGGTTGCGATCTCATTCCTTGCCGTCTATGGGAGTAAGGACTCTCAGCTATGAGGTACGTGACATTTCTCACACCGGAATTCCGTGTACAAATGATGGGATAATTTCTATTATTTGTATGAGCCCAGATATCAAGAAAATGATTGAAATGTAGGTATTTTAGTTTGAAGCTATGTAAGTTTCGGATAAAGATGTACTAACGCAAAATCCTGTGTAATATATGACACTGTTCAAAATTCTAAATATGCATACAATAAAACATCTCGTTCCCATCGGCGTTGAATCGGAAGGTATGGATTTCAAAAGGTGTCCTCCCGTCCGTCCAGCTCATGAGTTTGATAATTGGGTGTTCGACAAATTTGGGTGAAATCAAAGTATATACACTTCACAAATAGAGAGGCTTCAATTGCATTGGTGAATATATGTGTTAATTTAATATGTAATGAAGTTTTGATAGTAGATATTAAAATAAGCTTACCATTTCCACAAGTGACACCATCCCATCCTGACACACAGGCACAAGTATAGCCATTAACATCGTCGGTACAAGTACCTCCATTTTCGCATGGACCTGAGCTACATTCATCAATATCTGCAATGTAAACACACACAAAACCATGAGAAATATTGCATGTAAGAAATTACATTTTAGTGGAACTATAAGTACTATATTGATGAATTCAGTGAATAGGTTTGACGTGGTATGGTCATGATGATACTATACTTAATAATAGTGTTTATGCATGTGTCACGCCGAAATTAGAGAACATATAATTAAGAGTTGTGGCTCTCTTATCTGTAAATTGTTAAAAAATGCACGCATTAGTACTGTAGTTAAAGTATAGCTTCAACTACAAGGTTGCGATCTCATTCCTTGCCGTCTATGGGAGTAAGGACTCTCAGCTATGAGGTACGTGACATTTCTCACACCGGAATTCCGTGTACAAATTATGGGATAATTTCTATTATTTGTATGAGCCCAGATATCAAGAAAATGATTGAAATGTAGGTATTTTAGTTTGAAGCTATGTAAAATTCGGATAAAGATGTACTAACGCAAAATCCTGTGTAATATATGACACTGTTCAAAATTCTAAATATTCATACAATAAAACATCTCGTTCCCATCGGCGTTGAATCGGAAGGTATGGATTTCAAAAGGTGTCCTCCCGTCCGTCCAGCTCATGAGTTTGATAATTGGGTGTTCGACAAATTTGGGTGAAATCAAAGTATATACACTTCACAAATAGAGAGGCTTCAATTGCATTCGTGAATATGTGTGTTAATTTAATATGTAATGAAGTTTTGATAGTAGATATTAAAATAAGCTTACCATTTCCACAAGTGACACCATCCCATCCTGACACACAGGCACAAGTATAGCCATTAACATCGTCGGTACAAGTACCTCCATTTTCGCATGGACCTGAGCTACATTCATCAATATCTGCAATGTAAACACACACAAAACCATGAGAAATATTGCATGTAAGAAATTACATTTTAGTGGAACTATAAGTACTATATTGATGAATTCAGTGAATAGGTTTGACGTGGTATGGTCATGATGATACTATACTTAATAATAGTGTTTATGCATGTGTCACGCCGAAATTAGAGAACATATAATTAAGAGTTGTGGCTCTCTTATCTGTAAATTGTTAAAAAATGCACGCATTAGTACTGTAGTTAAAATATAGCTTCAACTACAAGGTTGCGATCTCATTCCTTGCCGTCTATGGGAGTAAGGACTCTCAGCTATGAGGTACGTGACATTTCTCACACCGGAATTCCGTGTACAAATTATGGGATAATTTCTATTATTTGTATGAGCCCAGATATCAAGAAAATGATTGAAATGTAGGTATTTTAGTTTGAAGCTATGTAAGTTTCGGATAAAGATGTACTAACGCAAAATCCTGTGTAATATATGACACTGTTCAAAATTCTAAATATGCATACAATAAAACATCTCGTTCCCATCGGCGTTGAATCGGAAGGTATGGATTTCAAAAGGTGTCCTCCCGTCCGTCCAGCTCATGAGTTTGATAATTGGGTGTTCGACAAATTTGGGTGAAATCAAAGTATATACACTTCACAAATAGAGAGGCTTCAATTGCATTGGTGAATATATGTGTTAATTTAATATGTAATGAAGTTTTGATAGTAGATATTAAAATAAGCTTACCATTTCCACAAGTGACACCATCCCATCCTGACACACAGGCACAAGTATAGCCATTAACATCGTCGGTACAAGTACCTCCATTTTCGCATGGACCTGAGCTACATTCATCAATATCTGCAATGTAAACACACACAAAACCATGAGAAATATTGCATGTAAGAAATTACATTTTAGTGGAACTATAAGTACTATATTGATGAATTCAGTGAATAGGTTTGACGTGGTATGGTCATGATGATACTATACTTAATAATAGTGTTTATGCATGTGTCACGCCGAAATTAGAGAACATATAATTAAGAGTTGTGGCTCTCTTATCTGTAAATTGTTAAAAAATGCACGCATTAGTACTGTAGTTAAATTATAGCTTCAACTACAAGGTTGCGATCTCATTCCTTGCCGTCTATGGGAGTAAGGACTCTCAGCTATGAGGTACGTGACATTTCTCACACCGGAATTCCGTGTACAAATTATGGGATAATTTCTATTATTTGTATGAGCCCAGATATCAAGAAAATGATTGAAATGTAGGTATTTTAGTTTGAAGCTATGTAAGTTTCGGATAAAGATGTACTAACGCAAAATCCTGTGTAATATATGACACTGTTCAAAATTCTAAATATGCATACAATAAAACATCTCGTTCCCATCGGCGTTGAATCGGAAGGTATGGATTTCAAAAGGTGTCCTCCCGTCCGTCCAGCTCATGAGTTTGATAATTGGGTGTTCGAAAAATTTGGGTGAAATCAAAGTATATACACTTCACAAATAGAGAGGCTTCAATTGCATTGGTGAATATATGTGTTAATTTAATATGTAATGAAGTTTTGATAGTAGATATTAAAATAAGCTTACCATTTCCACAAGTGACACCATCCCATCCTGACACACAGGCACAAGTATAGCCATTAACATCGTCGGTACAAGTACCTCCATTTTCGCATGGACCTGAGCTACATTCATCAATATCTGCAATGTAAACACACACAAAACCATGAGAAATATTGCATGTAAGAAATTACATTTTAGTGGAACTATAAGTACTATATTGATGAATTCAGTGAATAGGTTTGACGTGGTATGGTCATGATGATACTATACTTAATAATAGTGTTTATGCATGTGTCACGCCGAAATTAGAGAACATATAATTAAGAGTTGTGGCTCTCTTATCTGTAAATTGTTAAAAAATGCACGCATTAGTACTGTAGTTAAATTATAGCTTCAACTACAAGGTTGCGATCTCATTCCTTGCCGTCTATGGGAGTAAGGACTCTCAGCTATGAGGTACGTGACATTTCTCACACCGGAATTCCGTGTACAAATTATGGGATAATTTCTATTATTTGTATGAGCCCAGATATCAAGAAAATGATTGAAATGTAGGTATTTTAGTTTGAAGCTATGTAAGTTTCGGATAAAGATGTACTAACGCAAAATCCTGTGTAATATATGACACTGTTCAAAATTCTAAATATGCATACAATAAAACATCTCGTTCCCATCGGCGTTGAATCGGAAGGTATGGATTTCAAAAGGTGTCCTCCCGTCCGTCCAGCTCATGAGTTTGATAATTGGGTGTTCGAAAAATTTGGGTGAAATCAAAGTATATACACTTCACAAATAGAGAGGCTTCAATTGCATTGGTGAATATATGTGTTAATTTAATATGTAATGAAGTTTTGATAGTAGATATTAAAATAAGCTTACCATTTCCACAAGTGACACCATCCCATCCTGACACACAGGCACAAGTATAGCCATTAACATCGTCGGTACAAGTACCTCCATTTTCGCATGGACCTGAGCTACATTCATCAATATCTGCAATGTAAACACACACAAAACCATGAGAAATATTGCATGTAAGAAATTACATTTTAGTGGAACTATAAGTACTATATTGATGAATTCAGTGAATAGGTTTGACGTGGTATGGTCATCTCAGTTCTGCCATGCTTCTCAAAAATTCTTGAACGCCTAATCTACAACCGTCTTTATGATTTCCTTTCCTCATACGATCTCCTTCACGACAACCAGTATGGGTTCAGGAAAAACCACTCAACCGATCTAGCACTTGTTGACATTTATAACAAATTTTCTTCGGCTCTCTCCAAAAAACATCACACGATTGGCCTATTTCTAGACCTGTCAAAGGCTTTCGACACTATTGACCACTCAATCCTTCTCTCTAAACTAAATCACTACGGTATCCGAGGTACGCCGCTAGCCTTGCTCTCTAACTATCTTCATAATCGAAAGCAGTTTACGTCCTTTAACTCGCACTCTTCAAATCTCCTACCTGTTCAATGCGGCGTGCCCCAAGGCTCTATACTCGGACCCCTTCTATTCCTGATCTATGTGAATGACATTCCAAATGCTTCAAAGAAATTATCATATGTTCTTTTCGCTGATGACACCAACATTTTTATGTCACACCCAATAGAGAGGCTTCAATTGCATTCGTGAATATGTGTGTTAATTTAATATGTAATGAAGTTTTGATAGTAGATATTAAAATAAGCTTACCATTTCCACAAGTGACACCATCCCATCCTGACACACAGGCACAAGTATAGCCATTAACATCGTCGGTACAAGTACCTCCATTTTCGCATGGACCTGAGCTACATTCATCAATATCTGCAATGTAAACACACACAAAACCATGAGAAATATTTCATGTAAGAAATTACATTTTAGTGGAACTATAAGTACTATATTGATGAATTCAGTGAATAGGTTTGACGTGGTATGGTCATGATGATACTATACTTAATAATAGTGTTTATGCATGTGTCACGCCGAAATTAGAGAACATATAATTAAGAGTTGTGGCTCTCTTATCTGTAAATTGTTAAAAAATGCACGCATTAGTACTGTAGTTAAAATATAGCTTCAACTACAAGGTTGCGATCTCATTCCTTGCCGTCTATGGGAGTAAGGACTCTCAGCTATGAGGTACGTGACATTTCTCACACCGGAATTCCGTGTACAAATTATGGGATAATTTCTATTATTTGTATGAGCCCAGATATCAAGAAAATGATTGAAATGTAGGTATTTTAGTTTGAAGCTATGTAAGTTTCGGATAAAGATGTACTAACGCAAAATCCTGTGTAATATATGACACTGTTCAAAATTCTAAATATGCATACAATAAAACATCTCGTTCCCATCGGCGTTGAATCGGAAGGTATGGATTTCAAAAGGTGTCCTCCCGTCCGTCCAGCTCATGAGTTTGATAATTGGGTGTTCGACAAATTTGGGTGAAATCAAAGTATATACACTTCACAAATAGAGAGGCTTCAATTGCATTCGTGAATATGTGTGTTAATTTAATATGTAATGAAGTTTTGATAGTAGATATTAAAATAAGCTTACCATTTCCACAAGTGACACCATCCCATCCTGACACACAGGCACAAGTATAGCCATTAACATCGTCGGTACAAGTACCTCCATTTTCGCATGGACCTGAGCTACATTCATCAATATCTGCAATGTAAACACACACAAAACCATGAGAAATATTTCATGTAAGAAATTACATTTTAGTGGAACTATAAGTACTATATTGATGAATTCAGTGAATAGGTTTGACGTGGTATGGTCATGATGATACTATACTTAATAATAGTGTCTATGCATGTGTCACGCCGAAATTAGAGAACATATAATTAAGAGTTGTGGCTCTCTTATCTGTAAATTGTTAAAAAGTGCACGCATTAGTACTGTAGTTAAAATATAGCTTAAACTACAAGGTTGCGATCTCATTCCTTGCCGTCTATGGGAGTAAGGACTGTCAGCTATGAGGTACGTGACATTTCTCACACCGGAATTCCGTGTACAAATTATGGGATAATTTCTATTATTTGTATGAGCCCAGATATCAAGAAAATGATTGAAATGTAGGTATTTTAGTTTGAAGCTATGTAAGTTTCGGATAAAGATGTACTAACGCAAAATCCTGTGTAATATATGACACTGTTCAAAATTCTAAATATGCATACAATAAAACATCTCGTTCCCATCGGCGTTGAATCGGAAGGTATGGATTTCAAAAGGTGTCCTCCCGTCCGTCCAGCTCATGAGTTTGATAATTGGGTGTTCGACAAATTTGGGTGAAATCAAAGTATATACACTTCACAAATAGAGAGGCTTCAATTGCATTCGTGAATATGTGTGTTAATTTAATATGTAATGAAGTTTTGATAGTAGATATTAAAATAAGCTTACCATTTCCACAAGTGACACCATCCCATCCTGACACACAGGCACAAGTATAGCCATTAACATCGTCGGTACAAGTACCTCCATTTTCGCATGGACCTGAGCTACATTCATCAATATCTGCAATGTAAACACACACAAAACCATGAGAAATATTGCATGTAAGAAATTACATTTTAGTGGAACTATAAGTACTATATTGATGAATTCAGTGAATAGGTTTGACGTGGTATGGTCATGATGATACTATACTTAATAATAGTGTTTATGCATGTGTCACGCCGAAATTAGAGAACATATAATTAAGAGTTGTGGCTCTCTTATCTGTAAATTGTTAAAAAATGCACGCATTAGTACTGTAGTTAAAATATAGCTTCAACTACAAGGTTGCGATCTCATTCCTTGCCGTCTATGGGAGTAAGGACTCTCAGCTATGAGGTACGTGACATTTCTCACACCGGAATTCCGTGTACAAATTATGGGATAATTTCTATTATTTGTATGAGCCCAGATATCAAGAAAATGATTGAAATGTAGGTATTTTAGTTTGAAGCTATGTAAGTTTCGGATAAAGATGTACTAACGCAAAATCCTGTGTAATATATGACACTGTTCAAAATTCTAAATATGCATACAATAAAACATCTCGTTCCCATCGGCGTTGAATCGGAAGGTATGGATTTCAAATTCAAAAGGTGTCCTCTCGTCCGTCCAGCTCATGAGTTTGATAATTGGGTGTTCGACAAATTTGGGTGAAATCAAAGTATATACACTTCACAAATAGAGAGGCTTCAATTGCATTCGTGAATATGTGTGTTAATTTAATATGTAATGAAGTTTTGATAGTAGATATTAAAATAAGCTTACCATTTCCACAAGTGACACCATCCCATCCTGACACACAGGCACAAGTATAGCCATTTACATCGTCGGTACAAGTACCTCCATTTTCGCATGGACCTGAGCTACATTCATCAATATCTGCAATGTAAACACACACAAAACCATGAGAAATATTGCATGTAAGAAATTACATTTTAGTGGAACTATAAGTACTATATTGATGAATTCAGTGAATAGGTTTGACGTGGTATGGTCATGATGATACTATACTTAATAATAGTGTTTATGCATGTGTCACGCCGAAATTAGAGAACATACAATTAAGAGTTGTGGCTCTCTTATCTGTAAATTGTTAAAAAATGCACGCATTAGTACTGTAGTTAAAATATAGCTTCAACTACAAGGTTGCGATCTCATTCCTTGCCGTCTATGGGAGTAAGGACTCTCAGCTATGAGGTACGTGACATTTCTCACACCGGAATTCCGTGTACAAATTATGGGATAATTTCTATTATTTGTATGAGCCCAGATATCAAGAAAATGATTGAAATGTAGGTATTTTAGTTTGAAGCTATGTAAGTTTCGGATAAAGATGTACTAACGCAAAATCCTGTGTAATATATGACACTGTTCAAAATTCTAAATATGCATACAATAAAACATCTCGTTCCCATCGGCGTTGAATCGGAAGGTATGGATTTCAAAAGGTGTCCTCCCGTCCGTCCAGCTCATGAGTTTGATAATTGGGTGTTCGACAAATTTGGGTGAAATCAAAGTATATACACTTCACAAATAGAGAGGCTTCAATTGCATTGGTGAATATATGTGTTAATTTAATATGTAATGAAGTTTTGATAGTAGATATTAAAATAAGCTTACCATTTCCACAAGTGACACCATCCCATCCTGACACACAGGCACAAGTATAGCCATTAACATCGTCGGTACAAGTACCTCCATTTTCGCATGGACCTGAGCTACATTCATCAATATCTGCATTGTAAACACACACAAAACCATGAGAAATATTGCATGTAAGAAATTACATTTTAGTGGAACTATAAGTACTATATTGATGAATTCAGTGAATAGGTTTGACGTGGTATGGTCATCTCAGTTCTGCCATGCTTCTCAAAAATTCTTGAACGCCTAATCTACAACCGTCTTTATGATTTCCTTTTCTCATACGATCTCCTTCACGACAACCAGTATGGGTTCAGGAAAAACCACTCAACCGATCTAGCACTTGTTGACATTTATAACAAACTTTCTTCGGCTCTCTCCAAAAAACATCACACGATTGGCCTATTTCTAGACCTGTCAAAGGCTTTCGACACTATTGACCACTCAATCCTTCTCTCTAAACTAAATCACTACGGTATCCGAGGTACGCCGCTAGCCTTGCTCTCTAACTATCTTCATAATCGAAAGCAGTTTACGTCCTTTAACTCGCACTCTTCAAATCTCCTACCTGTTCAATGCGGCGTGCCCCAAGGCTCTATACTCGGACCCCTTCTATTCCTGATCTATGTGAATGACATTCCAAATGCTTCAAAGAAATTATCATATGTTCTTTTCGCTGATGACACCAACATTTTTATGTCACACCCAATAGAGAGGCTTCAATTGCATTCGTGAATATGTGTGTTAATTTAATATGTAATGAAGTTTTGATAGTAGATATTAAAATAAGCTTACCATTTCCACAAGTGACACCATCCCATCCTGACACACAGGCACAAGTATAGCCATTAACATCGTCGGTACAAGTACCTCCATTTTCGCATGGACCTGAGCTACATTCATCAATATCTGCAATGTAAACACACACAAAACCATGAGAAATATTTCATGTAAGAAATTACATTTTAGTGGAACTATAAGTACTATATTGATGAATTCAGTGAATAGGTTTGACGTGGTATGGTCATGATGATACTATACTTAATAATAGTGTCTATGCATGTGTCAAGCCGAAATTAGAGAACATATAATTAAGAGTTGTGGCTCTCTTATCTGTAAATTGTTAAAAAGTGCACGCATTAGTACTGTAGTTAAAATATAGCTTAAACTACAAGGTTGCGATCTCATTCCTTGCCGTCTATGGGAGTAAGGACTCTCAGCTATGAGGTACGTGACATTTCTCACACCGGAATTCCGTGTACAAATTATGGGATAATTTCTATTATTTGTATGAGCCCAGATATCAAGAAAATGATTGAAATGTAGGTATTTTAGTTTGAAGCTATGTAAGTTTCGGATAAAGATGTACTAACGCAAAATCCTGTGTAATATATGACACTGTTCAAAATTCTAAATATGCATACAATAAAACATCTCGTTCCCATCGGCGTTGAATCGGAAGGTATGGATTTCAAAAGGTGTCCTCCCGTCCGTCCAGCTCATGAGTTTGATAATTGGGTGTTCGACAAATTTGGGTGAAATCAAAGTATATACACTTCACAAATAGAGAGGCTTCAATTGCATTCGTGAATATGTGTGTTAATTTAATATGTAATGAAGTTTTGATAGTAGATATTAAAATAAGCTTACCATTTCCACAAGTGACACCATCCCATCCTGACACACAGGCACAAGTATAGCCATTAACATCGTCGGTACAAGTACCTCCATTTTCGCATGGACCTGAGCTACATTCATCAATATCTGCAATGTAAACACACACAAAACCATGAGAAATATTGCATGTAAGAAATTACATTTTAGTGGAACTATAAGTATTATATTGATGAATTCCGTGAATAGGTTTGACGTGGTATGGTCATGATGATACTATACTTAATAATAGTGTTTATGCATGTGTCACGCCGAAATTAGAGAACATATAATTAAGAGTTGTGGCTCTCTTATCTGTAAATTGTTAAAAAATGCACGCATTAGTACTGTAGTTAAAATATAGCTTCAACTACAAGGTTGCGATCTCATTCCTTGCCGTCTATGGGAGTAAGGACTCTCAGCTATGAGGTACGTGACATTTCTCACACCGGAATTCCGTGTACAAATTATGGGATAATTTCTATTATTTGTATGAGCCCAGATATCAAGAAAATGATTGAAATGTAGGTATTTTAGTTTGAAGCTATGTAAGTTTCGGATAAAGATGTACTAACGCAAAATCCTGTGTAATATATGACACTGTTCAAAATTCTAAATATGCATACAACATCTCGTTCCCATCGGCGTTGAATCGGAAGGTATGGATTTCAAAAGGTGTCCTCCCGTCCGTCCAGCTCATGAGTTTGATAATTGGGTGTTCGACAAATTTGGGTGAAATCAAAGTATATACACTTCACAAATAGAGAGGCTTCAATTGCATTCGTGAATATGTGTGTTAATTTATTTTGTAATGAAGTTTTGATAGTAGATATTAAAATAAGCTTACCATTTCCACAAGTGACACCATCCCATCCTGACACACAGGCACAAGTATAGCCATTAACATCGTCGGTACAAGTACCTCCATTTTCGCATGGACCTGAGCTACATTCATCAATATCTGCAATGTAAACACACACAAAACCATGAGAAATATTGCATGTAAGAAATTACATTTTAGTGGAACTATAAGTACTATATTGATGAATTCAGTGAATAGGTTTGACGTGGTATGGTCATGATGATACTATACTTAATAATAGTGTTTATGCATGTGTCACGCCGAAATTAGAGAACATATAATTAAGAGTTGTGGCTCTCTTATCTGTAAATTGTTAAAAAATGCACGCATTAGTACTGTAGTTAAAATATAGCTTCAACTACAAGGTTGCGATCTCATTCCTTGCCGTCTATGGGAGTAAGGACTCTCAGCTATGAGGTACGTGACATTTCTCACACCGGAATTCCGTGTACAAATTATGGGATAATTTCTATTATTTGTATGAGCCCAGATATCAAGAAAATGATTGAAATGTAGGTATTTTAGTTTGAAGCTATGTAAGTTTCGGATAAAGATGTACTAACGCAAAATCCTGTGTAATATATGACACTGTTCAAAATTCTAAATATGCATACAATAAAACATCTCGTTCCCATCGGCGTTGAATCGGAAGGTATGGATTTCAAAAGGTGTCCTCCCGTCCGTCCAGCTCATGAGTTTGATA
This sequence comes from Ophiura sarsii, assembly GCA_035610835.1. Taxonomy (NCBI): domain Eukaryota; kingdom Metazoa; phylum Echinodermata; class Ophiuroidea; order Amphilepidida; family Ophiuridae; genus Ophiura; species Ophiura sarsii. Next base: position 29,886,599 of record CM069459.1, on the reverse strand, counting down.
ATTGGGTGTTCGACAAATTTGGGTGAAATCAAAGTATATACACTTCACAAATAGAGAGGCTTCAATTGCATTCGTGAATATGTGTGTTAATTTAATATGTAATGAAGTTTTGATAGTAGATATTAAAATAAGCTTACCATTTCCACAAGTGACACCATCCCATCCTGACACACAGGCACAAGTATAGCCATTAACATCGTCGGTACAAGTACCTCCATTTTCGCATGGACCTGAGCTACATTCATCAATATCTGCAATGTAAACACACACAAAACCATGAGAAATATTGCATGTAAGAAATTACATTTTAGTGGAACTATAAGTACTATATTGATGAATTCAGTGAATAGGTTTGACGTGGTATGGTCATGATGATACTATACTTAATAATAGTGTTTATGCATGTGTCACGCCGAAATTAGAGAACATATAATTAAGAGTTGTGGCTCTCTTATCTGTAAATTGTTAAAAAATGCACGCATGAGTACTGTAGTTAAAATATAGCTTCAACTACAAGGTTGCGATCTCATTCCTTGCCGTCTATGGGAGTAAGGACTCTCAGCTATGAGGTACGTGACATTTCTCACACCGGAATTCCGTGTACAAATTATGGGATAATTTCTATTATTTGTATGAGCCCAGATATCAAGAAAATGATTGAAATGTAGGTATTTTAGTTTGAAGCTATGTAAGTTTCGGATAAAGATGTACTAACGCAAAATCCTGTGTAATATATGACACTGTTCAAAATTCTAAATATGCATACAATAAAACATCTCGTTCCCATCGGCGTTGAATCGGAAGGTATGGATTTCAAAAGGTGTCCTCCCGTCCGTCCAGCTCATGAGTTTGATAATTGGGTGTTCGACAAATTTGGGTGAAATCAAAGTATATACACTTCACAAATAGAGAGGCTTCAATTGCATTGGTGAATATATGTGTTAATTTAATATGTAATGAAGTTTTGATAGTAGATATTAAAATAAGCTTACCATTTCCACAAGTGACACCATCCCATCCTGACACACAGGCACAAGTATAGCCATTAACATCGTCGGTACAAGTACCTCCATTTTCGCATGGACCTGAGCTACATTCATCAATATCTGCAATGTAAACACACACAAAACCATGAGAAATATTGCATGTAAGAAATTACATTTTAGTGGAACTATAAGTACTATATTGATGAATTCAGTGAATAGGTTTGACGTGGTATGGTCATGATGATACTATACTTAATAATAGTGTTTATGCATGTGTCACGCCGAAATTAGAGAACATATAATTAAGAGTTGTGGCTCTCTTATCTGTAAATTGTTAAAAAATGCACGCATTAGTACTGTAGTTAAAATATAGCTTCAACTACAAGGTTGCGATCTCATTCCTTGCCGTCTATGGGAGTAAGGACTCTCATCTATGAGGTACGTGACATTTCTCACACCGGAATTCCGTGTACAAATTATGGGATAATTTCTATTATTTGTATGAGCCCAGATATCAAGAAAATGATTGAAATGTAGGTATTTTAGTTTGAAGCTATTTAAGTTTCGGATAAAGATGTACTAACGCAAAATCCTGTGTAATATATGACACTGTTCAAAATTCTAAATATGCATACAATAAAACATCTCGTTCCCATCGGCGTTGAATCGGAAGGTATGGATTTTAAAAGGTGTCCTCCCGTCCGTCCAGCTCATGAGTTTGATAATTGGGTGTTCGACAAATTTGGGTGAAATCAAAGTATATACACTTCACAAATAGAGAGGCTTCAATTGCATTCGTGAATATGTGTGTTAATTTAATATGTAATGAAGTTTTGATAGTAGATATTAAAATAAGCTTACCATTTCCACAAGTGACACCATCCCATCCTGACACACAGGCACAAGTATAGCCATTAACATCGTCGGTACAAGTACCTCCATTTTCGCATGGACCTGAGCTACATTCATCAATATCTGCAATGTAAACACACACAAAACCATGAGAAATATTGCATGTAAGAAATTACATTTTAGTGGAACTATAAGTACTATATTGATGAATTCAGTGAATAGGTTTGACGTGGTATGGTCATGATGATACTATACTTAATAATAGCGTTTATGCATGTGTCACGCCGAAATTAGAGAACATATAATTAAGAGTTGTGGCTCTCTTATCTGTAAATTGTTAAAAAATGCACGCATTAGTACTGTAGTTAAAATATAGCTTCAACTACAAGGTTGCGATCTCATTCCTTGCCGTCTATGGGAGTAAGGACTCTCAGCTATGAGGTACGTGACATTTCTCACACCGGAATTCCGTGTACAAATTATGGGATAATTTCTATTATTTGTATGAGCCCAGATATCAAGAAAATGATTGAAATGTAGGTATTTTAGTTTGAAGCTATGTAAGTTTCGGATAAAGATGTACTAACGCAAAATCCTGTGTAATATATGACACTGTTCAAAATTCTAAATATGCATACAATAAAACATCTCGTTCCCATCGGCGTTGAATCGGAAGGTATGGATTTCAAAAGGTGTCCTCCCGTCCGTCCAGCTCATGAGTTTGATAATTGGGTGTTCGACAAATTTGGGTGAAATCAAAGTATATACACTTCACAAATAGAGAGGCTTCAATTGCATTCGTGAATATGTGTGTTAATTTAATATGTAATGAAGTTTTGATAGTAGATATTAAAATAAGCTTACCATTTCCACAAGTGACACCATCCCATCCTGACACACAGGCACAAGTATAGCCATTAACATCGTCGGTACAAGTACCTCCATTTTCGCATGGACCTGAGCTACATTCATCAATATCTGCAATGTAAACACACACAAAACCATGAGAAATATTGCATGTAAGAAATTACATTTTAGTGGAACTATAAGTACTATATTGATGAATTCAGTGAATAGGTTTGACGTGGTATGGTCATGATGATACTATACTTAATAATAGTGTTTATGCATGTGTCACGCCGAAATTAGAGAACATATAATTAAGAGTTGTGGCTCTCTTATCTGTAAATTGTTAAAAAATGCACGCATGAGTACTGTAGTTAAAATATACCTTCAACTACAAGGTTGCGATCTCATTCCTTGCCGTCTATGGGAGTAAGGACTCTCAGCTATGAGGTACGTGACATTTCTCACACCGGAATTCCGTGTACAAATTATGGGATAATTTCTATTATTTGTATGAGCCCAGCTATCAAGAAAATGATTGAAATGTAGGTATTTTAGTTTGAAGCTATGTAAGTTTCGGATAAAGATGTACTAACGCAAAATCCTGTGTAATATATGACACTGTTCAAAATTCTAAATATGCATACAATAAAACATCTCGTTCCCATCGGCGTTGAATCGGAAGGTATGGATTTCAAAAGGTGTCCTCCCGTCCGTCCAGCTCATGAGTTTGATAATTGGGTGTTCGACAAATTTGGGTGAAATCAAAGTATATACACTTCACAAATAGAGAGGCTTCAATTGCATTCGTGAATATGTGTGTTAATTTAATATGTAATGAAGTTTTGATAGTAGATATTAAAATAAGCTTACCATTTCCACAAGTGACACCATCCCATCCTGACACACAGGCACAAGTATAGCCATTAACATCGTCGGTACAAGTACCTCCATTTTCGCATGGACCTGAGCTACATTCATCAATATCTGCAATGTAAACACAAACAAAACCATGAGAAATATTGCATGTAAGAAATTACATTTTAGTGGAACTATAAGTATTATATTGATGAATTCAGTGAATAGGTTTGACGTGGTATGGTCATGATGATACTATACTTAATAATAGTGTTTATGCATGTGTCACGCCGAAATTAGAGAACATATAATTAAGAGTTGTGGCTCTCTTATCTGTAAATTGTTAAAAAATGCACGCATTAGTACTGTAGTTAAAGTATAGCTTCAACTACAAGGTTACGATCTCATTCCTTGCCGTCTATGGGAGTAAGGACTCTCAGCTATGAGGTACGTGACATTTCTCACACCGGAATTCCGTGTACAAATTATGGGATAATTTCTATTATTTGTATATAGCCCAGATATCAAGAAAATGATTGAAATGTAGGTATTTTAGTTTGAAGCTATGTAAAATTCGGATAAAGATGTACTAACGCAAAATCCTGTGTAATATATGACACTGTTCAAAATTCTAAATATTCATACAATAAAACATCTCGTTCCCATCGGCGTTGAATCGGAAGGTATGGATTTCAAAAGGTGTCCTCCCGTCCGTCCAGCTCATGAGTTTGATAATTGGGTGTTCGACAAATTTGGGTGAAATCAAAGTATATACACTTCACAAATAGAGAGGCTTCAATTGCATTCGTGAATATGTGTGTTAATTTAATATGTAATGAAGTTTTGATAGTAGATATTAAAATAAGCTTACCATTTCCACAAGTGACACCATCCCATCCTGACACACAGGCACAAGTATAGCCATTAACATCGTCGGTACAAGTACCTCCATTTTCGCATGGACCTGAGCTACATTCATCAATATCTGCAATGTAAACACACACAAAACCATGAGAAATATTGCATGTAAGAAATTACATTTTAGTGGAACTATAAGTACTATATTGATGAATTCAGTGAATAGGTTTGACGTGGTATGGTCATGATGATACTATACTTAATAATAGTGTTTATGCATGTGTCACGCCGAAATTAGAGAACATATAATTAAGAGTTGTGGCTCTCTTATCTGTAAATTGTTAAAAAATGCACGCATTAGTACTGTAGTTAAAATATAGCTTCAACTACAAGGTTGCGATCTCATTCCTTGCCGTCTATGGGAGTAAGGACTCTCAGCTATGAGGTACGTGACATTTCTCACACCGGAATTCCGTGTACAAATTATGGGATAATTTCTATTATTTGTATGAGCCCAGATATCAAGAAAATGATTGAAATGTAGGTATTTTAGTTTGAAGCTATGTAAGTTTCGGATAAAGATGTACTAACGCAAAATCCTGTGTATTATATGACACTGTTCAAAATTCTAAATATGCATACAATAAAACATCTCGTTCCCATCGGCGTTGAATCGGAAGGTATGGATTTCAAATTCAAAAGGTGTCCTCCCGTCCGTCCAGCTCATGAGTTTGATAATTGGGTGTTCGACAAATTTGGGTGAAATCAAAGTATATACACTTCACAAATAGAGAGGCTTCAATTGCATTCGTGAATATGTGTGTTAATTTAATATGTAATGAAGTTTTGATAGTAGATATTAAAATAAGCTTACCATTTCCACAAGTGACACCATCCCATCCTGACACACAGGCACAAGTATAGCCATTTACATCGTCGGTACAAGTACCTCCATTTTCGCATGGACCTGAGCTACATTCATCAATATCTGCAATGTAAACACACACAAAACCATGAGAAATATTGCATGTAAGAAATTACATTTTAGTGGAACTATAAGTACTATATTGATGAATTCAGTGAATAGGTTTGACGTGGTATGGTCATGATGATACTATACTTAATAATAGTGTTTATGCATGTGTCACGCCGAAATTAGAGAACATATAATTAAGAGTTGTGGCTCTCTTATCTGTAAATTGTTAAAAAATGCACGCATTAGTACTGTAGTTAAAATATAGCTTCAACTACAAGGTTGCGATCTCATTCCTTGCCGTCTATGGGAGTAAGGACTCTCAGCTATGAGGTACGTGACATTTCTCACACCGGAATTCCGTGTACAAATTATGGGATAATTTCTATTATTTGTATGAGCCCAGATATCAAGAAAATGATTGAAATGTAGGTATTTTAGTTTGAAGCTATGTAAGTTTCGGATAAAGATGTACTAACGCAAAATCCTGTGTAATATATGACACTGTTCAAAATTCTAAATATGCATACAATAAAACATCTCGTTCCCATCGGCGTTGAATCGGAAGGTATGGATTTCAAAAGGTGTCCTCCCGTCCGTCCAGCTCATGAGTTTGATAATTGGGTGTTCGACAAATTTGGGTGAAATCAAAGTATATACACTTCACAAATAGAGAGGCTTCAATTGCATTGGTGAATATATGTGTTAATTTAATATGTAATGAAGTTTTGATAGTAGATATTAAAATAAGCTTACCATTTCCACAAGTGACACCATCCCATCCTGACACACAGGCACAAGTATAGCCATTAACATCGTCGGTACAAGTACCTCCATTTTCGCATGGACCTGAGCTACATTCATCAATATCTGCATTGTAAACACACACAAAACCATGAGAAATATTGCATGTAAGAAATTACATTTTAGTGGAACTATAAGTACTATATTGATGAATTCAGTGAATAGGTTTGACGTGGTATGGTCATCTCAGTTCTGCCATGCTTCTCAAAAATTCTTGAACGCCTAATCTACAACCGTCTTTATGATTTCCTTTCCTCATACGATCTCCTTCACGACAACCAGTATGGGTTCAGGAAAAACCACTCAACCGATCTAGCACTTGTGGACATTTATAACAAACTTTCTTCGGCTCTCTCCAAAAAACATCACACGATTGGCCTATTTCTAGACCTGTCAAAGGCTTTCGACACTATTGACCACTCAATCCTTCTCTCTAAACTAAATCACTACGGTATCCGAGGTACGCCGCTAGCCTTGCTCTCTAACTATCTTCATAATCGAAAGCAGTTTACGTCCTTTAACTCGCACTCTTCAAATCTCCTACCTGTTCAATGCGGCGTGCCCCAAGGCTCTATACTCGGACCCCTTCTATTCCTGATCTATGTGAATGACATTCCAAATGCTTCAAAGAAATTATCATATGTTCTTTTCGCTGATGACACCAACATTTTTATGTCACACCCAATAGAGAGGCTTCAATTGCATTCGTGAATATGTGTGTTAATTTAATATGTAATGAAGTTTTGATAGTAGATATTAAAATAAGCTTACCATTTCCACAAGTGACACCATCCCATCCTGACACACAGGCACAAGTATAGCCATTAACATCGTCGGTACAAGTACCTCCATTTTCGCATGGACCTGAGCTACATTCATCAATATCTGCAATGTAAACACACACAAAACCATGAGAAATATTGCATGTAAGAAATTACATTTTAGTGGAACTATAAGTACTATATTGATGAATTCAGTGAATAGGTTTGACGTGGTATGGTCATGATGATACTATACTTAATAATAGTGTTTATGCATGTGTCACGCCGAAATTAGAGAACATATAATTAAGAGTTGTGGCTCTCTTATCTGTAAATTGTTAAAAAATGCACGCATTAGTACTGTAGTTAAAATATAGCTTCAACTACAAGGTTGCGATCTCATTCCTTGCCGTCTATGGGAGTAAGGACTCTCAGCTATGAGGTACGTGACATTTCTCACACCGGAATTCCGTGTACAAATTATGGGATAATTTCTATTATTTGTATGAGCCCAGATATCAAGAAAATGATTGAAATGTAGGTATTTTAGTTTGAAGCTATGTAAGTTTCGGATAAAGATGTACTAACGCAAAATCCTGTGTAATATATGACACTGTTCAAAATTCTAAATATGCATACAATAAAACATCTCGTTCCCATCGGCGTTGAATCGGAAGGTATGGATTTCAAAAGGTGTCCTCCCGTCCGTCCAGCTCATGAGTTTGATAATTGGGTGTTCGACAAATTTGGGTGAAATCAAAGTATATACACTTCACAAATAGAGAGGCTTCAATTGCATTCGTGAATATGTGTGTTAATTTAATATGTAATGAAGTTTTGATAGTAGATATTAAAATAAGCTTACCATTTCCACAAGTGACACCATCCCATCCTGACACACAGGCACAAGTATAGCCATTAACATCGTCGGTACAAGTACCTCCATTTTCGCATGGACCTGAGCTACATTCATCAATATCTGCAATGTAAACACACACAAAACCATGAGAAATATTGCATGTAAGAAATTACATTTTAGTGGAACTATAAGTACTATATTGATGAATTCAGTGAATAGGTTTGACGTGGTATGGTCATGATGATACTATACTTAATAATAGTGTTTATGCATGTGTCACGCCGAAATTAGAGAACATATAATTAAGAGTTGTGGCTCTCTTATCTGTAAATTGTTAAAAAATGCACGCATGAGTACTGTAGTTAAAATATAGCTTCAACTACAAGGTTGCGATCTCATTCCTTGCCGTCTATGGGAGTAAGGACTCTCAGCTATGAGGTACGTGACATTTCTCACACCGGAATTCCGTGTACAAATTATGGGATAATTTCTATTATTTGTATGAGCCCAGATATCAAGAAAATGATTGAAATGTAGGTATTTTAGTTTGAAGCTATGTAAGTTTCGGATAAAGATGTACTAACGCAAAATCCTGTGTAATATATGACACTGTTCAAAATTCTAAATATGCATACAATAAAACATCTCGTTCCCATCGGCGTTGAATCGGAAGGTATGGATTTCAAAAGGTGTCCTCCCGTCCGTCCAGCTCATGAGTTTGATAATTGGGTGTTCGACAAATTTGGGTGAAATCAAAGTATATACACTTCACAAATAGAGAGGCTTCAATTGCATTGGTGAATATATGTGTTAATTTAATATGTAATGAAGTTTTGATAGTAGATATTAAAATAAGCTTACCATTTCCACAAGTGACACCATCCCATCCTGACACACAGGCACAAGTATAGCCATTAACATCGTCGGTACAAGTACCTCCATTTTCGCATGGACCTGAGCTACATTCATCAATATCTGCAATGTAAACACACACAAAACCATGAGAAATATTGCATGTAAGAAATTACATTTTAGTGGAACTATAAGTACTATATTGATGAATTCAGTGAATAGGTTTGACGTGGTATGGTCATGATGATACTATACTTAATAATAGTGTTTATGCATGTGTCACGCCGAAATTAGAGAACATATAATTAAGAGTTGTGGCTCTCTTATCTGTAAATTGTTAAAAAATGCACGCATTAGTACTGTAGTTAAAATATAGCTTCAACTACAAGGTTGCGATCTCATTCCTTGCCGTCTATGGGAGTAAGGACTCTCATCTATGAGGTACGTGACATTTCTCACACCGGAATTCCGTGTACAAATTATGGGATAATTTCTATTATTTGTATGAGCCCAGATATCAAGAAAATGATTGAAATGTAGGTATTTTAGTTTGAAGCTATTTAAGTTTCGGATAAAGATGTACTAACGCAAAATCCTGTGTAATATATGACACTGTTCAAAATTCTAAATATGCATACAATAAAACATCTCGTTCCCATCGGCGTTGAATCGGAAGGTATGGATTTCAAAAGGTGTCCTCCCGTCCGTCCAGCTCATGAGTTTGATAATTGGGTGTTCGACAAATTTGGGTGAAATCAAAGTATATACACTTCACAAATAGAGAGGCTTCAATTGCATTCGTGAATATGTGTGTTAATTTAATATGTAATGAAGTTTTGATAGTAGATATTAAAATAAGCTTACCATTTCCACAAGTGACACCATCCCATCCTGACACACAGGCACAAGTATAGCCATTAACATCGTCGGTACAAGTACCTCCATTTTCGCATGGACCTGAGCTACATTCATCAATATCTGCAATGTAAACACACACAAAACCATGAGAAATATTGCATGTAAGAAATTACATTTTAGTGGAACTATAAGTACTATATTGATGAATTCAGTGAATAGGTTTGACGTGGTATGGTCATGATGATACTATACTTAATAATAGTGTTTATGCATGTGTCACGCCGAAATGAGAGAACATATAATTAAGAGTTGTGGCTCTCTTATCTGTAAATTGTTAAAAAATGCACGCATTAGTACTGTAGTTAAAATATAGCTTCAACTACAAGGTTGCGATCTCATTCCTTGCCGTCTATGGGAGTAAGGACTCTCAGCTATGAGGTACGTGACATTTCTCACACCGGAATTCCGTGTACAAATTATGGGATAATTTCTATTATTTGTATGAGCCCAGATATCAAGAAAATGATTGAAATGTAGGTATTTTAGTTTGAAGCTATGTAAGTTTCGGATAAAGATGTACTAACGCAAAATCCTGTGTAATATATGACACTGTTCAAAATTCTAAATATGCATACAATAAAACATCTCGTTCCCATCGGCGTTGAATCGGAAGGTATGGATTTCAAAAGGTGTCCTCCCGTCCGTCCAGCTCATGAGTTTGATAATTGGGTGTTCGACAAATTTGGGTGAAATCAAAGTATATACACTTCACAAATAGAGAGGCTTCAATTGCATTCGTGAATATGTGTGTTAATTTAATATGTAATGAAATTTTGATAGTAGATATTAAAATAAGCTTACCATTTCCACAAGTGACACCATCCCATCCTGACACACAGGCACAAGTATAGCCATTAACATCGTCGGTACAAGTACCTCCATTTTCGCATGGACCTGAGCTACATTCATCAATATCTGCAATGTAAACACACACAAAACCATGAGAAATATTGCATGTAAGAAATTACATTTTAGTGGAACTATAAGTACTATATTGATGAATTCAGTGAATAGGTTTGACGTGGTATGGTCATGATGATACTATACTTAATAATAGTGTTTATGCATGTGTCACGCCGAAATTAGAGAACATATAATTAAGAGTTGCGGCTCTCTTATCTGTAAATTGTTAAAAAATGCACGCATGAGTACTGTAGTTAAAATATACCTTCAACTACAAGGTTGCGATCTCATTCCTTGCCGTCTATGGGAGTAAGGACTCTCAGCTATGAGGTACGTGACATTTCTCACACCGGAATTCCGTGTACAAATTATGGGATAATTTCTATTATTTGTATGAGCCCAGCTATCAAGAAAATGATTGAAATGTAGGTATTTTAGTTTGAAGCTATGTAAGTTTCGGATAAAGATGTACTAACGCAAAATCCTGTGTAATATATGACACTGTTCAAAATTCTAAATATGCATACAATAAAACATCTCGTTCCCATCGGCGTTGAATCGGAAGGTATGGATTTCAAAAGGTGTCCTCCCGTCCGTCCAGCTCATGAGTTTGATAATTGGGTGTTCGACAAATTTGGGTGAAATCAAAGTATATACACTTCACAAATAGAGAGGCTTCAATTGCATTCGTGAATATGTGTGTTAATTTAATATGTAATGAAGTTTTGATAGTAGATATTAAAATAAGCTTACCATTTCCACAAGTGACACCATCCCATCCTGACACACAGGCACAAGTATAGCCATTAACATCGTCGGTACAAGTACCTCCATTTTCGCATGGACCTGAGCTACATTCATCAATATCTGCAATGTAAACACAAACAAAACCATGAGAAATATTGCATGTAAGAAATTACATTTTAGTGGAACTATAAGTATTATATTGATGAATTCAGTGAATAGGTTTGACGTGGTATGGTCATGATGATACTATACTTAATAATAGTGTTTATGCATGTGTCACGCCGAAATTAGAGAACATATAATTAAGAGTTGTGGCTCTCTTATCTGTAAATTGTTAAAAAATGCACGCATTAGTACTGTAGTTAAAGTATAGCTTCAACTACAAGGTTGCGATCTCATTCCTTGCCGTCTATGGGAGTAAGGACTCTCAGCTATGAGGTACGTGACATTTCTCACACCGGAATTCCGTGTACAAATTATGGGATAATTTCTATTATTTGTATATAGCCCAGATATCAAGAAAATGATTGAAATGTAGGTATTTTAGTTTGAAGCTATGTAAAATTCGGATAAAGATGTACTAACGCAAAATCCTGTGTAATATATGACACTGTTCAAAATTCTAAATATTCATACAATAAAACATCTCGTTCCCATCGGCGTTGAATCGGAAGGTATGGATTTCAAAAGGTGTCCTCCCGTCCGTCCAGCTCATGAGTTTGATAATTGGGTGTTCGACAAATTTGGGTGAAATCAAAGTATATACACTTCACAAATAGAGAGGCTTCAATTGCATTCGTGAATATGTGTGTTAATTTAATATGTAATGAAGTTTTGATAGTAGATATTAAAATAAGCTTACCATTTCCACAAGTGACACCATCCCATCCTGACACACAGGCACAAGTATAGCCATTAACATCGTCGGTACAAGTACCTCCATTTTCGCATGGACCTGAGCTACATTCATCAATATCTGCAATGTAAACACACACAAAACCATGAGAAATATTGCATGTAAGAAATTACATTTTAGTGGAACTATAAGTACTATATTGATGAATTCAGTGAATAGGTTTGACGTGGTATGGTCATGATGATACTATACTTAATAATAGTGTTTATGCATGTGTCACGCCGAAATTAGAGAACATATAATTAAGAGTTGTGGCTCTCTTATCTGTAAATTGTTAAAAAATGCACGCATTAGTACTGTAGTTAAAATATAGCTTCAACTACAAGGTTGCGATCTCATTCCTTGCCGTCTATGGGAGTAAGGACTCTCAGCTATGAGGTACGTGACATTTCTCACACCGGAATTCCGTGTACAAATTATGGGATAATTTCTATTATTTGTATGAGCCCAGATATCAAGAAAATGATTGAAATGTAGGTATTTTAGTTTGAAGCTATGTAAGTTTCGGATAAAGATGTACTAACGCAAAATCCTGTGTAATATATGACACTGTTCAAAATTCTAAATATGCATACAATAAAACATCTCGTTCCCATCGGCGTTGAATCGGAAGGTATGGATTTCAAAAGGTGTCCTCCCGTCCGTCCAGCTCATGAGTTTGATAATTGGGTGTTCGACAAATTTGGGTGAAATCAAAGTATATACACTTCACAAATAGAGAGGCTTCAATTGCATTGGTGAATATATGTGTTAATTTAATATGTAATGAAGTTTTGATAGTAGATATTAAAATAAGCTTACCATTTCCACAAGTGACACCATCCCATCCTGACACACAGGCACAAGTATAGCCATTAACATCGTCGGTACAAGTACCTCCATTTTCGCATGGACCTGAGCTACATTCATCAATATCTGCAATGTAAACACACACAAAACCATGAGAAATATTGCATGTAAGAAATTACATTTTAGTGGAACTATAAGTACTATATTGATGAATTCAGTGAATAGGTTTGACGTGGTATGGTCATGATGATACTATACTTAATAATAGTGTTTATGCATGTGTCACGCCGAAATTAGAGAACATATAATTAAGAGTTGTGGCTCTCTTATCTGTAAATTGTTAAAAAATGCACGCATTAGTACTGTAGTTAAAATATAGCTTCAACTACAAGGTTGCGATCTCATTCCTTGCCGTCTATGGGAGTAAGGACTCTCATCTATGAGGTACGTGACATTTCTCACACCGGAATTCCGTGTACAAATTATGGGATAATTTCTATTATTTGTATGAGCCCAGATATCAAGAAAATGATTGAAATGTAGGTATTTTAGTTTGAAGCTATTTAAGTTTCGGATAAAGATGTACTAACGCAAAATCCTGTGTAATATATGACACTGTTCAAAATTCTAAATATGCATACAATAAAACATCTCGTTCCCATCGGCGTTGAATCGGAAGGTATGGATTTCAAAAGGTGTCCTCCCGTCCGTCCAGCTCATGAGTTTGATAATTGGGTGTTCGACAAATTTGGGTGAAATCAAAGTATATACACTTCACAAATAGAGAGGCTTCAATTGCATTCGTGAATATGTGTGTTAATTTAATATGTAATGAAGTTTTGATAGTAGATATTAAAATAAGCTTACCATTTCCACAAGTGACACCATCCCATCCTGACACACAGGCACAAGTATAGCCATTAACATCGTCGGTACAAGTACCTCCATTTTCGCATGGACCTGAGCTACATTCATCAATATCTGCAATGTAAACACACACAAAACCATGAGAAATATTGCATGTAAGAAATTACATTTTAGTGGAACTATAAGTACTATATTGATGAATTCAGTGAATAGGTTTGACGTGGTATGGTCATGATGATACTATACTTAATAATAGTGTTTATGCATGTGTCACGCCGAAATTAGAGAACATATAATTAAGAGTTGTGGCTCTCTTATCTGTAAATTGTTAAAAAATGCACGCATTAGTACTGTAGTTAAAATATAGCTTCAACTACAAGGTTGCGATCTCATTCCTTGCCGTCTATGGGAGTAAGGACTCTCAGCTATGAGGTACGTGACATTTCTCACACCGGAATTCCGTGTACAAATTATGGGATAATTTCTATTATTTGTATGAGCCCAGATATCAAGAAAATGATTGAAATGTAGGTATTTTAGTTTGAAGCTATGTAAGTTTCGGATAAAGATGTACTAACGCAAAATCCTGTGTAATATATGACACTGTTCAAAATTCTAAATATGCATACAATAAAACATCTCGTTCCCATCGGCGTTGAATCGGAAGGTATGGATTTCAAAAGGTGTCCTCCCGTCCGTCCAGCTCATGAGTTTGATAATTGGGTGTTCGACAAATTTGGGTGAAATCAAAGTATATACACTTCACAAATAGAGAGGCTTCAATTGCATTCGTGAATATGTGTGTTAATTTAATATGTAATGAAATTTTGATAGTAGATATTAAAATAAGCTTACCATTTCCACAAGTGACACCATCCCATCCTGACACACAGGCACAAGTATAGCCATTAACATCGTCGGTACAAGTACCTCCATTTTCGCATGGACCTGAGCTACATTCATCAATATCTGCAATGTAAACACACACAAAACCATGAGAAATATTGCATGTAAGAAATTACATTTTAGTGGAACTATAAGTACTATATTGATGAATTCAGTGAATAGGTTTGACGTGGTATGGTCATGATGATACTATACTTAATAATAGTGTTTATGCATGTGTCACGCCGAAATTAGAGAACATATAATTAAGAGTTGCGGCTCTCTTATCTGTAAATTGTTAAAAAATGCACGCATGAGTACTGTAGTTAAAATATACCTTCAACTACAAGGTTGCGATCTCATTCCTT
The DNA here is from genome assembly GCA_035610835.1 of Ophiura sarsii. Lineage (NCBI taxonomy): Eukaryota > Metazoa > Echinodermata > Ophiuroidea > Amphilepidida > Ophiuridae > Ophiura > Ophiura sarsii. The sequence continues at coordinate 29,871,557 of CM069459.1, read as the reverse complement.
GCCGTCTATGGGAGTAAGGACTCTCAGCTATGAGGTACGTGACATTTCTCACACCGGAATTCCGTGTACAAATTATGGGATAATTTCTATTATTTGTATGAGCCCAGCTATCAAGAAAATGATTGAAATGTAGGTATTTTAGTTTGAAGCTATGTAAGTTTCGGATAAAGATGTACTAACGCAAAATCCTGTGTAATATATGACACTGTTCAAAATTCTAAATATGCATACAATAAAACATCTCGTTCCCATCGGCGTTGAATCGGAAGGTATGGATTTCAAAAGGTGTCCTCCCGTCCGTCCAGCTCATGAGTTTGATAATTGGGTGTTCGACAAATTTGGGTGAAATCAAAGTATATACACTTCACAAATAGAGAGGCTTCAATTGCATTCGTGAATATGTGTGTTAATTTAATATGTAATGAAGTTTTGATAGTAGATATTAAAATAAGCTTACCATTTCCACAAGTGACACCATCCCATCCTGACACACAGGCACAAGTATAGCCATTAACATCGTCGGTACAAGTACCTCCATTTTCGCATGGACCTGAGCTACATTCATCAATATCTGCAATGTAAACACAAACAAAACCATGAGAAATATTGCATGTAAGAAATTACATTTTAGTGGAACTATAAGTATTATATTGATGAATTCAGTGAATAGGTTTGACGTGGTATGGTCATGATGATACTATACTTAATAATAGTGTTTATGCATGTGTCACGCCGAAATTAGAGAACATATAATTAAGAGTTGTGGCTCTCTTATCTGTAAATTGTTAAAAAATGCACGCATTAGTACTGTAGTTAAAGTATAGCTTCAACTACAAGGTTGCGATCTCATTCCTTGCCGTCTATGGGAGTAAGGACTCTCAGCTATGAGGTACGTGACATTTCTCACACCGGAATTCCGTGTACAAATTATGGGATAATTTCTATTATTTGTATATAGCCCAGATATCAAGAAAATGATTGAAATGTAGGTATTTTAGTTTGAAGCTATGTAAAATTCGGATAAAGATGTACTAACGCAAAATCCTGTGTAATATATGACACTGTTCAAAATTCTAAATATTCATACAATAAAACATCTCGTTCCCATCGGCGTTGAATCGGAAGGTATGGATTTCAAAAGGTGTCCTCCCGTCCGTCCAGCTCATGAGTTTGATAATTGGGTGTTCGACAAATTTGGGTGAAATCAAAGTATATACACTTCACAAATAGAGAGGCTTCAATTGCATTCGTGAATATGTGTGTTAATTTAATATGTAATGAAGTTTTGATAGTAGATATTAAAATAAGCTTACCATTTCCACAAGTGACACCATCCCATCCTGACACACAGGCACAAGTATAGCCATTAACATCGTCGGTACAAGTACCTCCATTTTCGCATGGACCTGAGCTACATTCATCAATATCTGCAATGTAAACACACACAAAACCATGAGAAATATTGCATGTAAGAAATTACATTTTAGTGGAACTATAAGTACTATATTGATGAATTCAGTGAATAGGTTTGACGTGGTATGGTCATGATGATACTATACTTAATAATAGTGTTTATGCATGTGTCACGCCGAAATTAGAGAACATATAATTAAGAGTTGTGGCTCTCTTATCTGTAAATTGTTAAAAAATGCACGCATTAGTACTGTAGTTAAAATATAGCTTCAACTACAAGGTTGCGATCTCATTCCTTGCCGTCTATGGGAGTAAGGACTCTCAGCTATGAGGTACGTGACATTTCTCACACCGGAATTCCGTGTACAAATTATGGGATAATTTCTATTATTTGTATGAGCCCAGATATCAAGAAAATGATTGAAATGTAGGTATTTTAGTTTGAAGCTATGTAAGTTTCGGATAAAGATGTACTAACGCAAAATCCTGTGTAATATATGACACTGTTCAAAATTCTAAATATGCATACAATAAAACATCTCGTTCCCATCGGCGTTGAATCGGAAGGTATGGATTTCAAATTCAAAAGGTGTCCTCCCGTCCGTCCAGCTCATGAGTTTGATAATTGGGTGTTCGACAAATTTGGGTGAAATCAAAGTATATACACTTCACAAATAGAGAGGCTTCAATTGCATTCGTGAATATGTGTGTTAATTTAATATGTAATGAAGTTTTGATAGTAGATATTAAAATAAGCTTACCATTTCCACAAGTGACACCATCCCATCCTGACACACAGGCACAAGTATAGCCATTTACATCGTCGGTACAAGTACCTCCATTTTCGCATGGACCTGAGCTACATTCATCAATATCTGCAATGTAAACACACACAAAACCATGAGAAATATTGCATGTAAGAAATTACATTTTAGTGGAACTATAAGTACTATATTGATGAATTCAGTGAATAGGTTTGACGTGGTATGGTCATGATGATACTATACTTAATAATAGTGTTTATGCATGTGTCACGCCGAAATTAGAGAACATATAATTAAGAGTTGTGGCTCTCTTATCTGTAAATTGTTAAAAAATGCACGCATTAGTACTGTAGTTAAAATATAGCTTCAACTACAAGGTTGCGATCTCATTCCTTGCCGTCTATGGGAGTAAGGACTCTCAGCTATGAGGTACGTGACATTTCTCACACCGGAATTCCGTGTACAAATTATGGGATAATTTCTATTATTTGTATGAGCCCAGATATCAAGAAAATGATTGAAATGTAGGTATTTTAGTTTGAAGCTATGTAAGTTTCGGATAAAGATGTACTAACGCAAAATCCTGTGTAATATATGACACTGTTCAAAATTCTAAATATGCATACAATAAAACATCTCGTTCCCATCGGCGTTGAATCGGAAGGTATGGATTTCAAAAGGTGTCCTCCCGTCCGTCCAGCTCATGAGTTTGATAATTGGGTGTTCGACAAATTTGGGTGAAATCAAAGTATATACACTTCACAAATAGAGAGGCTTCAATTGCATTGGTGAATATATGTGTTAATTTAATATGTAATGAAGTTTTGATAGTAGATATTAAAATAAGCTTACCATTTCCACAAGTGACACCATCCCATCCTGACACACAGGCACAAGTATAGCCATTAACATCGTCGGTACAAGTACCTCCATTTTCGCATGGACCTGAGCTACATTCATCAATATCTGCATTGTAAACACACACAAAACCATGAGAAATATTGCATGTAAGAAATTACATTTTAGTGGAACTATAAGTACTATATTGATGAATTCAGTGAATAGGTTTGACGTGGTATGGTCATCTCAGTTCTGCCATGCTTCTCAAAAATTCTTGAACGCCTAATCTACAACCGTCTTTATGATTTCCTTTCCTCATACGATCTCCTTCACGACAACCAGTATGGGTTCAGGAAAAACCACTCAACCGATCTAGCACTTGTTGACATTTATAACAAACTTTCTTCGGCTCTCTCCAAAAAACATCACACGATTGGCCTATTTCTAGACCTGTCAAAGGCTTTCGACACTATTGACCACTCAATCCTTCTCTCTAAACTAAATCACTACGGTATCCGAGGTACGCCGCTAGCCTTGCTCTCTAACTATCTTCATAATCGAAAGCAGTTTACGTCCTTTAACTCGCACTCTTCAAATCTCCTACCTGTTCAATGCGGCGTGCCCCAAGGCTCTATACTCGGACCCCTTCTATTCCTGATCTATGTGAATGACATTCCAAATGCTTCAAAGAAATTATCATATGTTCTTTTCGCTGATGACACCAACATTTTTATGTCACACCCAATAGAGAGGCTTCAATTGCATTCGTGAATATGTGTGTTAATTTAATATGTAATGAAGTTTTGATAGTAGATATTAAAATAAGCTTACCATTTCCACAAGTGACACCATCCCATCCTGACACACAGGCACAAGTATAGCCATTAACATCGTCGGTACAAGTACCTCCATTTTCGCATGGACCTGAGCTACATTCATCAATATCTGCAATGTAAACACACACAAAACCATGAGAAATATTTCATGTAAGAAATTACATTTTAGTGGAACTATAAGTACTATATTGATGAATTCAGTGAATAGGTTTGACGTGGTATGGTCATGATGATACTATACTTAATAATAGTGTCTATGCATGTGTCAAGCCGAAATTAGAGAACATATAATTAAGAGTTGTGGCTCTCTTATCTGTAAATTGTTAAAAAGTGCACGCATTAGTACTGTAGTTAAAATATAGCTTAAACTACAAGGTTGCGATCTCATTCCTTGCCGTCTATGGGAGTAAGGACTCTCAGCTATGAGGTACGTGACATTTCTCACACCGGAATTCCGTGTACAAATTATGGGATAATTTCTATTATTTGTATGAGCCCAGATATCAAGAAAATGATTGAAATGTAGGTATTTTAGTTTGAAGCTATGTAAGTTTCGGATAAAGATGTACTAACGCAAAATCCTGTGTAATATATGACACTGTTCAAAATTCTAAATATGCATACAATAAAACATCTCGTTCCCATCGGCGTTGAATCGGAAGGTATGGATTTCAAAAGGTGTCCTCCCGTCCGTCCAGCTCATGAGTTTGATAATTGGGTGTTCGACAAATTTGGGTGAAATCAAAGTATATACACTTCACAAATAGAGAGGCTTCAATTGCATTCGTGAATATGTGTGTTAATTTAATATGTAATGAAGTTTTGATAGTAGATATTAAAATAAGCTTACCATTTCCACAAGTGACACCATCCCATCCTGACACACAGGCACAAGTATAGCCATTAACATCGTCGGTACAAGTACCTCCATTTTCGCATGGACCTGAGCTACATTCATCAATATCTGCAATGTAAACACACACAAAACCATGAGAAATATTGCATGTAAGAAATTACATTTTAGTGGAACTATAAGTACTATATTGATGAATTCCGTGAATAGGTTTGACGTGGTATGGTCATGATGATACTATACTTAATAATAGTGTTTATGCATGTGTCACGCCGAAATTAGAGAACATATAATTAAGAGTTGTGGCTCTCTTATCTGTAAATTGTTAAAAAATGCACGCATTAGTACTGTAGTTAAAATATAGCTTCAACTACAAGGTTGCGATCTCATTCCTTGCCGTCTATGGGAGTAAGGACTCTCAGCTATGAGGTACGTGACATTTCTCACACCGGAATTCCGTGTACAAATTATGGGATAATTTCTATTATTTGTATGAGCCCAGATATCAAGAAAATGATTGAAATGTAGGTATTTTAGTTTGAAGCTATGTAAGTTTCGGATAAAGATGTACTAACGCAAAATCCTGTGTAATATATGACACTGTTCAAAATTCTAAATATGCATACAACATCTCGTTCCCATCGGCGTTGAATCGGAAGGTATGGATTTCAAAAGGTGTCCTCCCGTCCGTCCAGCTCATGAGTTTGATAATTGGGTGTTCGACAAATTTGGGTGAAATCAAAGTATATACACTTCACAAATAGAGAGGCTTCAATTGCATTCGTGAATATGTGTGTTAATTTATTTTGTAATGAAGTTTTGATAGTAGATATTAAAATAAGCTTACCATTTCCACAAGTGACACCATCCCATCCTGACACACAGGCACAAGTATAGCCATTAACATCGTCGGTACAAGTACCTCCATTTTCGCATGGACCTGAGCTACATTCATCAATATCTGCAATGTAAACACACACAAAACCATGAGAAATATTGCATGTAAGAAATTACATTTTAGTGGAACTATAAGTACTATATTGATGAATTCAGTGAATAGGTTTGACGTGGTATGGTCATGATGATACTATACTTAATAATAGTGTTTATGCATGTGTCACGCCGAAATTAGAGAACATATAATTAAGAGTTGTGGCTCTCTTATCTGTAAATTGTTAAAAAATGCACGCATGAGTACTGTAGTTAAAATATAGCTTCAACTACAAGGTTGCGATCTCATTCCTTGCCGTCTATGGGAGTAAGGACTCTCAGCTATGAGGTACGTGACATTTCTCACACCGGAATTCCGTGTACAAATTATGGGATAATTTCTATTATTTGTATGAGCCCAGATATCAAGAAAATGATTGAAATGTAGGTATTTTAGTTTGAAGCTATGTAAGTTTCGGATAAAGATGTACTAACGCAAAATCCTGTGTAATATATGACACTGTTCAAAATTCTAAATATGCATACAATAAAACATCTCGTTCCCATCGGCGTTGAATCGGAAGGTATGGATTTCAAAAGGTGTCCTCCCGTCCGTCCAGCTCATGAGTTTGGTAATTGGGTGTTCGACAAATTTGGGTGAAATCAAAGTATATACACTTCACAAATAGAGAGGCTTCAATTGCATTGGTGAATATATGTGTTAATTTAATATGTAATGAAGTTTTGATAGTAGATATTAAAATAAGCTTACCATTTCCACAAGTGACACCATCCCATCCTGACACACAGGCACAAGTATAGCCATTAACATCGTCGGTACAAGTACCTCCATTTTCGCATGGACCTGAGCTACATTCATCAATATCTGCAATGTAAACACACACAAAACCATGAGAAATATTGCATGTAAGAAATTACATTTTAGTGGAACTATAAGTACTATATTGATGAATTCAGTGAATAGGTTTGACGTGGTATGGTCATGATGATACTATACTTAATAATAGTGTTTATGCATGTGTCACGCCGAAATTAGAGAACATATAATTAAGAGTTGTGGCTCTCTTATCTGTAAATTGTTAAAAAATGCACGCATTAGTACTGTAGTTAAAATATAGCTTCAACTACAAGGTTGCGATCTCATTCCTTGCCGTCTATGGGAGTAAGGACTCTCATCTATGAGGTACGTGACATTTCTCACACCGGAATTCCGTGTACAAATTATGGGATAATTTCTATTATTTGTATGAGCCCAGATATCAAGAAAATGATTGAAATGTAGGTATTTTAGTTTGAAGCTATTTAAGTTTCGGATAAAGATGTACTAACGCAAAATCCTGTGTAATATATGACACTGTTCAAAATTCTAAATATGCATACAATAAAACATCTCGTTCCCATCGGCGTTGAATCGGAAGGTATGGATTTCAAAAGGTGTCCTCCCGTCCGTCCAGCTCATGAGTTTGATAATTGGGTGTTCGACAAATTTGGGTGAAATCAAAGTATATACACTTCACAAATAGAGAGGCTTCAATTGCATTCGTGAATATGTGTGTTAATTTAATATGTAATGAAGTTTTGATAGTAGATATTAAAATAAGCTTACCATTTCCACAAGTGACACCATCCCATCCTGACACACAGGCACAAGTATAGCCATTAACATCGTCGGTACAAGTACCTCCATTTTCGCATGGACCTGAGCTACATTCATCAATATCTGCAATGTAAACACACACAAAACCATGAGAAATATTGCATGTAAGAAATTACATTTTAGTGGAACTATAAGTACTATATTGATGAATTCAGTGAATAGGTTTGACGTGGTATGGTCATGATGATACTATACTTAATAATAGTGTTTATGCATGTGTCACGCCGAAATTAGAGAACATATAATTAAGAGTTGTGGCTCTCTTATCTGTAAATTGTTAAAAAATGCACGCATTAGTACTGTAGTTAAAATATAGCTTCAACTACAAGGTTGCGATCTCATTCCTTGCCGTCTATGGGAGTAAGGACTCTCATCTATGAGGTACGTGACATTTCTCACACCGGAATTCCGTGTACAAATTATGGGATAATTTCTATTATTTGTATGAGCCCAGATATCAAGAAAATGATTGAAATGTAGGTATTTTAGTTTGAAGCTATTTAAGTTTCGGATAAAGATGTACTAACGCAAAATCCTGTGTAATATATGACACTGTTCAAAATTCTAAATATGCATACAATAAAACATCTCGTTCCCATCGGCGTTGAATCGGAAGGTATGGATTTCAAAAGGTGTCCTCCCGTCCGTCCAGCTCATGAGTTTGATAATTGGGTGTTCGACAAATTTGGGTGAAATCAAAGTATATACACTTCACAAATAGAGAGGCTTCAATTGCATTCGTGAATATGTGTGTTAATTTAATATGTAATGAAGTTTTGATAGTAGATATTAAAATAAGCTTACCATTTCCACAAGTGACACCATCCCATCCTGACACACAGGCACAAGTATAGCCATTAACATCGTCGGTACAAGTACCTCCATTTTCGCATGGACCTGAGCTACATTCATCAATATCTGCAATGTAAACACACACAAAACCATGAGAAATATTGCATGTAAGAAATTACATTTTAGTGGAACTATAAGTACTATATTGATGAATTCAGTGAATAGGTTTGACGTGGTATGGTCATGATGATACTATACTTAATAATAGTGTTTATGCATGTGTCACGCCGAAATTAGAGAACATATAATTAAGAGTTGTGGCTCTCTTATCTGTAAATTGTTAAAAAATGCACGCATTAGTACTGTAGTTAAAATATAGCTTCAACTACAAGGTTGCGATCTCATTCCTTGCCGTCTATGGGAGTAAGGACTCTCAGCTATGAGGTACGTGACATTTCTCACACCGGAATTCCGTGTACAAATTATGGGATAATTTCTATTATTTGTATGAGCCCAGATATCAAGAAAATGATTGAAATGTAGGTATTTTAGTTTGAAGCTATGTAAGTTTCGGATAAAGATGTACTAACGCAAAATCCTGTGTAATATATGACACTGTTCAAAATTCTAAATATGCATACAATAAAACATCTCGTTCCCATCGGCGTTGAATCGGAAGGTATGGATTTCAAAAGGTGTCCTCCCGTCCGTCCAGCTCATGAGTTTGATAATTGGGTGTTCGACAAATTTGGGTGAAATCAAAGTATATACACTTCACAAATAGAGAGGCTTCAATTGCATTCGTGAATATGTGTGTTAATTTAATATGTAATGAAGTTTTGATAGTAGATATTAAAATAAGCTTACCATTTCCACAAGTGACACCATCCCATCCTGACACACAGGCACAAGTATAGCCATTAACATCGTCGGTACAAGTACCTCCATTTTCGCATGGACCTGAGCTACATTCATCAATATCTGCAATGTAAACACACACAAAACCATGAGAAATATTGCATGTAAGAAATTACATTTTAGTGGAACTATAAGTACTATATTGATGAATTCAGTGAATAGGTTTGACGTGGTATGGTCATGATGATACTATACTTAATAATAGTGTTTATGCATGTGTCACGCCGAAATTAGAGAACATATAATTAAGAGTTGTGGCTCTCTTATCTGTAAATTGTTAAAAAATGCACGCATGAGTACTGTAGTTAAAATATAGCTTCAACTACAAGGTTGCGATCTCATTCCTTGCCGTCTATGGGAGTAAGGACTCTCAGCTATGAGGTACGTGACATTTCTCACACCGGAATTCCGTGTACAAATTATGGGATAATTTCTATTATTTGTATGAGCCCAGATATCAAGAAAATGATTGAAATGTAGGTATTTTAGTTTGAAGCTATGTAAGTTTCGGATAAAGATGTACTAACGCAAAATCCTGTGTAATATATGACACTGTTCAAAATTCTAAATATGCATACAATAAAACATCTCGTTCCCATCGGCGTTGAATCGGAAGGTATGGATTTCAAAAGGTGTCCTCCCGTCCGTCCAGCTCATGAGTTTGATAATTGGGTGTTCGACAAATTTGGGTGAAATCAAAGTATATACACTTCACAAATAGAGAGGCTTCAATTGCATTCGTGAATATGTGTGTTAATTTAATATGTAATGAAGTTTTGATAGTAGATATTAAAATAAGCTTACCATTTCCACAAGTGACACCATCCCATCCTGACACACAGGCACAAGTATAGCCATTAACATCGTCGGTACAAGTACCTCCATTTTCGCATGGACCTGAGCTACATTCATCAATATCTGCAATGTAAACACAAACAAAACCATGAGAAATATTGCATGTAAGAAATTACATTTTAGTGGAACTATAAGTATTATATTGATGAATTCAGTGAATAGGTTTGACGTGGTATGGTCATGATGATACTATACTTAATAATAGTGTTTATGCATGTGTCACGCCGAAATTAGAGAACATATAATTAAGAGTTGTGGCTCTCTTATCTGTAAATTGTTAAAAAATGCACGCATTAGTACTGTAGTTAAAGTATAGCTTCAACTACAAGGTTGCGATCTCATTCCTTGCCGTCTATGGGAGTAAGGACTCTCAGCTATGAGGTACGTGACATTTCTCACACCGGAATTCCGTGTACAAATTATGGGATAATTTCTATTATTTGTATGAGCCCAGATATCAAGAAAATGATTGAAATGTAGGTATTTTAGTTTGAAGCTATGTAAGTTTCGGATAAAGATGTACTAACGCAAAATCCTGTGTAATATATGACACTGTTCAAAATTCTAAATATGCATACAATAAAACATCTCGTTCCCATCGGCGTTGAATCGGAAGGTATGGATTTCAAAAGGTGTCCTCCCGTCCGTCCAGCTCATGAGTTTGATAATTGGGTGTTCGACAAATTTGGGTGAAATCAAAGTATATACACTTCACAAATAGAGAGGCTTCAATTGCATTCGTGAATATGTGTGTTAATTTAATATGTAATGAAGTTTTGATAGTAGATATTAAAATAAGCTTACCATTTCCACAAGTGACACCATCCCATCCTGACACACAGGCACAAGTATAGCCATTAACATCGTCGGTACAAGTACCTCCATTTTCGCATGGACCTGAGCTACATTCATCAATATCTGCAATGTAAACACACACAAAACCATGAGAAATATTGCATGTAAGAAATTACATTTTAGTGGAACTATAAGTACTATATTGATGAATTCAGTGAATAGGTTTGACGTGGTATGGTCATGATGATACTATACTTAATAATAGTGTTTATGCATGTGTCACGCCGAAATTAGAGAACATATAATTAAGGGTTGTGGCTCTCTTATCTGTAAATTGTTAAAAAATGCAAGCATTAGTACTGTAGTTAAAATATAGCTTCAACTACAAGGTTGCGATCTCATTCCTTGCCGTCTATGGGAGTAAGGACTCTCAGCTATGAGGTACGTGACATTTCTCACACCGGAATTCCGTGTACAAATTATGGGATAATTTCTATTATTTGTATGAGCCCAGATATCAAGAAAATGATTGAAATGTAGGTATTTTAGTTTGAAGCTATGTAAGTTTCGGATAAAGATGTACTAACGCAAAATCCTGTGTAATATATGACACTGTTCAAAATTCTAAATATGCATACAATAAAACATCTCGTTCCCATCGGCGTTGAATCGGAAGGTATGGATTTCAAAAGGTGTCCTCCCGTCCGTCCAGCTCATGAGTTTGATAATTGGGTGTTCGACAAATTTGGGTGAAATCAAAGTATATACACTTCACAAATAGAGAGGCTTCAATTGCATTCGTGAATATGTGTGTTAATTTAATATGTAATGAAGTTTTGATAGTAGATATTAAAATAAGCTTACCATTTCCACAAGTGACACCATCCCATCCTGACACACAGGCACAAGTATAGCCATTTACATCGTCGATACAAGTACCTCCATTTTCGCATGGACCTGAGCTACATTCATCAATATCTGCAATGTAAACACACACAAAACCATGAGAAATATTGCATGTAAGAAATTACATTTTAGTGGAACATATTGATGAACTATATTGATGAATTCAGTGAATAGGTTTGACGTGGTATGGTCATGATGATACTATACTTAATAATAGTGTTTATGCATGTGTCACGCCGAAATTAGAGAACATATAATTAAGGGTTGTGGCTCTCTTATCTGTAAATTGTTAAAAAATGCAAGCATTAGTACTGTAGTTAAAATATAGCTTCAACTACAAGGTTGCGATCTCATTCCTTGCCGTCTATGGGAGTAAGGACTCTCAGCTATGAGGTACGTGACATTTCTCACACCGGAATTCCGTGTACAATTTATGGGATAATTTCTATTATTTGTATGAGCCCAGATATCAAGAAAATGATTGAAATGTAGGTATTTTAGTTTGAAGCTATGTAAGTTTCGGATAAAGATGTACTAACGCAAAATCCTGTGTAATATATGACACTGTTCAAAATTCTAAATATGCATACAATAAAACATCTCGTTCCCATCGGCGTTGAATCGGAAGGTATGGATTTCAAAAGGTGTCCTCCCGTCCGTCCAGCTCATGAGTTTGATAATTGGGTGTTCGACAAATTTGGGTGAAATCAAAGTATATACACTTCACAAATAGAGAGGCTTCAATTGCATTCGTGAATATGTGTGTTAATTTAATATGTAATGAAGTTTTGATAGTAGATATTAAAATAAGCTTACCATTTCCACAAGTGACACCATCCCATCCTGACACACAGGCACAAGTATAGCCATTAACATCGTCGGTACAAGTACCTCCATTTTCGCATGGACCTGAGCTACATTCATCAATATCTGCAATTTAAACACACACAAAACCATGTGAAATATTGCATGTAAGAAATTACATTTTAGTGGAACTATAAGTACTATATTGATGAATTCAGTGAATAGGTTTGACGTGGTATGGTCATGATGATACTATACTTAATAATAGTGTTTATGCATGTGTCACGCCGAAATTAGAGAACATATAATTAAGGGTTGTGGCTCTCTTATCTGTAAATTGTTAAAAAATGCAAGCATTAGTACTGTAGTTAAAATATAGCTTCAACTACAAGGTTGCGATCTCATTCCTTGCCGTCTATGGGAGTAAGGACTCTCAGCTATGAGGTACGTGACATTTCTCACACCGGAATTCCGTGTACAAATTATGGGATAATTTCTATTATTTGTATGAGCCCAGATATCAAGAAAATGATTGAAATGTAGGTATTTTAGTTTGAAGCTATGTAAGTTTCGGATAAAGATGTACTAACGCAAAATCCTGTGTAATATATGACACTGTTCAAAATTCTAAATATGCATACAATAAAACATCTCGTTCCCATCGGCGTTGAATCGGAAGGTATGGATTTCAAAAGGTGTCCTCCCGTCCGTCCAGCTCATGAGTTTGATAATTGGGTGTTCGACAAATTTGGGTGAAATCAAAGTATATACACTTCACAAATAGAGAGGCTTCAATTGCATTCGTGAATATGTGTGTTAATTTAATATGTAATGAAGTTTTGATAGTAGATATTAAAATAAGCTTACCATTTCCACAAGTGACACCATCCCATCCTGACACACAGGCACAAGTATAGCCATTTACATCGTCGGTACAAGTACCTCCATTTTCGCATGGACCTGAGCTACATTCATCAATATCTGCAATGTAAACACACACAAAACCATGAGAAATATTGCATGTAAGAAATTACATTTTAGTGGAACTATAAGTACTATATTGATGAATTCAGTGAATAGGTTTGACGTGGTATGGTCATGATGATACTATACTTAATAATAGTGTTTATGCATGTGTCACGCCGAAATTAGAGAACATATAATTAAGGGTTGTGGCTCTCTTATCTGTAAATTGTTAAAAAATGCAAGCATTAGTACTGTAGTTAAAATATAGCTTCAACTACAAGGTTGCGATCTCATTCCTTGCCGTCTATGGGAGTAAGGACTCTCAGCTATGAGGTACGTGACATTTCTCACACCGGAATTCCGTGTACAAATTATGGGATAATTTCTATTATTTGTATGAGCCCAGATATCAAGAAAATGATTGAAATGTAGGTATTTTAGTTTGAAGCTATGTAAGTTTCGGATAAAGATGTACTAACGCAAAATCCTGTGTAATATATGACACTGTTCAAAATTCTAAATATGCATACAATAAAACATCTCGTTCCCATCGGCGTTGAATCGGAAGGTATGGATTTCAAATTCAAAAGGTGTCCTCCCGTCCGTCCAGCTCATGAGTTTGATAATTGGGTGTTCGACAAATTTGGGTGAAATCAAAGTATATACACTTCACAAATAGAGAGGCTTCAATTGCATTCGTGAATATGTGTGTTAATTTAATATGTAATGAAGTTTTGATAGTAGATATTAAAATAAGCTTACCATTTCCACAAGTGACACCATCCCATCCTGACACACAGGCACAAGTATAGCCATTTACATCGTCGGTACAAGTACCTCCATTTTCGCATGGACCTGAGCTACATTCATCAATATCTGCAATGTAAACACACACAAAACCATGAGAAATATTGCATGTAAGAAATTACATTTTAGTGGAACTATAAGTATTATATTGATGAATTCAGTGAATAGGTTTGACGTGGTATGGTCATGATGATACTATACTTAATAATAGTGTTTATGCATGTGTCACGCCGAAATTAGAGAACATATAATTAAGAGTTGTGGCTCTCTTATCTGTAAATTGTTAAAAAATGCACGCATTAGTACTGTAGTTAAAATATAGCTTCAACTACAAGGTTGCGATCTCATTCCTTGCCGTCTATGGGAGTAAGGACTCTCAGCTATGAGGTACGTGACATTTCTCACACCGGAATTCCGTGTACAAATTATGGGATAATTTCTATTATTTGTATGAGCCCAGATATCAAGAAAATGATTGAAATGTAGGTATTTTAGTTTGAAGCTATGTAAGTTTCGGATAAAGATGTACTAACGCAAAATCCTGTGTAATATATGACACTGTTCAAAATTCTAAATATGCATACAATAAAACATCTCGTTCCCATCGGCGTTGAATCGGAAGGTATGGATTTCAAATTCAAAAGGTGTCCTCCCGTCCGTCCAGCTCATGAGTTTGATAATTGGGTGTTCGACAAATTTGGGTGAAATCAAAGTATATACACTTCACAAATAGAGAGGCTTCAATTGCATTCGTGAATATGTGTGTTAATTTAATATGTAATGAAGTTTTGATAGTAGATATTAAAATAAGCTTACCATTTCCACAAGTGACACCATCCCATCCTGACACACAGGCACAAGTATAGCCATTTACATCGTCGGTACAAGTACCTCCATTTTCGCATGGACCTGAGCTACATTCATCAATATCTGCAATGTAAACACACACAAAACCATGAGAAATATTGCATGTAAGAAATTACATTTTAGTGGAACTATAAGTACTATATTGATGAATTCAGTGAATAGGTTTGACGTGGTATGGTCATGATGATACTATACTTAATAATAGTGTTTATGCATGTGTCACGCCGAAATTAGAGAACATATAATTAAGAGTTGTGGCTCTCTTATCTGTAAATTGTTAAAAAATGCACGCATTAGTACTGTAGTTAAAATATAGCTTCAACTACAAGGTTGCGATCTCATTCCTTGCCGTCTATGGGAGTAAGGACTCTCAGCTATGAGGTACGTGACATTTCTCACACCGGAATTCCGTGTACAAATTATGGGATAATTTCTATTATTTGTATGAGCCCAGATATCAAGAAAATGATTGAAATGTAGGTATTTTAGTTTGAAGCTATGTAAGTTTCGGATAAAGATGTACTAACACAAAATCCTGTGTAATATATGACACTGTTCAAAATTCTAAATATGCATACAATAAAACATCTCGTTCCCATCGGCGTTGAATCGGAAGGTATGGATTTCAAAAGGTGTCCTCCCGTCCGTCCAGCTCATGAGTTTGATAATTGGGTGTTCGACAAATTTGGGTGAAATCAAAGTATATACACTTCACAAATAGAGAGGCTTCAATTGCATTGGTGAATATATGTGTTAATTTAATATGTAATGAAGTTTTGATAGTAGATATTAAAATAAGCTTACCATTTCCACAAGTGACACCATCCCATCCTGACACACAGGCACAAGTATAGCCATTAACATCGTCGGTACAAGTACCTCCATTTTCGCATGGACCTGAGCTACATTCATCAATATCTGCAATGTAAACACACACAAAACCATGAGAAATATTGCATGTAAGAAATTACATTTTAGTGGAACTATAAGTACTATATTGATGAATTCAGTGAATAGGTTTGACGTGGTATGGTCATCTCAGTTCTGCCATGCTTCTCAAAAATTCTTGAACGCCTAATCTACAACCGTCTTTATGATTTCCTTTCCTCATACGATCTCCTTCACGACAACCAGTATGGGTTCAGGAAAAACCACTCAACCGATCTAGCACTTGTTGACATTTATAACAAACTTTCTTCGGCTCTCTCCAAAAAACATCACACGATTGGCCTATTTCTAGACCTGTCAAAGGCTTTCGACACTATTGACCACTCAATCCTTCTCTCTAAACTAAATCACTACGGTATCCGAGGTACGCCGCTAGCCTTGCTCTCTAACTATCTTCATAATCGAAAGCAGTTTACGTCCTTTAACTCGCACTCTTCAAATCTCCTACCTGTTCAATGCGGCGTGCCCCAAGGCTCTATACTCGGACCCCTTCTATTCCTGATCTATGTGAATGACATTCCAAATGCTTCAAAGAAATTATCATATGTTCTTTTCGCTGATGACACCAACATTTTTATGTCACACCCAATAGAGAGGCTTCAATTGCATTCGTGAATATGTGTGTTAATTTAATATGTAATGAAGTTTTGATAGTAGATATTAAAATAAGCTTACCATTTCCACAAGTGACACCATCCCATCCTGACACACAGGCACAAGTATAGCCATTAACATCGTCGGTACAAGTACCTCCATTTTCGCATGGACCTGAGCTACATTCATCAATATCTGCAATGTAAACACACACAAAACCATGAGAAATATTTCATGTAAGAAATTACATTTTAGTGGAACTATAAGTACTATATTGATGAATTCAGTGAATAGGTTTGACGTGGTATGGTCATGATGATACTATACTTAATAATAGTGTCTATGCATGTGTCACGCCGAAATTAGAGAACATATAATTAAGAGTTGTGGCTCTCTTATCTGTAAATTGTTAAAAAGTGCACGCATTAGTACTGTAGTTAAAATATAGCTTAAACTACAAGGTTGCGATCTCATTCCTTGCCGTCTATGGGAGTAAGGACTCTCAGCTATGAGGTACGTGACATTTCTCACACCGGAATTCCGTGTACAAATTATGGGATAATTTCTATTATTTGTATGAGCCCAGATATCAAGAAAATGATTGAAATGTAGGTATTTTAGTTTGAAGCTATGTAAGTTTCGGATAAAGATGTACTAACGCAAAATCCTGTGTAATATATGACACTGTTCAAAATTCTAAATATGCATACAATAAAACATCTCGTTCCCATCGGCGTTGAATCGGAAGGTATGGATTTCAAAAGGTGTCCTCCCGTCCGTCCAGCTCATGAGTTTGATAATTGGGTGTTCGACAAATTTGGGTGAAATCAAAGTATATACACTTCACAAATAGAGAGGCTTCAATTGCATTCGTGAATATGTGTGTTAATTTAATATGTAATGAAGTTTTGATAGTAGATATTAAAATAAGCTTACCATTTCCACAAGTGACACCATCCCATCCTGACACACAGGCACAAGTATAGCCATTAACATCGTCGGTACAAGTACCTCCATTTTCGCATGGACCTGAGCTACATTCATCAATATCTGCAATGTAAACACACACAAAACCATGAGAAATATTGCATGTAAGAAATTACATTTTAGTGGAACTATAAGTACTATATTGATGAATTCAGTGAATAGGTTTGACGTGGTATGGTCATGATGATACTATACTTAATAATAGTGTTTATGCATGTGTCACGCCGAAATTAGAGAACATATAATTAAGAGTTGTGGCTCTCTTATCTGTAAATTGTTTAAAAATGCACGCATTAGTACTGTAGTTAAAGTATAGCTTCAACTACAAGGTTGCGATCTCATTCCTTGCCGTCTATGGGAGTAAGGACTCTCAGCTATGAGGTACGTGACATTTCTCACACCGGAATTCCGTGTACAAATTATGGGATAATTTCTATTATTTGTATGAGCCCAGATATCAAGAAAATGATTGAAATGTAGGTATTTTAGTTTGAAGCTATGTAAAATTCGGATAAAGATGTACTAACGCAAAATCCTGTGTAATATATGACACTGTTCAAAATTCTAAATATTCATACAATAAAACATCTCGTTCCCATCGGCGTTGAATCGGAAGGTATGGATTTCAAAAGGTGTCCTCCCGTCCGTCCAGCTCATGAGTTTGATAATTGGGTGTTCGACAAATTTGGGTGAAATCAAAGTATATACACTTCACAAATAGAGAGGCTTCAATTGCATTCGTGAATATGTGTGTTAATTTAATATGTAATGAAGTTTTGATAGTAGATATTAAAATAAGCTTACCATTTCCACAAGTGACACCATCCCATCCTGACACACAGGCACAAGTATAGCCATTAACATCGTCGGTACAAGTACCTCCATTTTCGCATGGACCTGAGCTACATTCATCAATATCTGCAATGTAAACACACACAAAACCATGAGAAATATTGCATGTAAGAAATTACATTTTAGTGGAACTATAAGTACTATATTGATGAATTCAGTGAATAGGTTTGACGTGGTATGGTCATGATGATACTATACTTAATAATAGTGTTTATGCATGTGTCACGCCGAAATTAGAGAACATATAATTAAGAGTTGTGGCTCTCTTATCTGTAAATTGTTAAAAAATGCACGCATTAGTACTGTAGTTAAAATATAGCTTCAACTACAAGGTTGCGATCTCATTCCTTGCCGTCTATGGGAGTAAGGACTCTCAGCTATGAGGTACGTGACATTTCTCACACCGGAATTCCGTGTACAAATTATGGGATAATTTCTATTATTTGTATGAGCCCAGATATCAAGAAAATGATTGAAATGTAGGTATTTTAGTTTGAAGCTATGTAAGTTTCGGATAAAGATGTACTAACGCAAAATCCTGTGTAATATATGACACTGTTCAAAATTCTAAATATGCATACAATAAAACATCTCGTTCCCATCGGCGTTGAATCGGAAGGTATGGATTTCAAATTCAAAAGGTGTCCTCCCGTCCGTCCAGCTCATGAGTTTGATAATTGGGTGTTCGACAAATTTGGGTGAAATCAAAGTATATACACTTCACAAATAGAGAGGCTTCAATTGCATTCGTGAATATGTGTGTTAATTTAATATGTAATGAAGTTTTGATAGTAGATATTAAAATAAGCTTACCATTTCCACAAGTGACACCATCCCATCCTGACACACAGGCACAAGTATAGCCATTTACATCGTCGGTACAAGTACCTCCATTTTCGCATGGACCTGAGCTACATTCATCAATATCTGCAATGTAAACACACACAAAACCATGAGAAATATTGCATGTAAGAAATTACATTTTAGTGGAACTATAAGTACTATATTGATGAATTCAGTGAATAGGTTTGACGTGGTATGGTCATGATGATACTATACTTAATAATAGTGTTTATGCATGTGTCACGCCGAAATTAGAGAACATATAATTAAGAGTTGTGGCTCTCTTATCTGTAAATTGTTAAAAAATGCACGCATTAGTACTGTAGTTAAAATATAGCTTCAACTACAAGGTTGCGATCTCATTCCTTGCCGTCTATGGGAGTAAGGACTCTCAGCTATGAGGTACGTGACATTTCTCACACCGGAATTCCGTGTACAAATTATGGGATAATTTCTATTATTTGTATGAGCCCAGATATCAAGAAAATGATTGAAATGTAGGTATTTTAGTTTGAAGCTATGTAAGTTTCGGATAAAGATGTACTAACGCAAAATCCTGTGTAATATATGACACTGTTCAAAATTCTAAATATGCATACAATAAAACATCTCGTTCCCATCGGCGTTGAATCGGAAGGTATGGATTTCAAATTCAAAAGGTGTCCTCCCGTCCGTCCAGCTCATGAGTTTGATAATTGGGTGTTCGACAAATTTGGGTGAAATCAAAGTATATACACTTCACAAATAGAGAGGCTTCAATTGCATTCGTGAATATGTGTGTTAATTTAATATGTAATGAAGTTTTGATAGTAGATATTAAAATAAGCTTACCATTTCCACAAGTGACACCATCCCATCCTGACACACAGGCACAAGTATAGCCATTTACATCGTCGGTACAAGTACCTCCATTTTCGCATGGACCTGAGCTACATTCATCAATATCTGCAATGTAAACACACACAAAACCATGAGAAATATTGCATGTAAGAAATTACATTTTAGTGGAACTATAAGTACTATATTGATGAATTCAGTGAATAGGTTTGACGTGGTATGGTCATGATGATACTATACTTAATAATAGTGTTTATGCAAGTGTCACGCCGAAATTAGAGAACATATAATTAAGAGTTGTGGCTCTCTTATCTGTAAATTGTTAAAAAATGCACGCATTAGTACTGTAGTTAAAATATAGCTTCAACTACAAGGTTGCGATCTCATTCCTTGCCGTCTATGGGAGTAAGGACTCTCAGCTATGAGGTACGTGACATTTCTCACACCGGAATTCCGTGTACAAATTATGGGATAATTTCTATTATTTGTATGAGCCCAGATATCAAGAAAATGATTGAAATGTAGGTATTTTAGTTTGAAGCTATGTAAGTTTCGGATAAAGATGTACTAACGCAAAATCCTGTGTAATATATGACACTGTTCAAAATTCTAAATATGCATACAATAAAACATCTCGTTCCCATCGGCGTTGAATCGGAAG
This sequence comes from Ophiura sarsii, assembly GCA_035610835.1. Lineage (NCBI taxonomy): Eukaryota > Metazoa > Echinodermata > Ophiuroidea > Amphilepidida > Ophiuridae > Ophiura > Ophiura sarsii. The sequence goes on along the minus strand of CM069459.1, from coordinate 29,850,811 downwards.
GTATGGATTTCAAAAGGTGTCCTCCCGTCCGTCCAGCTCATGAGTTTGATAATTGGGTGTTCGACAAATTTGGGTGAAATCAAAGTATATACACTTCACAAATAGAGAGGCTTCAATTGCATTGGTGAATATATGTGTTAATTTAATATGTAATGAAGTTTTGATAGTAGATATTAAAATAAGCTTACCATTTCCACAAGTGACACCATCCCATCCTGACACACAGGCACAAGTATAGCCATTAACATCGTCGGTACAAGTACCTCCATTTTCGCATGGACCTGAGCTACATTCATCAATATCTGCATTGTAAACACACACAAAACCATGAGAAATATTGCATGTAAGAAATTGCATTTTAGTGGAACTATAAGTACTATATTGATGAATTCAGTGAATAGGTTTGACGTGGTATGGTCATCTCAGTTCTGCCATGCTTCTCAAAAATTCTTGAACGCCTAATCTACAACCGTCTTTATGATTTCCTTTCCTCATACGATCTCCTTCACGACAACCAGTATGGGTTCAGGAAAAACCACTCAACCGATCTAGCACTTGTTGACATTTATAACAAACTTTCTTCGGCTCTCTCCAAAAAACATCACACGATTGGCCTATTTCTAGACCTGTCAAAGGCTTTCGACACTATTGACCACTCAATCCTTCTCTCTAAACTAAATCACTACGGTATCCGAGGTACGCCGCTAGCCTTGCTCTCTAACTATCTTCATAATCGAAAGCAGTTTACGTCCTTTAACTCGCACTCTTCAAATCTCCTACCTGTTCAATGCGGCGTGCCCCAAGGCTCTATACTCGGACCCCTTCTATTCCTGATCTATGTGAATGACATTCCAAATGCTTCAAAGAAATTATCATATGTTCTTTTCGCTGATGACACCAACATTTTTATGTCACACCCAATAGAGAGGCTTCAATTGCATTCGTGAATATGTGTGTTAATTTAATATGTAATGAAGTTTTGATAGTAGATATTAAAATAAGCTTACCATTTCCACAAGTGACACCATCCCATCCTGACACACAGGCACAAGTATAGCCATTAACATCGTCGGTACAAGTACCTCCATTTTCGCATGGACCTGAGCTACATTCATCAATATCTGCAATGTAAACACACACAAAACCATGAGAAATATTTCATGTAAGAAATTACATTTTAGTGGAACTATAAGTACTATATTGATGAATTCAGTGAATAGGTTTGACGTGGTATGGTCATGATGATACTATACTTAATAATAGTGTCTATGCATGTGTCAAGACGAAATTAGAGAACATATAATTAAGAGTTGTGGCTCTCTTATCTGTAAATTGTTAAAAAGTGCACGCATTAGTACTGTAGTTAAAATATAGCTTAAACTACAAGGTTGCGATCTCATTCCTTGCCGTCTATGGGAGTAAGGACTCTCAGCTATGAGGTACGTGACATTTCTCACACCGGAATTCCGTGTACAAATTATGGGATAATTTCTATTATTTGTATGAGCCCAGATATCAAGAAAATGATTGAAATGTAGGTATTTTAGTTTGAAGCTATGTAAGTTTCGGATAAAGATGTACTAACGCAAAATCCTGTGTAATATATGACACTGTTCAAAATTCTAAATATGCATACAATAAAACATCTCGTTCCCATCGGCGTTGAATCGGAAGGTATGGATTTCAAAAGGTGTCCTCCCGTCCGTCCAGCTCATGAGTTTGATAATTGGGTGTTCGACAAATTTGGGTGAAATCAAAGTATATACACTTCACAAATAGAGAGGCTTCAATTGCATTCGTGAATATGTGTGTTAATTTAATATGTAATGAAGTTTTGATAGTAGATATTAAAATAAGCTTACCATTTCCACAAGTGACACCATCCCATCCTGACACACAGGCACAGGTATAGCCATTAACATCGTCGGTACAAGTACCTCCATTTTCGCATGGACCTGAGCTACATTCATCAATATCTGCAATGTAAACACACACAAAACCATGAGAAATATTGCATGTAAGAAATTACATTTTAGTGGAACTATAAGTACTATATTGATGAATTCAGTGAATAGGTTTGACGTGGTATGGTCATGATGATACTATACTTAATAATAGTGTTTATGCATGTGTCACGCCGAAATTAGAGAACATATAATTAAGAGTTGTGGCTCTCTTATCTGTAAATTGTTAAAAAATGCACGCATTAGTACTGTAGTTAAAATATAGCTTCAACTACAAGGTTGCGATCTCATTCCTTGCCGTCTATGAGAGTAAGGACTCTCATCTATGAGGTACGTGACATTTCTCACACCGGAATTCCGTGTACAAATTATGGGATAATTTCTATTATTTGTATGAGCCCAGATATCAAGAAAATGATTGAAATGTAGGTATTTTAGTTTGAAGCTATTTAAGTTTCGGATAAAGATGTACTAACGCAAAATCCTGTGTAATATATGACACTGTTCAAAATTCTAAATATGCATACAATAAAACATCTCGTTCCCATCGGCGTTGAATCGGAAGGTATGGATTTCAAAAGGTGTCCTCCCGTCCGTCCAGCTCATGAGTTTGATAATTGGGTGTTCGACAAATTTGGGTGAAATCAAAGTATATACACTTCACAAATAGAGAGGCTTCAATTGCATTCGTGAATATGTGTGTTAATTTAATATGTAATGAAGTTTTGATAGTAGATATTAAAATAAGCTTACCATTTCCACAAGTGACACCATCCCATCCTGACACACAGGCACAAGTATAGCCATTAACATCGTCGGTACAAGTACCTCCATTTTCGCATGGACCTGAGCTACATTCATCAATATCTGCAATGTAAACACACACAAAACCATGAGAAATATTGCATGTAAGAAATTACATTTTAGTGGAACTATAAGTACTATATTGATGAATTCAGTGAATATGTTTGACGTGGTATGGTCATGATGATACTATACTTAATAATAGTGTTTATGCATGTGTCACGCCGAAATTAGAGAACATATAATTAAGAGTTGTGGCTCTCTTATCTGTAAATTGTTAAAAAATGCACGCATTAGTACTGTAGTTAAAATATAGCTTCAACTACAAGGTTGCGATCTCATTCCTTGCCGTCTATGGGAGTAAGGACTCTCAGCTATGAGGTACGTGACATTTCTCACACCGGAATTCCGTGTACAAATTATGGGATAATTTCTATTATTTGTATGAGCCCAGATATCAAGAAAATGATTGAAATGTAGGTATTTTAGTTTGAAGCTATGTAAGTTTCGGATAAAGATGTACTAACGCAAAATCCTGTGTAATATATGACACTGTTCAAAATTCTAAATATGCATACAATAAAACATCTCGTTCCCATCGGCGTTGAATCGGAAGGTATGGATTTCAAAAGGTGTCCTCCCGTCCGTCCAGCTCATGAGTTTGATAATTGGGTGTTCGACAAATTTGGGTGAAATCAAAGTATATACACTTCACAAATAGAGAGGCTTCAATTGCATTCGTGAATATGTGTGTTAATTTAATATGTAATGAAGTTTTGATAGTAGATATTAAAATAAGCTTACCATTTCCACAAGTGACACCATCCCATCCTGACACACAGGCACAAGTATAGCCATTAACATCGTCGGTACAAGTACCTCCATTTTCGCATGGACCTGAGCTACATTCATCAATATCTGCAATGTAAACACACACAAAACCATGAGAAATATTGCATGTAAGAAATTACATTTTAGTGGAACTATAAGTACTATATTGATGAATTCAGTGAATAGGTTTGACGTGGTATGGTCATGATGATACTATACTTAATAATAGTGTTTATGCATGTGTCACGCCGAAATTAGAGAACATATAATTAAGAGTTGTGGCTCTCTTATCTGTAAATTGTTAAAAAATGCACGCATGAGTACTGTAGTTAAAATATAGCTTCAACTACAAGGTTGCGATCTCATTCCTTGCCGTCTATGGGAGTAAGGACTCTCAGCTATGAGGTACGTGACATTTCTCACACCGGAATTCCGTGTACAAATTATGGGATAATTTCTATTATTTGTATGAGCCCAGATATCAAGAAAATGATTGAAATGTAGGTATTTTAGTTTGAAGCTATGTAAGTTTCGGATAAAGATGTACTAACGCAAAATCCTGTGTAATATATGACACTGTTCAAAATTCTAAATATGCATACAATAAAACATCTCGTTCCCATCGGCGTTGAATCGGAAGGTATGGATTTCAAAAGGTGTCCTCCCGTCCGTCCAGCTCATGAGTTTGATAATTGGGTGTTCGACAAATTTGGGTGAAATCAAAGTATATACACTTCACAAATAGAGAGGCTTCAATTGCATTCGTGAATATGTGTGTTAATTTAATATGTAATGAAGTTTTGATAGTAGATATTAAAATAAGCTTACCATTTCCACAAGTGACACCATCCCATCCTGACACACAGGCACAAGTATAGCCATTAACATCGTCGGTACAAGTACCTCCATTTTCGCATGGACCTGAGCTACATTCATCAATATCTGCAATGTAAACACACACAAAACCATGAGAAATATTGCATGTAAGAAATTACATTTTAGTGGAACTATAAGTACTATATTGATGAATTCAGTGAATAGGTTTGACGTGGTATGGTCATGATGATACTATACTTAATAATAGTGTTTATGCAAGTGTCACGCCGAAATTAGAGAACATATAATTAAGAGTTGTGGCTCTCTTATCTGTAAATTGTTAAAAAAATGCACGCATTAGTACTGTAGTTAAAATATAGCTTCAACTACAAGGTTGCGATCTCATTCCTTGCCGTCTATGGGAGTAAGGACTCTCAGCTATGAGGTACGTGACATTTCTCACACCGGAATTCCGTGTACAAATTATGGGATAATTTCTATTATTTGTATGAGCCCAGATATCAAGAAAATGATTGAAATGTAGGTATTTTAGTTTGAAGCTATGTAAGTTTCGGATAAAGATGTACTAACGCAAAATCCTGTGTAATATATGACACTGTTCAAAATTCTAAATATGCATACAATAAAACATCTCGTTCCCATCGGCGTTGAATCGGAAGGTATGGATTTCAAAAGGTGTCTTCCCGTCCGTCCAGCTCATGAGTTTGATAATTGGGTGTTCGATAAATTTGGGTGAAATCAAAGTATATACACTTCACAAATAGAGAGGCTTCAATTGCATTCGTGAATATGTGTGTTAATTTAATATGTAATGAAGTTTTGATAGTATATATTAAAATAAGCTTACCATTTCCACAAGTGACACCATCCCATCCTGACACACAGGCACAAGTATAGCCATTAACATCGTCGGTACAAGTACCTCCATTTTCGCATGGACCTGAGCTACATTCATCAATATCTGCAATGTAAACACACACAAAACCATGAGAAATATTGCATGTAAGAAATTACATTTTAGTGGAACTATAAGTACTATATTGATGAATTCAGTGAATAGGTTTGACGTGGTATGGTCATGATGATACTATACTTAATAATAGTGTTTATGCATGTGTCACGCCGAAATTAGAGAACATATAATTAAGAGGTCTGGCTCTCTTATCTGTAAATTGTTAAAAAATGCACGCATTAGTACTGTAGTTAAAATATAGCTTCAACTACAAGGTTGCGATCTCATTCCTTGCCGTCTATGGGAGTAAGGACTCTCAGATATGAGGTACGTGACATTTCTCACACCGGAATTCCGTGTACAAATTATGGGATAATTTCTATTATTTGTATGAGCCCAGATATCAAGAAAATGATTGAAATGTAGGTATTTTAGTTTGAAGCTATGTAAGTTTCGGATAAAGATGTACTAACGCAAAATCCTGTGTAATATATGACACTGTTCAAAATTCTAAATATGCATACAATAAAACATCTCGTTCCCATCGGCGTTGAATCGGAAGGTATGGATTTCAAAAGGTGTCCTCCCGTCCGTCCAGCTCATGAGTTTGATAATTGGGTGTTCGACAAATTTGGGTGAAATCAAAGTATATACACTTCACAAATAGAGAGGCTTCAATTGCATTCGTGAATATGTGTGTTAATTTAATATGTAATGAAGTTTTGATAGTAGATATTAAAATAAGCTTACCATTTCCACAAGTGACACCATCCCATCCTGACACACAGGCACAAGTATAGCCATTAACATCGTCGGTACAAGTACCTCCATTTTCGCATGGACCTGAGCTACATTCATCAATATCTGCAATGTAAACACACACAAAACCATGAGAAATATTGCATGTAAGAAATTACATTTTAGTGGAACTATAAGTACTATATTGATGAATTCAGTGAATAGGTTTGACGTGGTATGGTCATGATGATACTATACTTAATAATAGTGTTTATGCATGTGTCACGCCGAAATTAGAGAACATATAATTAAGAGTTGTGGCTCTCTTATCTGTAAATTGTTAAAAAATGCACGCATTAGTACTGTAGTTAAAATATAGCTTCAACTACAAGGTTGCGATCTCATTCCTTGCCGTCTATGGGAGTAAGGACTCTCAGCTATGAGGTACGTGACATTTCTCACACCGGAATTCCGTGTACAAATTATGGGATAATTTCTATTATTTGTATGAGCCCAGATATCAAGAAAATGATTGAAATGTAGGTATTTTAGTTTGAAGCTATGTAAGTTTCGGATAAAGATGTACTAACGCAAAATCCTGTGTAATATATGACACTGTTCAAAATTCTAAATATGCATACAATAAAACATCTCGTTCCCATCGGCGTTGAATCGGAAGGTATGGATTTCAAAAGGTGTCCTCCCGTCCGTCCAGCTCATGAGTTTGATAATTGGGTGTTCGACAAATTTGGGTGAAATCAAAGTATATACACTTCACAAATAGAGAGGCTTCAATTGCATTCGTGAATATGTGTGTTAATTTCATATGTAATGAAGTTTTGATAGTAGATATTAAAATAAGCTTACCATTTCCACAAGTGACACCATCCCATCCTGACACACAGGCACAAGTATAGCCATTAACATCGTCGGTACAAGTACCTCCATTTTCGCATGGACCTGAGCTACATTCATCAATATCTGCAATGTAAACACACACAAAACCATGAGAAATATTGCATGTAAGAAATTACATTTTAGTGGAACTATAAGTACTATATTGATGAATTCAGTGAATAGGTTTGACGTGGTATGGTCATGATGATACTATACTTAATAATAGTGTTTATGCAAGTGTCACGCCGAAATTAGAGAACATATAATTAAGAGTTGTGGCTCTCTTATCTGTAAATTGTTAAAAAAATGCACGCATTAGTACTGTAGTTAAAATATAGCTTCAACTACAAGGTTGCGATCTCATTCCTTGCCGTCTATGGGAGTAAGGACTCTCAGCTATGAGGTACGTGACATTTCTCACACCGGAATTCCGTGTACAAATTATGGGATAATTTCTATTATTTGTATGAGCCCAGATATCAAGAAAATGATTGAAATGTAGGTATTTTAGTTTGAAGCTATGTAAGTTTCGGATAAAGATGTACTAACGCAAAATCCTGTGTAATATATGACACTGTTCAAAATTCTAAATATGCATACAATAAAACATCTCGTTCCCAAGTATATACACTTCACAAATAGAGAGGCTTCAATTGCATTCGTGAATATGTGTGTTAATTTAATATGTAATGAAGTTTTGATAGTAGATATTAAAATAAGCTTACCATTTCCACAAGTGACACCATCCCATCCTGACACACAGGCACAAGTATAGCCATTAACATCGTCGGTACAAGTACCTCCATTTTCGCATGGACCTGAGCTACATTCATCAATATCTGCAATGTAAACACACACAAAACCATGAGAAATATTGCATGTAAGAAATTACATTTTAGTGGAACTATAAGTACTATATTGATGAATTCAGTGAATAGGTTTGACGTGGTATGGTCATGATGATACTATACTTAATAATAGTGTTTATGCATGTGTCACGCCGAAATTAGAGAACATATAATTAAGAGGTCTGGCTCTCTTATCTGTAAATTGTTAAAAAATGCACGCATTAGTACTGTAGTTAAAATATAGCTTCAACTACAAGGTTGCGATCTCATTCCTTGCCGTCTATGGGAGTAAGGACTCTCAGCTATGAGGTACGTGACATTTCTCACACCGGAATTCCGTGTACAAATTATGGGATAATTTCTATTATTTGTATGAGCCCAGATATCAAGAAAATGATTGAAATGTAGGTATTTTAGTTTGAAGCTATGTAAGTTTCGGATAAAGATGTACTAACGCAAAATCCTGTGTAATATATGACACTGTTCAAAATTCTAAATATGCATACAATAAAACATCTCGTTCCCATCGGCGTTGAATCGGAAGGTATGGATTTCAAAAGGTGTCCTCCCGTCCGTCCAGCTCATGAGTTTGATAATTGGGTGTTCGACAAATTTGGGTGAAATCAAAGTATATACACTTCACAAATAGAGAGGCTTCAATTGCATTCGTGAATATGTGTGTTAATTTAATATGTAATGAAGTTTTGATAGTAGATATTAAAATAAGCTTACCATTTCCACAAGTGACACCATCCCATCCTGACACACAGGCACAAGTATAGCCATTAACATCGTCGGTACAAGTACCTCCATTTTCGCATGGACCTGAGCTACATTCATCAATATCTGCAATGTAAACACACACAAAACCATGAGAAATATTGCATGTAAGAAATTACATTTTAGTGGAACTATAAGTACTATATTGATGAATTCAGTGAATAGGTTTGACGTGGTATGGTCATGATGATACTATACTTAATAATAGTGTTTATGCATGTGTCACGCCGAAATTAGAGAACATATAATTAAGAGTTGTGGCTCTCTTATCTGTAAATTGTTAAAAAATGCACGCATTAGTACTGTAGTTAAAATATAGCTTCAACTACAAGGTTGCGATCTCATTCCTTGCCGTCTATGGGAGAAAGGACTCTCAGCTATGAGGTACGTGACATTTTTCACACCGGAATTCCGTGTACAAATTATGGGATAATTTCTATTATTTGTATGAGCCCAGATATCAAGAAAATGATTGAAATGTAGGTATTTTAGTTTGAAGCTATGTAAGTTTCGGATAAAGATGTACTAACGCAAAATCCTGTGTAATATATGACACTGTTCAAAATTCTAAATATGCATACAATAAAACATCTCGTTCCCATCGGCGTTGAATCGGAAGGTATGGATTTCAAAAGGTGTCCTCCCGTCCGTCCAGCTCATGAGTTTGATAATTGGGTGTTCGATAAATTTGGGTGAAATCAAAGTATATACACTTCACAAATAGAGAGGCTTCAATTGCATTCGTGAATATGTGTGTTAATTTAATATGTAATGAAGTTTTGATAGTAGATATTAAAATAAGCTTACCATTTCCACAAGTGACACCATCCCATCCTGACACACAGGCACAAGTATAGCCATTAACATCGTCGGTACAAGTACCTCCATTTTCGCATGGACCTGAGCTACATTCATCAATATCTGCAATGTAAACACACACAAAACCATGAGAAATATTGCATGTAAGAAATTACATTTTAGTGGAACTATAAGTACTATATTGATGAATTCAGTGAATAGGTTTGACGTGGTATGGTCATGATGATACTATACTTAATAATAGTGTTTATGCATGTGTCACGCCGAAATTAGAGAACATATAATTAAGAGTTGTGGCTCTCTTATCTGTAAATTGTTAAAAAATGCACGCATGAGTACTGTAGTTAAAATATAGCTTCAACTACAAGGTTGCGATCTCATTCCTTGCCGTCTATGGGAGTAAGGACTCTCAGCTATGAGGTACGTGACATTTCTCACACCGGAATTCCGTGTACAAATTATGGGATAATTTCTATTATTTGTATGAGCCCAGATATCAAGAAAATGATTGAAATGTAGGTATTTTAGTTTGAAGCTATGTAAGTTTCGGATAAAGATGTACTAACGCAAAATCCTGTGTAATATATGACACTGTTCAAAATTCTAAATATGCATACAATAAAACATCTCGTTCCCATCGGCGTTGAATCGGAAGGTATGGATTTCAAAAGGTGTCCTCCCGTCCGTCCAGCTCATGAGTTTGATAATTGGGTGTTCGACAAATTTGGGTGAAATCAAAGTATATACACTTCACAAATAGAGAGGCTTCAATTGCATTCGTGAATATGTGTGTTAATTTAATATGTAATGAAGTTTTGATAGTAGATATTAAAATAAGCTTACCATTTCCACAAGTGACACCATCCCATCCTGACACACAGGCACAAGTATAGCCATTAACATCGTCGGTACAAGTACCTCCATTTTCGCATGGACCTGAGCTACATTCATCAATATCTGCAATGTAAACACACACAAAACCATGAGAAATATTGCATGTAAGAAATTACATTTTAGTGGAACTATAAGTACTATATTGATGAATTCAGTGAATAGGTTTGACGTGGTATGGTCATGATGATACTATACTTAATAATAGTGTTTATGCATGTGTCACGCCGAAATTAGAGAACATATAATTAAGAGTTGTGGCTCTCTTATCTGTAAATTGTTAAAAAATGCACGCATTAGTACTGTAGTTAAAATATAGCTTCAACTACAAGGTTGCGATCTCATTCCTTGCCGTCTATGGGAGTAAGGACTCTCAGCTATGAGGTACGTGACATTTTTCACACCGGAATTCCGTGTACAAATTATGGGATAATTTCTATTATTTGTATGAGCCCAGATATCAAGAAAATGATTGAAATGTAGGTATTTTAGTTTGAAGCTATGTAAGTTTCGGATAAAGATGTACTAACGCAAAATCCTGTGTAATATATGACACTGTTCAAAATTCTAAATATGCATACAATAAAACATCTCGTTCCCATCGGCGTTGAATCGGAAGGTATGGATTTCAAAAGGTGTCCTCCCGTCCGTCCAGCTCATGAGTTTGATAATTGGGTGTTCGACAAATTTGGGTGAAATCAAAGTATATACACTTCACAAATAGAGAGGCTTCAATTGCATTCGTGAATATGTGTGTTAATTTAATATGTAATGAAGTTTTGATAGTAGATATTAAAATAAGCTTACCATTTCCACAAGTGACACCATCCCATCCTGACACACAGGCACAAGTATAGCCATTAACATCGTCGGTACAAGTACCTCCATTTTCGCATGGACCTGAGCTACATTCATCAATATCTGCAATGTAAACACACACAAAACCATGAGAAATATTGCATGTAAGAAATTACATTTTAGTGGAACTATAAGTACTATATTGATGAATTCAGTGAATAGGTTTGACGTGGTATGGTCATGATGATACTATACTTAATAATAGTGTTTATGCATGTGTCACGCCGAAATCAGAGAACATATAATTAAGAGTTGTGGCTCTCTTATCTGTAAATTGTTAAAAAATGCACGCATTAGTACTGTAGTTAAAATATAGCTTCAACTACAAGGTTGCGATCTCATTCCTTGCCGTCTATGGGAGTAAGGACTCTCAGCTATGAGGTACGTGACATTTCTCACACCGGAATTCCGTGTACAAATTATCGGATAATTTCTATTATTTGTATGGGCACAGATTATCAAGAAAATGAGGGAAATGTAGGTATTCTAGTTTGAAGCTATGTGAGTTTCGGATAAAGATGTACTAGCGCAAAATCCTGAGTAATATATGGCACTGTACAAATTCAAAATATGCACACAATAAAACGTCATTCTCTTTCCCATCGGCGTTGAATTGGAAGGTATAGATTTCGAAAGATGCCCTCCAGTCCGTCACGCTCATGAGTTTGAGTTTCGACAAATTTGGGTGAAATCAAAGTCTATACACTTCACAAAATAGAGAGGCATCAATTGCATTCGTGAATATGTGTGTTAATTTAATATGTAATGAAGTTTTAATAGTAGATAAACAAGCTTACCATTTCCACAAGTGACACCATCCCATCCTGACACACAGGCACAAGTATAACCATTAACTTCGTCGGTACAAGTACCTCCATTTTCGCATGGACTTGAGCTACATTCATCAATATCTGGAATGTAAACACACACAAAACCATGAGAAATATTGCATACAAGAAATTACATTTTAGTGGAACTATAAGTTACTATATTGATGAATTAAGTGCATAGGTTTGACGTGGTATGGTCATGATGATACTATACTTAATAATAGTGTTTATGCATGTGTCACGCCGAATAAGAGAACATATAATTAAGAGTTGTGGCTCTCTTATCCGTAAATTGTTTATAATAATGCACGCATTGGTACTGTAGTTAAAATATAGCTTCGACTACAAGGTTGTGTCTTATTCCTTGCCGTCTATGGGAGTTAGGACTCTCAGCTATAAGGTACGTGACATTTCTCACACCGGAATTCCGTGTACAAATTATGGGATAATTTCTATTATTTGTATGAGCCCAGATATCAAGAAAATGATTGAAATGTAGGTATTTTAGTTTGAAGCTATGTGAGTTTCGGATAAAGATGTACTAACGCAAAATCCTGGGTAATATATGACACTGTTCAAAATTTTAAATATGCATACGATAAAACATCTCGTTCCCATCGGCGTTGAATCGGAAGGTATAGATTTCGAAAGGTGTCCTCCCGTCCGTCAAGCTCATGAGTTTGAGTTTGGGTGTTCGACAAATTTGGGTGAAATCAAAGTCTATACACTTCACAAAATAGAGAGGCATCAATTGCATTCGTGAATATGTGTTTTAATTTAGTATGAAAAGAAGTTTTGATAGTAGATAAATAAGCTTACCATTTCCACATGTGACACCATCCCATCCTGACACACAGGCACAAGTATAGCCATTAACTTCGTCGGTACAAGTACCTCCATTTTCGCATGGACTTGAGCTACATTCATCAATATCTGGAATGTAAAAACACACAAAACTATGAGAAATATTGCATGTAAGAAATTACATTTTAGTTAAAATATAGCTTCGACTACAATGTTGTGTCTTATTCCTTGCCGTCTATGGGAGTTAGGACTCTCAGCTATAAGGTACGTGGAATTTCTCACGATGGATTTCCGTGTCAAATTATCGGATAATTTCTATTATTTGTATGGGCCCAGATTATCAAGAAAATGAGGGTAATGTAGGTATTCTAGTTTGAAGCTATGTGAGTTTCGGATAAAGATGTAGCGCAAAATCCTGTGTAATATATGGCACTGTTCAGAATTCAAAATATGCATACAATAAAACGTCATTCTCTTTCCCATCGGCGTTGAATTGGAAGGTATAGATTTCGAAGGATGTCCTCCCGTCCGTCACGCTCATGAGTTTGAGTTTCGACAAATTTGGTTGAAATCAAAGTCTATATACTTCACAAATAGAGAGGCATCAATTGCATCCGTGAATACCGTAGATTATCAGCATTTGGCACCTTTTTTTCTGCCTTTTTATCTTTGATATACAGGGCGCCCTCTCGCGATCGAAACGGCTTTTAAAAAGTTTTTATTAAAGGGGCGTATTCCTCTCAAGTGTTTGTCCTGGACAAAAGTCACATGACTCCCTGTGTACCCGAGTCTCCATGTGTCAAAACTTATGGATAGTGAAATGTACATGTATGTACGGTACGAACGAAATAGGTGTCGAGAATCGCCCGTAGGGTGGGGGGGGGGGGGTCTCACATTGATATGGTATACGTATATGTGCCTCCCTGTTTGTCCTGGACAAAAGTCACATGACTCCCTGTGTACCCGAGTCTCCATGTGTCAAAACTTATGGATGGTGAAATGTACATGTATGTACGGTACGAACGAAATAGGTGTCGAGAATCGCCCGTAGGGGGGGGGGGGGGGGGGGGGGGGTCTCACATTGATATGGTATACGTATGTGCCTCCCTTTTGGGGTGCCTTTTCGCAAAAATTGATATATCGATGGGGTGGTTATTATCACACACCAAAGCGCCCAATTGGCATAAATTGGGTGTGTTTTGAGGCAATTTTTTGTAAAAAGCCCCCAATTTATGCAAAATTGGGTGGTTTTGTAACAAAATTGGTATATTGATGGGTGGGAAATTGGCCAAAAAATAGGTATAGAGAAAGTCACATTTTCGAATTCCGGGAGGCACATCCACGTACCCCCCGGGGAGAATCGTTTCGCAAAGTAGTAGTATGCATTATAATGATATCAGAATTACCATCTTCTTAAACATATGATCAACTTTTGGGCGAGAGCCTATGTCAAAAATACACAATAATAGAGATAAAAAGCATTGTTTAGCCTCTAATTTAGGGGATAGTTGAATTTTGAACCACGTGTAATTTTATTTTCATTCATGTGTATGTGTCACCTTCATTAGCTCACACGGTAAAGTATTCGTCTAACAACCACGAAGTCAGAGGATCGAATCATGCCAGCGCGATAACTTGTTCCCGGTTTTTTTTACTACATTTATATTCTTCAAATTTGCAAGATTGTCCGGGAGGATTTCGTTATTTTTATTTAATTTTGATCATGTTTTTTATTCCGTTCCATCGTACTATGGAGAGACCCTACATATACACTGTAGTTTCATAAGTGGGATCGGTAAAGGTCAATTGTTACGTAACAGTTAATCGGTTTATACATTATGTCCTTGAATCGATTTTCTTGTTTCATACCACCGATTTAAAATTTGCTCCAAACTTCAAGAAAGGGAAATGTATCTTCAAAACTAAAATACGCGATTCACGTCTTTCACGGTTGGTGTGATGGGATAATGGTATTTTTGTTTGGATTTGATACCCTGTGGAACCTCATCAGCCTTATGTTGATCTTTTATATTTTTTCTTTTTATTATAATAATACTTCGATCTAAATGTGTGCAGTGAGGCCAGATCGTATTTTAGCGATCAACGTAGTATTGTAATATTTACTTACTGGATACGTTTTGTTTGCGTGAGTACTTATGCCAGCGAATTACAATCAAGCTTGTGCATTTTCTGTGATTTTTATTTGCGCGGGTGGTTACTCCCCTGGGGGGGGGGGGGGTGGTTCTCACATTAATATGGTATACGTTCATGTATATGTGCCTGCCTTTTGGGGTGCTTTTTCGTAAAAATTGGTATAGCAATGGGGTGGTTTGCATCACAGACCAAAGCGCCCAATTGGCATCAATTGGGTGTATTTTGAGGCATTTTGGGGAAAAGCGCACAATTTGTGCAAAATTTGGTGCTTTTCTTACAAAATTGGTATATTGATGGGTGGGAAATTAGCCAAAAAATAGGTATAGGGAAAGTCACATTTTTGAAGTCCGACAGGCACATCTCCGTACGATTTTGGCAAAAATCATTCTCTTTTCAATTAGCCAACACTGTTGAATCCTTGATGAATGCATTTCTTCATATCATGAGAGTACTGAGTAATAATCAATCGTGGTATTCATAACAAACAAAAACACAATAGAACATTTCAAATCCGAAAATATTCGATCGGTTTCGAATGTTTCCCATTAGCCGAAGGTGTTTTGGCATCAGTGGATGACTCCGAGTCATCCACACACAAAAAACGTGTTTACAACCCGTGTCTTTAATAATCCGCGTGTGGATTGCGCTAGTGTATGTTGATGAAATATTGTTTTGCTCACAAAGTTGTGGCGGTCTGGCGGTGTTTCAGTACCAAAACCGGTTTGATAGAAAAAGATTAGGGGTAATACTTTCACATTTACCGTCTGCTCGATGAATTTTAAAGTTGAACTTTTGAGAAAAGAAAAATCAAGACATGGTAATTTCTCCTTTTTGGCAAAATGCAAACAAATGTAGGCGTCTGCAGACGACGGTTCTAAAATTGAACAAAACGTTTCAAAAATGTCGAAATTACCATATCTGAAATCACCATAGGAAATGCATTAAAATAAGTATAAACATAAGATTTCAAAGTTGGGAAAGGCTTTTGAATCATTTGTTTTGTATGGTTAAACTAATAACCACGTGGAAAGTGTTAAACCTGTTTGAAAGAAACAAAACTATTCTCTCAATCTCTTGTCTGCTATTGTTCCTTTCTATTTTAAACTGTTTGTTTGTTATGGGTGATCATTAATATTCTTCAATTTGATTCAATTTGAAGAGTAAAAATGGATCGTCACACATGAGTGATCATTAGCTTTGTTTCTATATGAGCTAGTTTTGAGGCTAAACTTGAGGGACATTTAAACAGATAAAGAAGTGGTCATGGGTAAATTAGCAGTGGCTTAGACTTCTTTTTCCATATTGGGGTGAAGTTTCTTGCACAAGTGTTTACAATGATAGAGTTACCTTACCAACTTCATCGTCCAAGGTTACAAAAATCTAAGCCACTGCTAATTCACCCAATACCACTTCATTAGCTATTTAAAAGTCCCTAAACACTTATCAAATAAACAATGTATAGGGTCACTCAATTGTGACGAATTTCTTTTTGAGTTAAGTGTACTTTGTCTTACAGTTATTTCATTTGCAATATTGTCGCATAAAAATATGATTTTGGATTGTATGTCCAGGCGTAATAAGATAGGCCTAACTAGTAATGAATAACCAATCATATTGCTATTGGAAACAAAAAGACAAAACAAACACAACCATCTTTATACTATAGTGTTTTCATAAAACACCGTTTCAACATGATTTAACGATATTTAAAAATGTTTTCTCACCTCTTCAAAATAAGTTATACGCCTTACAAGTACGTCATGAGATTAAAGCAAGGTAAATTGAATTTGGGATGAACTGTATACTCATGATACTTGTGCGTCTATAAGTCATTAATGGGGAACGTATATTGTTTGAAAACGTAACCCCGATATGAATATCCATGGATAATTACACGGGAGCTGGCTAACTATATTTCATTTGCGTTCCGAAAACACACGCTACACTCACCAAACATATCCTGTGCAATTTTATGGGTGCAAAATGGTTACCCATTTTAATATAAATCATGCTTATAGGCCAACAAATAAATAATATTTACTACATGTATTTCGGTCGCTTGAGACGCTCAACAATGGTTTTATAATACACATTAGCGCTCATTCAGCTGTCATCTGTCTATAGAGCATGGTTTGTTCTTTGCCGCGATAATGAAGAGGGACCGGGTTCGAGACCGTGTATTTTTAAGGTCATTGTTCATTTAATTCACGCCAGTTTGTCAGAGTCTTTCTAGTATTTATTCCTTTATAAATCAATTCAATATGAATCCTTATAATCAAATATCAGTGTCTGAGTAAACTAAGACATGAGGGGATGCATCGCTATTTTATATGCACATTCTGTTTTGAGACAAAATCGAAACAATCAGTGGACTATCTACACACCCTTGCTTAAAACAGATCTATCACGGTTTGTTATGGGATTATATTAACCATTATGTTCCCATCCCTTAACACTTTTTGACCGGTGATTTTGAAATTTCGCCGGTAATAAATCATCTAACATTTTGTCAACCGCTGACTATGTGTTCCATTTCAGGGTTATGAATGTTAGTTTATGCCTATTATTTCTATACGTCCTAGCTATTTTTAAAATTATTACATTCAGAAACAACAAATGGATTGGTGGTTGGAAATAAGAATCTATTCAATAACACAGGCCGATTGATTTCTATTACGTAACAGTTGGCATTTGCTTTAGTTCAATCGATAAAACACACATAGCATGACGAGTTTCTGTTGTATTGGCTTATTGCACAGGACCATGGGTCAGAAGTCACAAACTGGTCCAAAAAAAAGTTTCACTTCTAATAATGTTGAGAAATGCACCAATTCTGATTAAACGGGACAAAACTTAAGTTTTACATACTTAATGACCCACAAACTATATATTGTTGGAAAGCTTAAGATTCAAGGTTTTTTATTTTTGCAAAAAAGAATCAAATTATACAGGGTGTGTACAATTTTTACAGGGTGGAACATAAAAGATTTCATCGTTTTTGCTCCTCGCAAAATAGTTTGATAGTTTGTACAATTAGGGTTTAGCTGAAAATAGTCACCAAAATCAGAACAACCGCAGAAGGTGCTACCAAATTTGCTAAGAATCATTTGCCCAAAATGTACACAGGAAAAGTACAGGGTGTCTAAAATTATGATGAAATAATGCATAAAATGAATGTTTGTATATAATATTCTATGAAATTTAGTTAGCATGGACCATTTAATTTAAAAGAAAATGGTTATCAAAATGAACTACATGAATATCGTTAAAGTTCCTTTTATTTTGAATACAGGGTGGTCCAAAATAGGTCTAAATAGCAAATTTTTCATAAATCTATGAACAATTCTGTGAAGTAACACTTCTGGCTTTTTTAGTTAAATGTTTTACTACCCAGGGTAGAAAAGGACTGAAGAGTCACACAAATGAAATAGAGAGACTGCGATTTGGCCATTGTTTAATCAATAAAATGAATAAAACTGTGTATTTTTTTTACATCAAAACACTCCCTGTATTGAACATCATATTCTAGTAGAGAATGTCTAGATAACAATTCAATATTAGTATTCATAGTAGCAGGCACATGTTATTAACACATCGTCAGCCTGCTTCGATAATTGCCTAACTCACTTTTCAGCAAAACTGAGTTTTTTGCATAAATCATGACTTCATTACATTATGCACATGCTGTTATAATACCTAAGTCATTGACCAATCAAAAGTGTTGATAAACGAAGAATTGTGTTGAAAAGGGGCCACCAGACCACTCCAACATGTTACTCATTTTGCATTATTGAATTTGCATTGACAAATCCATGGAATTAATCAAATTATTGTATGGCTGTGTTCATCTGTTTCTATATGACTTGGATTAGTGCATCCATGCACGCCAATTGAGGCATCAACAATCAAAGGCACATTCCACATAATGAATATCCATCCATCAATAATACAAAATGAGTAACAGGTACACAGGTAACAGGTTTCATACTTTTGTTGTTTTCTAAGAACTAGAAAAAATGAGTTAGGCAATTATCGAAGCAGGCTGACGATATGTGAAGTTTGAAAACTTTCCTACATGTATGTATACTTTTAAAATGACATTAATTTCAAAAGTTCTAGTTTTCCGCTATTTTGTGTACAAACCTACATGTATGGGCGCCTCATCCACCGGCTCCTCATCCATCGATCCCACCCTTGACTCACTCGACGTTTAGATTGATAACTTCACTGTTGATAAACATGTGGCTTTAATTCTTTTTTTATTTGGTAGCTGGATAAATTGTCTTTAATATGATACCAAAAATGTTATGTTTTTTTGACAACTTCTATTTAAAATAGAGACACGTATCACGATTTTAAGGATTTTTTGAAACGATCCCACCTTATTTGATATACCTATTAGTGACCTGTGACCCATGGCAGGTAATAGAGGAGGAGCTGAATCGCAGATTAGCCCTAATTTCTAATCCTATTCCCATCTTTCATGATCAATTATCACCCTATTGTATATCGTAAGAATAATTCTCTTTGAATCGGCTTTTCAAGACATGTGTATTATAGTTGCGATCAACCTCCACACTCGAGTGGTTTTGACGTCCCGTGTACGTATCTCACTAAAAGTGTTTCTAGATTTTATTTGTAAACTTTTATCACGCATGCGTACGAGGGGCATAACATCTATTTTCTTAATTAAGACAATGGATGTTTGGTCCCTCATAAGCATGCGTGATAATATTTTACACCACAGAAAGAGATCTCAGGGAAACGAACATTTCAGCAAAACTTCTACCGAATTTACCTGCCATGATAGGACTGATACAGTGGTACATGTCACGCATACAAAACGGTCAAATTGAAAATAAAGTGAAAACGTAAATAATTTCACATTCCAAAAAAACTATAATTAAATGGAACAATAATGAATAATGAACGATAAACAATCTCGACAACTACTATAAATAAATGTATTTATAAAGGATAAAATAAAATTTCAAACCGTGGTATGTTTCGAACTCACGACCTCCTGTTTAATAGTCCGATGCTTTACCGTTTAGCTAACTGTGCGCTATGTGAAATCAGTAAGAAAGAAAGATATACACATGGAAAAAAGTATCGCACCACTTGTTGAAAAGTGCAAATATGGCCTCGAATTTTGCCACCATGGTGTGATATTAAGGATCATTTGTTTGCGTAAGCTGTCCAACAAAATGTTATGCAATAAAAGGGCCACATTTTAGTTAGTTCAATATCTGGAATATACACACACACACCCCCACACACAAAACAATGAGAAATATTGCGTGTAAGAAATTACATTTTAGTGGAATTATGAATTACTATATTGATGAATGCAGTGCATAGGTTTGAAGTGCTATGGTCATGATAATGCTTTACTTGATAATACTGTTGATGCAGGTGTCTTGAACTAGAGAATATATGATTTAGAGTTGTGGCTCTCTTATCTGTAAATTGTTTATAATATGCACGCATTAGTATTGAAGTTTATGTTGGCTTCAACTACAAGGTTGTGTCTTCTTCATTGCCGTCTAAGGAGTTAGGACTCTCAGCTATGAGGTACGTGAAATTTTTCACAGCGGATTTCCGTGTACAAATTATCGGATAATTTCTATTATTTGTATGAGCCCAGATTCTCACAGTGCTCACAATAGGGATGTGTTCCATTCGTTAACAGGGGACAACATAAAATGGCAGGAGAAAATTCCTAGGAGATTTAATTTGAAAAGGAATACGACAATGTTTTGGCCCAAGTTCCATAACGAGGTCCCTGGTTGGCGGGTTTCGTTTCCTGGCCAAATGATTGTCTAAAATTATCACTTTAGTCAAATTAAATTAGCATTTTCAAGAAAAAATCCCATACAGCGGACAAAATAAAGTTGCAGGAGAAAAAGTCCTAGGTGGAGTGTTATGAATATAAAGACGAAATTCAAAGGTATTAAAATGTATTAAAATTGGTGTTTTTATAATATGTAGTCGCCGTGCTGCCTTTGTCTATGTTAGGCTGGCTCATTAACAAGAATTATTTCGGGTTTTTAAATTAATGTATTGCAATAATAAAGATATTAATGATACATGTTTTCAGGACTAATTCCAAAAATGTCAGTGACAAGATGAAATCTAGTTATCCAAAATGCCAAGGCTCAGAGCCAATTTTGTAACTCATTATATAAATAACCTTGTCAAATCGTTGTAAAGGTGGCCGTGGCCGATGCGCGTGCGAATTTAAATATGCTACTGTTTGATATAAATAAATGATAAAAGAGTTGTGGTAGGCAGCCAAATTCCTACCAATACCAGATCGGTGTGATGTCTCTCCTCAAACTTTTCTGCGGGCAACCCTTATATTACCAGCCAGACTATGTTTGTTTTTGAAAACCAGGGCCGTCATTTGGCAAAACAACTACAAAATGTGACTTTTTGAGATAAAACCATTTGTTAGCAATTTGGGGGCGCTGTTTCTATTTATGAAGCTCTCAAGTTTCCTAGGTGCTCCCTTTTCAAGATAGCACCCCCCCCCCCCCCCCCCCTAACACAGGTGTTTGTATGCACATTTACTAATGTTTTTTGGCAAAACATTTATGTCGGAGTTACGTCGTGGAGTGAGGTTTGCGTGTAAATAAATTCGTGGGTTTTTTTTGCAAAACACAGTATTTTGCCATAAACTGTTTATATTCAAGGACAGCTATCTATGAGATACGTGTTTGTACATACACCCTATACACACAATTTAGAGCATTTTAATGATTGTTAACATTACATTGTGTATATAATTGAAAAAACTTAGTGATAAATAGTATGGATAATCGAAAATAACAACAACAAAAATCATGTTAACAGCCATTACAGTGTTTTGCCAAAAAAAATGAATTTGGCAAAACACTGTAACTCAACAAATTTGATAGTATCTTCAAAATAATCATATGACCTTGCTCCCACAAAATGAGCGTAAAGTCGTGGCGAAGATGTTGCTGACTTTACCTAGGATAGCATGTTATTGATTTTGCCGTTTGTTGTTAGTATGTACCAAGCCCTTTTATTTATAGCGGGATTATAAAATAAATAGCCTGTCATGGCTGGTAATACTCTTTAAAATAACTATACATACTGCTATTTTAAAATTCCCCTATGGCCATGTGTCTTTAACTCTTACCACCCTTACCGTTGCATGTCCAGATTTTTACATTTTACACCATCTGAGATTCGAATTAGCATATCGCAATAACTACTTGTTCTACCCCATACAAAGGACATATTTTCTGAACGGAAATCTCATAAGGAATCCAAATAGGCTATTGGAATTCAGATAGGATTTAATGGTAACATGTTGTGATTAAGAATGTTCAAAAGATATCCATATTTTTCACATTTTGATTTAAGCTCGATAATATTTTTATACATATCCCGAAATTGTCACGCTTTTGTGTGTGCGCGCTTCACGCAATTTACGCAATACGTTGCTGCAATACGTATTCGTTCAATAGGCATAATATCTGAGGTGCATTGAAACAAATGATTAGCCTTCCAGAGCTCTTTGTAGAGAGTTTTATCAGTTTGATCATTCAGTTCATTAACCTTGTTAATGGTTGGGCTATTGTTCACCTTTTGTTTTTTATATTAAAAAAAGAAATATTTGATAGTAGGTAAATAAGCTTACTGGTTCCACATGTTGGTCCAGTCCACCCTGCTAAACAGGTACAAGTATAGCTATTAATGCCGTCGTTACAAGTACCTCCAATTCCGCATGGACTTGAGTCACAGTCATCAATATCTGGAATATACACACACAAAATACAATGAGCTATAATGCATCTAGGAAATAACAATACGTCGTGGTATAATATATACCACATGTGAGGCTCCATATTGGTAAGATCATGGTGATCTGATACTTAATAGGGTTGATACCGGTGTCATCAATAATTAGAGAATCCTATACCTTACGAGTTTATGGCTCTCTTAAGGGGGACTATGTGTATTATACTGCACGCATCAGTAGTTTCCTAGCTTTGTCTACAAGGAAAACAAACAAATCTCTCCAAAGATTTTCACTGCTGCAATGGAAGAGGTGTTCAAGAAGATAGACATGAAAGAAAGAGGGATACTCATCGATGGAGAGCGGTTAACAGACCTCAGGTTTGCAGATGACGTGGCTTTGCTAGCTAACTCAGTGAAGGAAATGGAGGCCCAACTAAACTGTCTGAATACGGAAAGCAGAAAAGTTGGTCTGAAAATGCACAAAGGAAAAACGAAATTCATGACTAATTTTCAAACAAAGGAGTCTATCGAAATCGACAAGGAACCGATAGAAAAGGTAAAAAGTTACAAGCTGCTTCGGCAGAAACAAACCATTCTATGCGATAAAACCATACCAATAACATTAAGGACTAGGGTTTTCAATCAATGTGTGCTACCTACCATGACATACGGTGCCGAAACTTGGCCAACAACCAAAGAAATTGAGCAGAAACTTCTAGTAGCGCAGCGAGCCATGGAAAGGAGGAGGTTAAATATAACAATACGAGACAAACAAAAGAGCACTACCATTCGTGATAAAACCAAGGTAAAACACATAATCAAAAAAATCAAGGAAATGAAATGGAGATGGGCAGGACATATCTCAAGACAAAATGATAATCGGTGGACAATAAGAACAACTGAGTGGCAACCCCGTACAGGCAAAAGGAGAAGAGGCAGGCAGAAACAAAGATGGAGAGACGAGCTAACTGAATACAGAGGAACGACATGGACAAGAGAAGCACAAGACAGACACATATGGAAGATGCTGAAAGAGGGTTTCAGCCTACAGAGGTTGACGAAGCCTAGGTACAAGGTAAAAGGTAAAACCAGGAGCACTGACGACTTTGTAAAGACAAATAACACCTAAATACCACCAAGTGATGTGCACGATATAGATTTTCCTTATATCTGATATGGTGGATGGTCTTATTATTTTAAAATTTCAAAAGAACATTTGTATTTGGGGCTACTTTTGCTTGCCCATTTTAAGGGGAAATTATATGACAATATTCTTTTCTTCCAAGCTGACTCAAAAATGTAAATTTTGGTCTCTCAAAATTGTTGACAATTTTCACATCGAAGGCCAACTTTTTGTTTCATCTGTTGTGAAATTATTGGTAACAGTAAATTGAGGTACGATATCTATGCAATTTAGTATTTTAATGAAATTAAAAAAACATACAATTTTTACAAAATAAATGGAAATATACGTTTCATATCTGATTGCTCACTATTATCGATTTGACACATATAATGGGCAAAATACAAAGATTTGACAGTAAAAAGAGTTTCAGCTGCCCCTCCCCTCCAAAGAGTAAATTTTAAGAGAACATGATATCCTAGATACAACATTCTATCAATAAGATAGAGCAAATGGTTTACAGTTAAACGTAACCATGAAAACCAATGCAAGCGCTGGAAATTGACATTGGCTATAATTATTTAGTGAGCTGCCTACTTGTGTAGGCCCCATCATCATCAGGGTAACTGATATGAGGAGCAGAGTAGCAGACATACCATTGATGGGTCTATGTTGCTGTCTTTTCCAAGCTTAGTCCATGGTCAAAACCGGGGGTCAAAACGTCTTAATAACCGTAAACTATGATACTCAGGGGACGGATTTGATACCATTTTCTCGGCATATGAAGAGTAAGACTCACGATACGAAGAAATATTGAGTTATATGTTCTGTCATTCCCATATACGAGGGGCAGTCAATAAATAATGAAAGTGATCATGGTATGGGATGCATGAGTGATTCTATTGAGGGGATAATGTGATCAGTACAAAGTATGAACCTTTGTCTTTCAAACAATACACTTTTGGATTGTTAGATACCTCTGGTTATGTAACGTCATTAATAGGTTTCAGACACTGACTGAAATCTGTCAATAATTTGGCTGGATATGTAATATGTTGAATATGGGTTGATTGATACATTTGCATATATCTCGGCAATGCAAGCATAAAAACAGATAACACTTGGCACATAGTAAGAATACACACTTATCTCTGTTTGACACTCTTTTTAGATCTTAATGCACTAATACGAACAAGAAGGGACCATCTCAAATACGCTTTTATTTAGCAAAATCCGCAATAATATACCTTAGAAAACAACAAAGGATAAAGAACAAAAGAGGGATTATAATTCAATAAATTGTTGTGGGATGTAAAGCAATAATAGTGGGGATTTCAAAAGGAGCTGTTCATAACATTTCCTCAAACCATTGAAATTATATGACGATTACTTACACAATACATATCCAGTAGCTCTAAAGATAACAGTAATAAGAGAGGTTGTGGCAGCCATCTTTGATTGATACATTCCTGTTTATCTTCATTTTGACTTATCACAATATGTTTACACATTGATTTAAGCATTTTTCAATATATCTGATTAGAATTTGAAGGCACAGTAAGCTAATCGGCCGAGTGCACCAATGACGGGTAACTTAATAGGGAGGTAAGCTACCTCCCTAGTAGTTATGCTCTAACTGTAGCATAACTTACTAACGATGTAATTCTTAGAGCATACCTGGCGAGTAACAGCAGAATAGTAACTAGCGAGGTAAATATCCACATTAATCAGCATCGTCCCCGTACAAAATTTATTGGCGCATATGCAAAGTGTTAACCTATAGTTTATTGTAAAATTCTGGCGTGAATGGTCCTCCGTAATATTTAAAACGTGTCGTCACTCGCTAGGTCATAGGTGAGTGTAAATCAAGAATCACGTGGAGTCGGCCTGCGATCCGGAAAAAATGATGCCATTTTATGGCCAAAAAAATCGAAGTTTGTTTACCGCTTTTTCAAAAATAAGGACTATCATGACATTACAAACATATTTTGGGCGAGGGGCACATACAAACATTGCACCAAAAAGCACAATTTTAATGACAAACACAAGCACCCGATGGATACAATTATATACAATTATAACACATCTCTTAACACAAATACTTCCGTGGCGTGGACACCTTGTCCTTCGCTTGTTAACCGCGTAACCCGGGTTCGATTCCCAGACCACGCACGGCACAATATGTTTTTTTTATTTCGTTCTTCTAGTTCTACCCTTCCACTCACAATAATGTTGAAACTTGCCTTTATCAGTCTTTAATTAATAAAAACAATAATAAGTTTATGTATTTAGTCATTATTTAAGATCCTTGGACAATTAGTACATTTTGGTCAAAATATGACCTAAAGTCGGTGCGATTAGTGTTTGAATGGGCAAAAGGAGTTGATATAAATTTTGACTAAAAAAATCCCCAAATTGCATGAATGGATTTTCAAAAATATAAAAATCTTTCAGCTTATGAGGGGTCACATTCCACTTCAAATAGACACCCCCTGGGCATGCAAGCGCAATTGGTCCTTCAGCATTAGCGAATCATCCCCTCCAATGTTCACAACAAATTTACGCTACTGCTAGAATCGACTGACTTGTGGCATAACACGTTATGCCCCAACTTACTCTTGGGTCCGGTCAGGTATAACATTTAGCGTAAATTACCCGCCAGTTACTAGCCTAGTAGCTTATCCCGCATTGGCGCTCTCAAAATTTTGGGTTACGCCTCAGTTACTAGTGAGGTAGCGCTATTCTTCAGCTACCCGTCATTGGTGCACTCGGCCGTTTATCTGGTAAATTTCATGATTTTAGCCATTTTGGGCCCGTTTCAAAATTATCTGCCGTCTGCGCATGCGCATTTTTTCTGCAGGTTTCATGCGAATAAGTTCAGATAATTAGTTAACTATCATATGGAATCTTCCAAACTGGTTAATTGCTTGAATTTTTCCTAAATTGTTTGATTTTCCGCAATATTAGTGATTCACTGACTGGGCATTTTTAAATGAAAATTAGCTATTTGAAATACTGATATTTGTATACCTTTTATTCAATTGCTTCTCCTTACTTTTTCCTCTTATACTACACATTCCAAATTACACAGGGAATAAGATTGTCTTTTGTATAATATTTATGCGAAAAAAAAATCGGGATTTACCTGCTTCTGATGTCATGTTATGCAATCTTCTTACCACGTGTTTCATAAAAACAATTCAAATTTCCCGCCAAATAACTGATTTAGCAGTGTCCCAAGTGTACTTACTTTGAGACAATGCTATGACGTCATAGTTCACACTTAAAAATCCAAAACTGTATTGTTTGAAAGACAAAGGTTCATACTTTGTATTGATCACATTATCCCCTCAATAGAATCACTTATGCATCCCATACCATGATCACTTTCATTATTTATTGACTGCCTCTCGTAGTTAGGTTAGGGGAAAGATTTGTTCATGTGTTTGTTTTTGCTAGATATAATGGCTTTGTAGCAGTGTATAACGTGGGTTTATTCTTTTTAGTCAAAATATGTGTGCGAATATGCGAAATACGGCATTTAAAGTTCCGTTGTAACTTGTTTACCAAACAATTGAATACAGTTTATCATACATGAAAAGGGGTTAGATATGAATTCCTTGTTTGATTTCAATTTACTTTGCCGGGGTATGAAATTACTGTGGGAAACATATGAGGGTATCCAAGAAAATGATAACACTAATTATTATGGGCTACCAAAATAAATTGTATTTAAAAAAGAATCCAGTGCTCCCGGTTAAAGGTTGTGGCTTATTCCGCGTGTGTCTTTGGGAACTAGGACTCTCACACTATGGGCAAGATGGGGAACGTAAACTGTCTCACACCTGGACTCCATGTAAACATTATTGATTAATTTATATCGCTTAAATAATCATTATTATCAAGTTCGTATTTTATTTTTGAAGCTATGACTGTTTCATAAATTGAAACAGTGAATATGTTCATTCTGTCAAGATAATCTTACAACTTGAGTATCTCATACACAACTAACTACTTGCTTCACTTCTTTATGACGTGATGTTGCAGCAGTAAAGACGATTAAAGTAGTATACTCTTGTCAATACTTACTATACCCCTTTATGACATGAACCAGCGGCTTTGAAGAGGCATAACGTATTATCTACAACGTATTGTTTTACCTCTTGTGAGATGAACTATCAGCTTTGAAGAAGTATTATACTCCACTGACTAAGTACTTGCCTCTTCAATGAAATGAAGTGGCAAATTTGAAGAAACGTAAGGTACTATACTCCACTTAATACTTGCTTTACCTGTTTATGGCATGATCCATTCTTCGTTAATGAAACAAACTAGCATCTTTGAAGAGACCTAAGGTATTATAATCCACTAACTAATTGCCTCTTTAATGAAATGAAATAGCAACTTTGAAGTGCCAAAAAGTATCAAAATCCATTTGGGCAATTCCACACAATTTAATTTTTTTATAAAATACAACTTCAAAGCATGTTTTGGTGGACAACATCCTATATATTAGTGAATAGAAAACCGTTTGTGAATAACTTATTCCGTTTTTCTGAAAGCAATGTTTGAACTTCTGGGGTTTTCTAGGCTTCAGAATTGAAAAAAATGACTTAATTTAATTTAAAAAAGTCAATATGTCACTGATACCTGAACTTATTCCTTTGTATACTTTGTAGTTATACTGGCATATTGATAACATTCTTATTTTGTAAAGCACTTGTTACAACTGGATCCGATATTTGCGGGACAGAATGTCCAGATCTCCTCCAATTTCTGTGTAATTCCGTTACCAATAATGAAAGAAAGTTTTCTTAAAGAACTTAAATCTTGATGAATTATTCTGTAATTGTAAATTCAATGCTTTTATCTATGTCCTCAAAACCCCAACCCCAAAATTCTTTCTTATCTTAACTCATTCCTATCAAAACAGTGGTAACGGAATTACATATTTGGTAACGGAATTACATTAAGATCACAATTACAGTTTCAGCTTTCTGAAGCTATAGAGTAAATATCTAGTAATCTCTATTTATTTATTGTTTAACAATCAATCACAGAATGCACATGGTAGGTTATATTTACATTTTAAAGTCCAATTTAACACACATTGTTCCAATATTTTGATTTATCAGGTATTTTCATGTTTTTCGTCCATTTTTAGGTTTTCAAAACAAACAAAAAACATGATCTTTTTTAGCTAAGTTTGCATACAGGTATTTTCATTTTAGTTTATAATGGTTGAAGAGTCATGCTGAACGTTCACGCACTCATTCTGATAAGGTATCCAAACAAAATCCATTTACCTATAGCCTAAATTTAGTCACAAATTCGTAATTCCGTTACCAAAAATCTGCATTTTCATATGTAAAAAGTTCAAAGATGGAGTACACATGGGTAAATTAATTAAAATATGTGTCAGGAGACCAAATACTATTATTATAAACAAAAAATAGCTTGCATTGGGTAACAAACAAGTCTTTATATTTTCAAAATTACACAATTTCAGGTAGGTACTAACGTAACAAAAGTTGTCATAAATTTTGAGTTTGACATCCAGTTGACTTGCATAATAGCTTATTTTAAAGCCAATAGCATGGCAGTGTCAGCATGTCTATTTTTCTTTAAAAACCTGATATATTAATGAGAATTTTTAAGAAAATTTCAGAAGGCATTCAGAAGGCTTAATTCCGTTACCATATTTTTTAATTCCGTTAACGCTGCCTTTTTTGGAAACATAGTCGATTAAGGATCAAAAATGGTATACATGTACATGTACTTAAAAGAGGAAACACTACCATGATAGAGCTGACACCACAGGCAATGAATTTTAAGATAAATCCCCACAAAATTAATGTTCAATTTCAGAGTAAATCAGGTGAAAGTTGAAGGTTGGAAAAAAGGCCCATTTATTGCCGTAATTCCGTTACCGGAGTATCATACGTGCTAGCTATTTCCACATGTATGAAATTTCAAAATATCTGTTTCTATATGACAGCAGATATATCTCCAGAACATATTAAAGTGTTGATAAACATATAGGTCATAGGACTAATTCATATTATGAAAAAAGTATGAGCAAAATTGGTCTGAATTGTAATTCCGTTACCGTGGAATTGCCCATTTACTACTTGCTTCACCTCTCTATGAAATTAACTTAACGCTTTGAAAGGAACTAGCAACTTCGAAAGGGCAAAAGTATCATACTCCACTTACTTCTTGATTTACCTCTTTATGAAATGAACTGGCAGCTTTAAAGAGGCCTAAGGTAGTATTCCACTTACTACTTACTTTACCACTTTATGAAATGAACTGGCAGATTTAAAGAGACCTGATGTTTTATACTCAACTTACTACTTACATTATCTCTTCATGAAATGAACTCTATTAACTTTGAATAGGCCTAAGGTATTATAGTGCACTTACTAATTACTTTACTTCTTTAATGAAATGAACTAACAACTTTGAAAATGCCTACAGTATTATACTCGACGTACTACTTGCTTAACGAAATGAACTAGCAGCTTAGAAGATACCTAAAGTATTATACCCTATACTTACTTGCTTCACATCTTTGTGGCATCAACTGGCAGCTTTGAAGAGAACTAAGGTATTATAATTATACTCCAATTACGAAAATGAACTAGCAACTTTGAAGAAGTCTAAAGTATTATACATACATATTCGAGTATTTGATTAATATTTCTGCAAAAACAGTGGTAACCACAAATCGCTCACGGAGCAGGCGGTAAACCAAACAATATTAATTTTACACTAAGAGAAACAATCATGAAGAGCAATATAATTAATCAAAATTCTATAATATAATACGGAGTTGCCAATTCCTGTCCTGAGATGTTCTCCCCTTTCCGCACCTTCGATTGACTTCAAATTTTCTGTGCGAGTGCGTATTGGTCCCACGACGAACCAGTTTATGTTTGATTTTTAAAATTTGGGTTAGATTTCGTGAAAATCTAGGTTTTTTAGCCCGTTGCTATGTTATTGCTACGCGCCGCGTATACGCTGGACACGCCATGGCGATGGCCGGCGCACCGCACGCGTAATCGGGCGATTGCCGGCGCACGCGTAATCGGGCGATCGCCGGCGCACACGTAATCGGGTGATTACCGGCGCACGCATAATCGGGAGATTACCGGAGCACGCGTAATCGGGAGATTACCGGAGCACTGCGTAATGGCGCACACGGGTTAGTGACGCAATGTGGTAGAGTAAAGGCGTCAATCATTCGTTGCTCCGTAGTGCAAACCCTTTAGTACGGAAACGGCATGATGAGACAACAACAAGTAAATCATATAGCCAGGGTATACAGGAACCCCTTTGAAGGAACTGGGAGCAAGGCCGGCGCAAACCGTATAAGGCGCAAACCGTAGGCTTACATCGAGGATAACATGTGAAATAGTGACAAGGAAAATGCGTTTATATGACAGTGCTTTGATCCAATCGCGGACCCATCCACAAAGCGGGTCACAACGGGGGCAGGCGCGCTATATAAAAACATCATAGGCCAGATATGTGATATATTATTATACATGGGGGATAGGCCTATAATTAAACATGGGAATAGGCCTATAATCAAACAAGAACCTATTAAATAAAGGAACTGTTAGAGCAAACTATGCATGATAGAAATACACTTACGTTTAGGCCTACTGAAGAGAAATAATTTAATATCAATAGGCTGAAAAATAAAAAAACGGATGGCTAACAGTAACACTGAACTGGGTACAAAGTGATCATGGTGAGACCCCGCCTCCCGCCAACTAGGCGTGTGTATGAACACATGGGGTAGGCCTGTCTGGATTATTAAGGGTACACTGGGTACCTGGAGTATTAGGCGGGTCATTTTGTGATAAAAAACACCTCAACCCCAAAAAAATTGCTACAAAAGGTTTTTCAACTGATTCTGCTTCCAGGTGATATCAGGAATGGCCACAAGAAAGTCCCAAAAAATCTAACTTCCGGAAAGGGGTTATTTTCAAGATGGCGTCCAAGATGGCCGCCAACATCATAAAATGGTTATAACTCTGGTATTAATCACCCTAGAGATGTAAATTTGGTATTTATTCCTAGGTTTTGGGGAGTGATAAACTCAATCAGACTGGTTTAAAGTTTCCTAGACACCCAGGTGCACTCTACAACAAAGATTACGTCCAATATGGCCGCCAATATCATAAAATGGCTAAATACTAAACCCAAAAAAATTGCTACAAAAGGTTTTTCTGGTATTAATCACCCTTGGTTGGTTGGTTGGTTGGTACGTTTTTCTGTCATGACTGACAGCTCGTGACTTTGGTGATGACACGCCACTTCCGTCGGTCAGCAGCCAGTCGAAAAATGACTGAAGTAGGATGCCCAACCAGAGGTTTTATTCTGTCGAACCATCTTGACCTTGGCCGGCCTCGTCCGCGTGCACCCTCAATCACCCTAGAGGTGTAAATTTGGTATATATTCCTAGGTTTTAGGGTGTGATAAACTCAATCAGACTGGTTTAAAGTTTTCTAGACACTCAGGTGCACTCTACAACAAAGATGGCGTCCAAGATGGCCGCCAATATCATAAAATGGCTATAACTCTGAAAAGTGTTAATCACCCTAGAGATGTAAATTTGGTATCTATTCCTAGGTTTTAGGGTGTGATAAACTCAATCAGACTGGTTTAAGTTTCCTGGACACTCGGGTGCACTCTACAACAAAGATGGCCGCCAATATCATAAAATAGCTATAACACTGAAAAGTATTAATCACCCTAGGGATGTAAATTTGGTATATATTACTCAATCAGATTGGTTTAAAGTTTCCAGACACTGAGGTGCACTCTAAAACAAAGATGGCGTCCAAAATGGCTGCCATTTTGGCAAAATTTATTGATTTCCTTGTTAAAAATCGAATGCACACTCAAGATGGTCGCAACATTGTTGAATCTTCTGAGCAACAACAGAAAAGAGGCAGCTGTGTGAGTGTCCAGGCAGCCATTTTCAGGGATAGCACTGCCTTCCTCGGAAGGGAAGGCCCCTAGAAAAGGTTGGGTAAAGAAAGCTTGCTCAGAGCAATAACCAGACTGGTTCACCGTGGACAGCTGCGGGTCTTCATGACAGCGGTAAAAATACAAATAAAAGTAAAACTAACTGTTGCCACATGGAATGTGCGAACAATGCTAGATAATGGCTCAATACCAGAAAGAAGAACTGCTTTGATAACCAAGGAGTTGACAAGATACAACATTGATATTGTCGCTTTACATAAAGAGACATAAAGGATCGAAGGACAAGAAGAAAGCACTCATGCTTTCTACTGGATTGGGAAATCCAATGGAAGAAGGGATGCAGTATTTGCCATTTTTAATAAAAGTGCTAAGAAAATACCAACACTTCCCACAGGAATATCCGAACGTCTCATACAATTACGTGTTCCCGTTGGAAAGGACCGTTTCTTAATTAGGTATTATCAATGTATATGCACCAACCATGTTATATGCGGATGAAGAATAGGGGTCATTTTACCAAGAGCTGGCTAAAGTAGTTGATGGTGTACCCAGGGCGGACAAACTGCTTTTTTCTGGGGGCTTTAATGCAAGGATTGGCAAGGATCATATTACCTATGAAAGTGTAATTGGTAAATTTGGCAAAGGAAAAACCCACTAATGGTGAACTTCTGTTGACTTTCTGCATGGAAAGAAACTTGTGTGTTGCCAATACTTTTCTTTCAACCAGAGAAGAATTTCTTCACTTGGATGCACCCTCGGTCAAAGCATTTTTATTTACTTGACTACATTGGGACTCGCAGGACAGATATTGCTGATGTCTTATTAACAAAAGCAATGAGGGGAGCAGAATGCTCAAATGACCACTACATGGTACGTTCCCAAATCAGACTCCGTCTCCTAGCAATGCACCCAAGAAATTAGATGTCAACAAGTTGAAAGATGAAGAACACAAAAGGAAACTTGAAACACTACTATTATAGCAATAAAAGAGGAGCTATGTGAACATATCACTATGGATGATAAGGCTTGATAAGGCTGTGAATGACACCAGAAGTGGTAAAACACCAGGGCAAGATGGCATAGCATCAGATGTACTACAGACTGAATTATTAGACCTATTCAATGCTTGCTGGCAAAGCGAATGTTTCCCTCAGGACTTTAAAGACGCAATGATTGTTACCATTTACAAGAACAAGGGTGACAAAAGTGACTGTCCATAACAGGCAAAATCATGGCAAAAATAATCCTCAACCGGCTTAAGATTATCACAGAAGAGGTACTTCTTGAGAGGCAGTGTGGCTTTAGGGCTGATAGAGCAACCGATGACATAATCTTCACTTTGAGGCAATTTCAGAAGAAGGCTGTAGAACAGCAGCAACCATTGTATAGTAGTCTTTGTTGATTTCTCCAAGGCGTTTGATACGGTGGACCGAGAAACTCTGTGGAAGGTGCTCAAAGTATACGAATGCCCAGATAGACAATTGATCGAGTTGTTCCATGAGGACATGTTTGGAAAGGTGTCCATTGGAGGAAATGTTAGTGAAGCCTTGCTCCAACTTTGTTTGCTCTGTATCTTGCTGCAGTGTTGAAAACAATGGCTACAAACCTAGACAAGGTAGTGCGCATCAGGACTCGTTCAGATGAAAAGCTGTTCAATCTGTCAAGACTCAAAGCCTTAACCAAAGTGAGAGAAATATATATCAGGGAGCTGTACTCAGATGATTCTGCCCTGGTTGCAACTAATGCTGGCGGTATACAAGAAATTGTTGACCGCTTTTCTTCTGCTGCCACTTTGTTTTGCCTAAAAATCAATGTGTCTAAGACTGAACCCCTGCTAGTTATGAGTGATTGTTTACTTAATCCCATAGGGTAAGGGTGGGAGGGGACAGTGAACTTTGAGTGTGTGATGTTGAAATGGGATGAGGGATATCAAATGAATTCACATACTCTACTGCTAGTCTATTTATTTTAATTGTTTATTTATTGGATTTTAAACAAGGAAACAATCAACATTTTCCCATAACGGCGGCCATTTTGGACGCCATCTTTGTTGTATGGTACACCCGAGTGTCTGGAGTTATTTAAACTAGTCGGATTGAGTTTATTACCCCTCAAAATCTAAGGATAGACACCAAATGTACATATCCAGGATGATTAATAACGGAGTTATAGCCACATTATGATATTGGCGGCCATCTTGGACGCCATCTTTGTTGTAGAGTGTACCTGAGTGTCTAGGAAACTTTAAACTAGTCTGATTGAGTTCATCACACCTCAAAACCTAGGAATAAATACCAAATTTACATCTCTAGGGTGATTAATACCAGAGTTATAGCCATTTTATGATGTTGGCGGCCATCTTGGACGCCATCTTTGTTGTAGAGTGCACCTGAGTGTCTAGGAAACCTTAAACCAGTCTGATTGAGTTTATCACACCCTAAAACCTAGGAATAAATACCA
The DNA here is from genome assembly GCA_035610835.1 of Ophiura sarsii. Lineage (NCBI taxonomy): Eukaryota > Metazoa > Echinodermata > Ophiuroidea > Amphilepidida > Ophiuridae > Ophiura > Ophiura sarsii. Next base: position 29,815,445 of record CM069459.1, on the reverse strand, counting down.
AATTTACATCTCTAGGGTGATTAATACCAGAGTTATAGCCATTTTATGATGTTGGCGGCCATCTTGGACGCCATCTAGAAAATAACCCCTTTCCGGAAGTTAGATTTTTTGGGACTTTCTTTTGGCTATTCTTGATATCATCTGGAAGCAGAATCAGTTGAAAAACCTTTTGTAGCAATTTTTTTGGGGTCAAATCACAAAATGACCCGACTATATTGGGTATGGAAGGGGCACCTGTTATATCTGGATTTTAAGGATGCATGGGGTAGGGCCTACCTGATCAAAGACACCTACCTACCTGAGTGGTTATTTCATGTCTTATTATGGGATACCTATTATATTACAGATAGCGTTTCTGGGTAGGGTTTAATAAGATCCCATGATGTTTAAGTGCACCGATATTAGGATTAAGGGCACCTGGAGTATCAAGGACCTCTTGCTATTTCACAATAGCCTATACGCTTTGATCATGTTGACGACTAACCGCACACTATCTTCTATACCATGTACGAGGGGGTATCAACAAGTTCTTGACATCACCAAGAAGTGAAGAAGCCAGAAACTTTTTTTTTATATGTGACCCTTCAGACATCTTTAAAAAGTCACTGTACAAAGTCACACATTTCTCCCACTTTTTATTATCTGTCCACAGACCGCCATTGTAGAGATCTTCAGATTGACCGCCATTGATTGATCCTCAGATTGCCTCAGATTGCGTTATTCCAAAAACAGCAATAAACGGTTTAAACAAAGTGTTGACAGAAAGGAGTCAAAAGTCATGTAGGGTCAATAGAGGTCAATCTGGGTACACCCCATATTACCCATATGATAATGGTCACCAAGTTGGTTTGTAATGACCTTTGACCCCTTTCTTTCAAAACTTTAAACTATTTATTGCTGTTTTGGTGAATAACGCAATCTGAGGCAATCTGAGGATCAATCAATGGTGGTCAATCTGAGGATCTCTACAATGGCGGTCTGTGGACAGGTAATAAAAAGTGGGAGAAATGTGTGAATTTGCACAGTGCCTTTTTAAAGATGTCTGAAGGGTCACACATATCAAAAAAAAGGTTTCTGCCTCCTTTACTTCTTGGTGATGTCAAGAACTTTTTGATACCCCCTCGTATACACTATATGGGGTATGGGTTGGTACAACTTCTTTTTTTCTTTTTTTCTTTTTTTTTGGGGGGGGGGGGGGTGTTTGGTGTAACTATAACATTGTTTCCCTCCTAAATGGGGTATTGAAATTGGGTCCGAGATTCAAAGATATCACAAAACTCAGATTTCTGTGAACAAAGTCTATTTCAAATGAAAAAAAATAATTCAGGGATCTACAATCTTGAACTCATTATCTATGCCCATTTTGCTACAAATCATGAAGGTATCTAATTTAGATAATAATACTCAGCTAGCGAGTGCCCGAGCGTAGCGAGGGTACGCCGCTAGTAATATATAAAATACATGGACACAAGGGAGCAAAGCCATCGCTATACGCGCAAATGCCCTTTTAACGCGCAGTAGCATCCTCACGTGCTCGTTGACGCTGTTGCCAAACTAATTTGGAGCCTATGGCAGCACTTATACTCAGGTATTTGGCGATGGCTTTGCTCTTGTGGGAGCTAATCCCAAGCATTTTGAGCCTGGGAACCACTTTATTGTGGACGCACCCTGTTGAACCAATAATTATGACTATTATTTTACAAGTATAGTTTGTATCAACTGTGATGAGTTCGGAAAGTGGTTGGTAATATTCAAATTTGGTATGGTAACATTGGTCCAGGAAAGCATCGAATGGCGTGGAAATTTCAACATAAAAGCATGTTTGTTTCGGTCGTCAAGTATGAGAATGTCAGGTTTACGATGTTCAATGCTTGTGTACACATCATGATTATTACTATGGACCATAATACCAGTGATCAGTTTGTTGACGTGGGTATAGACATCTGTACGTATTTTCTTGAGTTCTTGATTGATATGGTTGACTATTCTATTATGTCTTTTTATATACATGCCATGGAAACGCATGCATCCATTGACAGTGTGTGAAGCTGTGTCAAATTGATTATTACACAGATTGCATGATTTGGGGTATGAGTTTGGGTATTATGGCGAAGTAATTGTAAACGGGTTTTAAAGGAAGGGTCCCGCAAGCACAACATTTAGCATTATTTGTTAGAAAAATAATTATCGAGCCGAAATTACGTAATTATATAGAACAAAACACCATACTAGTCACAAAAATGAATAAAAACTGCCATCACTCAACATGCATTTTTTGAAATTCGCGGCGATCGAAAGTCCCGGTGTCGATGACGTCATGGGTATCGGACTATCGGTGCTCAAATTTGCGCATGTGCATTGTATAACTATGACATCATCGACACTGGGACTTTCGATCGCCGCGAATTTTAAAAAGTGCATGTTGAGAGATTGCGGTTTTTATTCGTTTTTGTCATAAGTGTGGTGTTTTGTTCCATTTAATTACAAAAGTTGGGCTCGATAGTTATCTGTCTAACATATAATGCACACTTTTATGCTTGCGGGACACCTCCTTTTTAAGGATGAATTTGACGATATTGTCTTGAATGACCTTGTTAGATAAGTAGTTGTTTGACATTTGGAATCTATATCTGGGGTGTTTAATATTCTACCTTGCGAAAGCTTTGATTTGAATCTTGCAACGCGTTTATTATAATGATTTGTTTTGATGTGATTGGACACGGCAGAGTGGGTTCTAAGGACGATGGAGACTTCATCATCGATTGTACTCGTAATCACGTAATCATCTCCGTTTATCTCTAAATTCAAGCATTCGCGCATACATAGTTCATTTAATTCAATCCATATCGATTTTGGCCAGTTAACCTTGCTTCCCTTTTCCACTCTGCCATGTTCGTCAACCTTATAGCCAGCGAAAGTACGAGCATGATTATTTGTTTAAGTTGCTTTTCGTTTTGCTATGTGTAGTTCTAATGATGAGCGTGTATCTAGTTTGTGGGTCTTCGGAGTTAATAGAAATGAAATGTTTGGCTATATAGATTGTTGTAGGGTTTGAAATGCCAAGCCCACCTGATTTTCTTGGCATGAACATAAAATCTCTATTGCTGGATTTATTGAGCCCAAATCATGTCCTGATATGATGAACAGTACGGTCCTCAAACCCAGACAACTGGACAAAAGGTATTGAGGGGTTATACAGATAAACATTTATTTTGGACATCACCATAACGTTAATGGCTTCAAGTTTTGCGACTATAGGTAAAACAGAATTTGCTATTTGCGACATTGTTTTCGAAAGATCGTCAAAAACCGATTTCTAAAAAACCACGGCGCAAAATATAACACAAAAATACATGAACATCTACATGGCATCAAAAGCAATAAACAGAGAAATATCAAACAAGATAAAGGGCAAGCAATCAGATTTTGAAGAAAAAAAACTACTTGCTTTAACTCTTATTAACATGAACTAGCAGCTTAGAATATGCCTAATGTATAATACTGAACTTACTACTTACTTTACCTCATTGTGACATGAACTAGAAGCAATGAAGAGGCCTAACGTATTATAATCCACTTACTAAAATGAACTAGCAACTTTGAAGAGGCCTAAAGTATTATACTCCACGTACTACTTGCTTTACCTCCTAATGAAATTAACTGCCAGCTTAGAAGACGCCTGACGTATTATATCCCACTTATTACTTGCTTTACTTCTTTGTGACATGAACTATCACCTTAGACTATGCCTAAAGTATCATACCCACTTACTACTTGCTTCACCTCTTAGTGACATGAACTAGCTGCTTAGAAGAGGCCTAACGTATAATACTCCACTTAGCCTAAAGTATTACATTCGACTTTCTACTTGCTTTAACTCTGTATGACATGAACTGGCAGCTTTGAAGAGGCCTAAAGTATTATACCCCACTTACTACTTGCTTTACCTCTTTGTGACATCAATAAGCAGCTTAGAAGAGGCCTCAAGTATTTATACCCCACTTACTACTTGCTTTAACTCTTTGTGACATGAACCATCAGATTTGGAGAGGCTTAAAGTATCCCCCTTACTACTTGCTTTACCTCTTTGTGACAGGATCTAGCAGCTTTGAAGAGGCCTAAATTAGTATACACCACTACTTGCTTTATCAGGCCTAACGCACTATACCCTACATACGTACTACTTGCTTTACCTCTTTGTGACATGAACTAGCAGCTGAGAAGATGCCTTAAGTATTGTACCCCACTTACTTCTTGCATAAAATAGCAGATTAGAAGCGGCCTAAGGTATTATACTCCACTTACTACTTACCTAACCTATTTATGAAAGGAACTCTAGCAGCTTTGAAGAGGCCTAATGTATTATACTATACTTACTTTACTAACATTACCTCTTTAGGAAATTAACAAGCAGCTTTGATGAAATGAGCTTTAGCAGCATTGAAGAGGCCTAATGTATTATACTTCACTTACTACTTACTTTACCTCTTTATGAACTAGCAGCTTTGAAGAGGCCTGAAGTATTATACTCAACTTACTACTTACTTTACCTCTTCATGAAATTAACTCTAGCATTTTTGAAGAGGCCTAAAGTAATATACTCCACTTACTACTTGCCTTATAGATCTTTATGACACTAACTAGCAGCTTTAAAGAGGCCTAAGGTATTGTACTCCACTTACAACTTACTTTACCTCTTTATGAAATGAACTAGCAGCTTTGCAGAGGCCAAACGTGTTATACTCCACTTGCTACTTGCTTTATAGATCTGTATGACATTAAATAGCAGTTTTAAAGAGGCCTAAGGTATTGTACTCCACTTTAAACTTACTTTACCTCTTTATGAAATGATCTAGAATCTTTGAAGTGGCCTAATATATTATATTAGACTTTCTACTTGCTTTAACTCTTATGACATGAAATAGCAGCTTTGAAGAGGCCAAAGTATTATACTCCACTAACTACTTGCTTTACCTCTTCGTTTAATGTACTGTCAGCTTTGAAGAGAACTAAGGTACTATACTCGACTTACTCAAATGAACTAGCGACTTTGAAGAGGCCTAAAGTATACTCCACTTACTACTTGCTTTACCTATTCATGAAATGAACTCGCAGCTTTGAAGATGCCTAAAGTATTATACCCCACATGGAAAGAGCATACGACCAATGAATTTGTCAGAAGTCAGATAGGGAACCAAACTTCTCTGTATACAAAGATCATGCGCAACAAGCTACAATACTTTGGACATATTGCTAGACGAGAGGGTGACAATCTAGAAAAGATGATAGTACAAGGAGCTATCAATGGAAGACGTAAACGTGGCATACCAAAGCTCCATTGGACTGATGGCATTGAAGAAGCTACTGGTTTATCTCTTATCTCTGCGCATCACATGTCACAAAATAGACAACGGTGGCGCTCAATCATCAATAGGGTCAAAAAGAACGACGACGACGACGACATGAACTAGCAGCTTCGAAGAGGCCTAAAGTATTATCCCACTTAATACTTGCTTTATCATGTTTATCAGGCCTAACGTACTATATTCTACATACTACTTGCTTTACGTCTTTGTGACATGAACTTGCAGCTTAGAAGATGCCTTAAGTATTATACCCCACTTACTTAGTACTTTATCTCTTTATAACATAAACTAGCTGATTTGAAGCGGCCTAAAGTATTATACTCCACTTACTACTTACTTAAACTCTTTATGAAATTAACTGGCAGCCTTGAAGAGTACTAAAGGTATTACATATTATACTCCTCTTACTGCTTACTTTACCTCTTTATGAAATGAACTTGCAACTTTGAAGAAACCTAAAGTATCATACCCAACTTACTTGCTTTACCTATTTGTGACATTAACTAGCAACGTTGAAGAGGCGTCAGGTATTATACTCCACTTACTACTTACTTTACCTCTTTATGAAATGAACTGGCAGCTTTGACGAGTCCTAACATGCCTAAGGTATTACACATTATACTCCTGGTACTGCTTATTTTACCTCTTTGTGAAATGAACTAACAACTTTGAAGAGGTCTAAAGTATCATACCCAACTAAACTACTTGCTTTACCTCTTTGTGACATGAACTAGCAACGTTGAAGAGACCATTTATGCCTAGAGAAAGAAACTATTGAACATATGTTTTGGCTATGCCCTATAATAAATAGCTTTTGGAAAAATGTTGCATTATGGATAAATGATACACTGAAAATCAACATACAAGTTGATTGTAAGGATGTCTTTTTAGGTTTTTCGAACCACTCAAAATATGTAGTGATTAATTATGTGTTATACTGTACTAAGTATCATGTGTTTCAAAATAGGTCTATCAAAAGTAAACCTGATATTGAGATATTAAAAAGTATCATTGACTCAAAGATCAAAGATGAAAAAAGCTATTTCTACAAAACAAATCAAGTGAGCAATTTTGAATACAAATGGAAAGGATTTATTTAATGATGAAATTGTACTTCTAAATATTAATATATAAGATAATAAGATTGTACATTGAACATGTTGAAAGTACTCATGTTAAAGGGTATACATGTATCATACTAAACAAGTGATGTAAGAAACTATCTCTGTCCCATTTGTCTTGTCTTGTCTGTCTTGTCTTGTCTTGTCGTCTTGTCGTGTCATTGTAGGTCATGTTGTGGCGGGTCATGTCGTGGCGTGGCGTGTCATGCCGTGGCGTGTCATGTCGTGGCATGTCGTGTCGTGTGGTGTCGTGTCATGTCATGTCAGGTCATGATGTTGCATGTCGTGTCATGTCATGTCATGTCATGTAGTGCCGTGCCGTGCCATGTCGTGTTGTGTCGTGTCGGGTCATGTCATGTATTGTCTTGTTTTGTCTTGCTATTTTTTCAATGGTTAAATGTACATCGTCTTTAGTGTTTAAATAAATTTGTAATATATCATTATAGGTATCTTTTAAGTTAGCTTAAAAATGTATTTTGATGTAATATGTTGCAAACCAAAAATGTTAATAAAAAAAATTAAAAAAAGAGCCCTCAGGTATTTTACTGCACATACTACTTACTTTACCTCTTTATGACATGAAATAGCAACCTTGAAGAGGCCTAAAGTATTATACTCCACTTACTACTTACTTTACCTTTTTATAATTTGAAATAGCAGCTAAGAAGATGCCTACAGTATTATATTCCACTTACTAGCTACTTTACCTCTTTATGACATGAAATAGCAACTTTAAAGAAGCCTAAAGTATTATACTCTACTTACTACTTATTTTTACCTCTTTATGACAAGAAATAGCAACTTTGAAGAGGTCTAAGGTATTGTATTCAACTTACTACTTGCTTTATCACTTTATGACATAAACTATCAACTTTGAAGAGGCCTACAGTATTATACTCTACTTACTATTTACTTTACATCTTTATGATTTGAAATAATCTGACACATTTGAAAAGTATTATGCTCCACTTACTACTTGCTTTACCGTATGAAATGAACTAGTTACTAAGTATTATGCTCCACTTACTACTTGCTTTACCTTATGAAATGAACTAGTGACTAAGTATTATGCTCCACTTACTACTTGCTTTACCGTATGAAATGAACTAGTGACTAAGTATTATGCTCCACTTACTACTTGCTTTACCGTATGAAATGAACTAGTGACTAAGTATTATGCTCCACTTACTACTTGCTTTACCTTATGAAATGAACTAGTGACTAAGTATTATGCTCCACTTACTACTTGCTTTACCTTATGAAATGAACTAGTGACTAAAGTTATAATACATGATCAATTGAAACAATCACCAGAAATTCGCTGTTACAGGTACACTAAGTGTACGGTGCACCACTCCACGTTTTGCCAAGAACTCATGGCTTGGATCTAGTTGTTACCACATAAAAACATATATACATGAGCAAGTAAAGCCGTTCTCAGATGAAGGTGTTTATAATACATGACAAGGATCCTGTCAACACAATAACGTACCTGAGCAAGTGAAACCATCCCCAGTGAATCCGGAGTCACAAGTGCAAGTATAACTGCCTACATCGTTTGTACATTCGGCGTTGGCGCTGCAGTTATGTGTGCCGCCGCCGCCCTCACCGCATTCATCAATATCTGTATTGATTTCATGTAGTAATACAATTAAAAACAATATTAGACTATGAATTAGTCCGATGATAGTCATTAACACTTTTCACGCGGCAGCTAGGCGTCTGCAGACGACATTCCAAAATTGCACAAAATGTGTCAAAGATGTCAATATAATTAAATTTCATTACCATATTATTTGGAATCAAAATGAGAAATGCATTGGAACAAGTACAAACATTCGTATCATTGGTTCAGTAATTCTTGAGATAGGCTTTAAAAGTTGGGAACATTTCTAAAGAATCTGTTTTGAAATGGTAAGCCTCAGAAACTAATAGCCGCGTGGAAAGTGTTAAGATAATTATCTTTCACCTCATTCTTGTGGTCGTATAAGAAATGTATTTGACAGTGATTGGTGAACCTCCTCATCTTCGCATCCATTCTTTGTTCGTACTTTTATTACAGACACAGATTTCATGTAGCAACGAACAAAACCTTGTTTCAAGTCGCAATTGAGATTAGACTGGGATCCTACGAGGTTGACAGAAAAAATGGTCACTTGATTTGTTGATAGTTGATCTTTTAACCCCTTCCGCCATTTTTTAAACTTCAATTTCATTAAGCAAGCACGCTCACCTAAGCTTTTATTGTCAGCCTAGTCCGAGCATTTTGTTAGCTTTTATTTTCAGCCTAGTCCGAGCATTTTGTTTCAGTCTGGTCTCATCAGAAACATTGCGCGTGTCCGCACTGACTGACTACACAAACAACGAACAAACAAACACACCAACATTTTAGCCTAATAAATTCACTTACCCACACTACAGTCGTGAAAAACAAAGTCATCCTCCCCGCCCGCGTCCGGTCCAGTCCAACCGTCCGGGCACAGGCACGTGGCGCCCTTGATTGTGCATAAGCCATCATTATTATTATCAGTACATATACATGTCCCACCATTAAAACAAGGAAGACCGTCGCAAAACGCCACTGTGTGATTTAAAGAGGGTTTATTTAGATATATATTCAAATGTAATTCATACCTGTTTTGCCATTTACTGTGGTCTCTTGTATCATGTGTATAAGATGTACCTTATTGGTTTCGCGATGAAGATTTTTGTTTGAGATATGTTTTAATCCCGGGGAGGGGCGGGGTACTTATAGTGGATATGAGGTCACGGGGATGTGCCGCCAAATAGGGTCCCATTTTTCACCCGTCTAGTAAATGAATGATCCCTTTAGGGGTCCGTGACGAACGTCCCTACCATTTTGAGTCACCATTTTAAGACACCTGTCTTTATCTTTTACTCTACCATTTACAGTAGGTCTAGGGTTCTGACAGTGTTGTCGTATGTAGCCAATATATCAATCTATTTAATTTAATTTCAATAGGCCCATTCAATCTTTAACATTGACGTCTTTAGGCCATTGCAAAATTAAAACGGGCGGACTCTCCCCGCTCTCCCCTATACAGAAATATTGTATGCATGAGATTGTGAAAAGCCTACAGACTATATCACGCGGTCAAGTTTTGTATTTCAATCAAAATTGGACCTAGTTGTATAGTTTTACCATAGCACAAACAATAGGCATGTTATCATTGTTTACAGGATCATTGGCGTAGCCAGGAGGCCTTGGGGCACGTTACCACCCCCCCCCCCCCGGGTACCTGGTCCACAAAAAAATAATGAGAAAAACAGAAGAATAAGAAGGAGAAGGATCTAGGAGAAGAAGGAGATGGAGAAGGAGGGGAGATAGAGGAGAGAGAACAAATAAAGGGGAGGTTGTTGTTTATTTTCTAGTGCTACATACAAGAGTGTACCATCACCGCTCCCACATTTTGTACGTTCCCGGCACAGGTCTCCAAAAGAATGGAGGGAGCACCCCTTGGACACGTTGGATCGTGTCGATATTCATGAATTTCATTAATCATATTTTTATCCTCTCCAATTTCAAGGCGTCATTTAAGGGAATCGAAACCAAATTCGAACACAAATAGGCCTAATATGAAAAAAGTATGAACAATTTATTTTCGCGAGTTACGCGCGCATGTTTTCAGGAACAGGTAACCCAGCACTGACGTCTTTCAGGTTACACACACAGAAATATTACGAATGTTAGGTAAAAAACAGAATGTAAAATAAATTAAACACAATCTATGTAAAATCCTGTCGAAAACTTTTACCTTGCCAGTTTGTAAGTGTTTAAAATACTTATTTGAATTGTAACAAAGGTAGTTTACCTTGGTTACGGTGTAATTATTGCATCAAGTGAAGTTGTGTAATACATCGTGATTGGTTAAAAGTTTCTTTACATAATGTGTTTTGTTTTATGACATGCGCAAATTACGTCGGCCCGATGTAAACAAACATTAGGGAGCTTTCGATTTGGATGACGGACGCTTCTACGACGGTAAGATGACACCTTGAGTCATGTGCGCATGCGTCGACTTAGCAATCCGCCGGTCGTCCAATTTCTGGGACCTGTCTTCAACTTTCGATTTGCACGACGGACGCTTTTACGACGGTAAAAAACAAAACGTTGCCGTTGTCACCACGACGGTTGTAGTCCCTTGACGTGTTGTAGCATTTAGAGGACCAACGGATGACAATATTGACGCATGCGCACATGACTCAAAGTGTCATTCAACCGTCCTAGATTCATCCGTCGTGCAAATCGAAAGCTCCCTAATAATCAGCCGAAGACAGGTCCCAGAAATTGGACGACCGACGGATTGCTAAGTCGACGCATGCGCACATGACTCGAGGTATCATCTTAAGCGTCCGTCGTCCATATCTAAAGCTCCCTATTATAGTTACGCGGTTGCAAAGTAAATTCAGTACTCGTGTTATTCAAAATGGCGTACGGTAGAGACCTTGCTCCGTCAATGGGATCTGGAAGGATACGTAGCCAAATTTGAAGGTCTGCGGTAATCGGGCTAAGTCAAGCAGGCTTTACCATGCTACGCACGCAAATGTCGAAAAATATCATTCTTAAAGCCCATTTCAAACCAAAATATACATTAATACCAGAAACTGAGAAAAATCGCGCGCTACATGCTTTCAGGAACAGAACAGGGGTATTACACCTATTCGGGGACTTTTATGAGCCCATTTTAATCCAAATTAAACAGCCTAGTGGCGTAGCCCAAAGGGGTTCATTGTCGGTTGTGTCGGGTTAAGATTGGCACCGTTGCTTAATTTGACATGGGAATCATGGACTTATGAACGACTTTCCTTGAAATGTGATATAAAATAAAGAAAAATATACGAGAAGAAAATGTCTCAATTCAAATAAACATGTGCCAGGAGAGCCATCACAGGGCTTTCAAAATGGCTGAAAACCTACAGCTCCAAGGGGGCGTTGCCCCCTTATCCCCACCGGGGCCTTTAGGCGGCCCCTGGACCCCACGTCAATTTCGTGACCCCGGGTAACAAGTATCCTGGCTACGTCCATGATAATGATATCACATCATTCGTTTTCAAGTCATGGCTGAAACCAGGCCTATCATTGTAGACGATAAAATATAGCTCGTAGCTTTTTTTAATATACTGTGGTCTCATTGTATAGGTGTGCCATGTTTTGAGTCGACACACATAATATGGTTTTATAGTTGTTAACAGAAATGTTTATTTATAAATTGTACATCCTTATATTCTGTGTCAGTTCAAGGTGGGAAGTGACGTCAGCTCAGTAGTTTCTACGCCATGGCCAATATCATTTCTATTTGATTGCGCGGATGCACAACGTTGCATGCATAGATAAACAAACTACTTGGAGTAACGCGAGAGATTTCGTAATGACGTCACCTCCCTTTTTGACACGAAGTATAAAAGCGTAATGAATGATGGTTTATATTTACCTTTAGTTTTACGAGAAAATCTTGTTCTCTTTTCTGATAATAAAGAAATAAAAAACAGCCAGGTAGTTACAAAATACAGCAGTATCTATAACCCCTGTAAAAATGGTAACTTATTGTCTATATTAAATTGTACCAAGAGAGTAACTATCAATTTCACAATATATGGCGGAGAATCCGGGTATAAATACAAAATAAAAAAATACTGCAAGTCACGACTTGCGAATCCCCCTGGCTGGGAGATCAACTAAATGAGGTCAAAGGTCATATATGGGTCATGTTCCCCCGGTGTTCATGTTTCTTTTCTCCAAGTTTGAGGTCAATCGGGCAACTTGAACGATTTGACCTCTGGATGACCTTTGACCTCAGATGACCTCTAATTATTTTTTACATGTTCCCACGGTGTTCATTGCACAATTAAACCCCTTTGTTGACCTTTGACCTTGGTTGACCTCTAATGATCGTTGACCTCGGATGACCTCTAATTTATTTTAGACATGTTCCCCGGTGTTCATGTTTCTTGTCTCCAAGTTTGACGTCAATCGGGCAAGTTTGACGTCAATCGGGCAACTTTTACGATTTGATCTCTGGATGACCTTTGACCTCAGATAACCTCTAATTTATTTTAGACATGTTCACCCGGTGTTCATGTTTCTTGTCTCCAAGTTTGACGTCAATCGGGCAACTTTTACGATTTGACCTCTGGATGACCTTTGACCTCAGATGACCTCTAATTTATTTTAGACATGTTCACCCGGTGTTCATGTTTCTTGTCTCCAAGTTTGACGTCAATCGGGCAACTTTTACGATTTGACCTCTGGATGACCTTTGACCTCAGATAACCTCTAATTTATTTTAGACATGTTCACCCGGTGTTCATGTTTCTTGTCTCCAAGTTTGACGTCAATCGGGCAACTTTTACGATTTGACCTCTGGATGACCTTTGACCTCAGATGACCTCTAATTTATTTTAGACATGTTCACCCGGTGTTCATGTTTCTTGTCTCCAAGTTTGACGTCAATCGGGCAACTTTTACGATTTGACCTCTGGATGACCTTTGACCTCAGATGACCTTGGATGACCTCTTATTTATTTTAGAAATGTTCACCCGGTGTTCATGTTTCTTTTCTCCAAGTTTGAAGTCAATCGTGCAACTTTTACGATTTGACCCCTGGATGACCTTTGACCTCTGATGACCTATGCAAATTAGACCCAAACAAATAATTACCCGGCGTTCATGTTTCTTTTTCTAAGTTTGACGTCAATCAGGCAACTTTTACGATTTGACCTCTAGATGACCTTTGCAAATTAGACCCCCAAACAAGCAGCTACAGTGTTTGACCATGGCCTACCTATCACTGAAGGTTTGAAGTCAATCCGTCCATCCTTTCAACAGATACAGCATTTGGAAAAAGGCTAACCAAAAGGCACACCCCTACACCCCTACACCCCCCCCCCCCCCCCCCCCCCCCCCCCACACACACACACACCCACACACACACATTACATGATGACAAAATCCCCTTCTGGTTTTACAAACCAGGGGGATAATTAGTCTGTGTCAACGTGTCCTGGTTAGAAATGTACTAACATAAAAGCACTGGCAAGCTTGTCCTGGATTAGGCTACCGATATGGCAAACGTTAGGCGGCACTGAGATAAACATTCTCTGATATCTAGGGTAACATTACTTTTACTTTTTACTTATACGGTGACGCCAACAGAATTGATCGAAATTCAAATTGGACGCAATGCAAATGTTACAAATCCGTACAATATCCCCCCCGATCAATGTTTATGAATATTTGTACAGTGTTGGATGTGAAATATCAGTAATACGGCGTCATCATTTTAAAGATCTGTCTTAAAGTTAATTATCAATGAGCCAGTAATAGAAATGATTCACCCGTGGAGAAAACTAGTTTTGGAAACATTTCGATTACGGGTCCATGGATTATAATAAACGTACCAACGTGAAGTGTGACGCACCATTGATCGCTCGTCTGACTGTTATGGAAAGTGTAAGATATGATAACAGATCATTAACAAAGCTATTATATTGTAAACGTTAGAAGAAGTTGCAAAACGTTCAAATGCACATAAATAGGTATTAAGTATGTGTACGATAACTGTGTTGCCTGCCAACAATGGCAAAGAATATAATTGCTTTGGATGCGCATGCTATTAGCAATGTTGAGGTATGCAGGATACTGGTCTGGTACGTTCTATGTATTTCCGGTGTGTTTCCCACTCCCAAAGGTCGCCCTCTCTCATTGTATATCCAGACCAAGTACTGTCCTCTTTACTGTGTCGACCATTCTTCGAGAAGGCTACATTAGGTCAGTTCAAGGAATAGATTATTGTCCAATTAGTAAATGTATTAATCTAGATTATTTTAATTGCAGTTTGCCTTCTGTATACTATATTAATTACGACTTACTACGCGTCCGAAGCTGAGTAGCACATCACTTGATCTCCTGCCTGTTCTTCCGTTGATGTCCAGTTTATATTTATGTATTTATCGTTAGAATCATCAATACTTTGAAGCGATGAGGATTTCATACCGGGTATTGATAGCGGGGTGATACTTGTTATCCTATTAAGGTTGAAATCAGAAATCAGAGGTTGAGTGCGGTGTAAGAATTACACAACATTACATTAATTGATCAAACGTACAAAGTTAACGTCTGTCGGACGGACGTTTTTATATTTATGAATTTTCAACAATTTTCGAAAATCTATTTTTAAATTTCCAAATAAATATTTCACACGTTGATTAAGCAGTTTTCAAACAAATTCAAACAAAATTGTAAACACATTTTGAAAATGAGAAAATGGGTCGGGTGAGCCCTTAGAACAGATTTTGTAGTCGCCTAACGGTGGATCGTTTTGGAAATGTAAACATTTACATTGTCTTTATTCAATGTTTCAATAAGAACTAGTAGGCCTACGTATGATTCATAGAATAAGGGAATTGTATGTTAGACTTATACGGCAGTAAGTACATATTATATAGTACAACTCAGCCTAATGATCTCTTAACTCAGCCTCCACAACGAATACGCGGTTTCGAGGTTTTAACACCGGAAGCCGAAATGTACCGACGTTTAATCCCACAATGCAATGATCAATATCCATTACAATGGTTACGGGCCAAATGTATCGGTTTATGTTACGCTTATTGCATTGTGTGGGACTGGATTTCGGTACATTTCAGCTTCGGGTGCTGACCCCGCGTCCCATTGCTTGACATTGCGTATACATTGAGATTCTTCACGCTAAATCAAGGAAGGTACACACAGAAAAAAAAATACGTAAGTTATGTAAAAAAAATACATAACGTTAGGTGCAATACGAACTCTCGAACAAATAGGTATATTCTACCGAATTTGTAATTATGTAAAATATACCTAGCAGTTAGCTAAGTAAAATACATAAATATTAGGTAAAATAATAACATAATTTTTTATGTAGTTCTTTTACCTCACCAGTTAGGTAAGTTAAATACATGATTATTAGGTATAATTTAAAAGTTAAATACATGATTATTAGGTATAATTTAAAAATTAAATACATGAATATTAGGTATAATTTAAAAGTTAAATACATGATTATTAGGTATAATTTAAAAGTTAAATACGTGATTATTAGGTATAATTTAAAAATTAAATACATGAATATTAGGTATACATGAATATTAGGTATAATTTAAAAGTTAAATACATGATTATTAGGTATAATTTAAAAGTTAAATACGTGATTATTAGGTATAATTTAAAAATTAAATACATGAATATTAGGTATCGACGCCCCTGACCATAGTACATTGATATGCTGAATGGCTGAATGCAGTGCCGCAATCACGCAATGAGTCCCGGGAGTGCAGTGCAGTATACATGCACGGATAGCGTAACCATAGAAGCTTCCCCAGGTCCGAGCCGTATTACATTACATCATACATGCATGTGCACTTCCTTACAAATAGCCAAATATAAACAAAAAATCAAGTAATAAGACGTAGAACTCCGGTACTCACCTTTGAATGCTTCAACAAAAGACTGGAGGCCCCAAGCCTTCGTTAATTCTATCCACTTGGGCTTCAGCTCTTCTGTCTCCGCCATGTCCGCCATTTTGCTCAAGTGTGATCGATCTTGCGCGCAAAATTACATCGCAAAGTGGTATTTTTGAAAGATTTGTACATTATAAGAATGTAATTCGACACTTTTACCTTTTTAATATGTAAAAAAATACACAAACTATGTAACATTTCCGCTTTGCGTTTAATTGTGTATTTTTAATATCTACATGCCAACTGGTAAACTGGTTGGACAACAATTCTACCGAAGTTGTGTAGAAACTCGTCGAAAATATACACAACATCGTTATACATATTATTTTTTTACATATCGAGGTCGCGATTTTTCTGTGTGTATTACAAGCTATGGGCAAATTTATAACGATAGCTTACGGAAAATAAGGTGATGACGGTGCCGCTTGTAGTCGCATTTCGAACGGGTGATCGATATAAACCGGTATAACATCGCCATCATTGGGGGTCGGTGGAGAGGTGAACTCTGGTAGGTTGTCACATGGTGTATTTGCTGTAACGCTAATGGTGAACTGCACTGGTATTGTACTAAAGGGTTTGGTGGAGGTTTCGTCAACAAAATCTTCAACTGCAACACTTATAGCGATAAAGCCCTCTGAATTTGGACTGACAGTGACTTGACAGAGGTGCTATAAAATAAAATAAATAAAGTCTTTACCTAGGGAGTTTGAGTAAGCCTTTTATAATACAGAAGGAAATGTATAGCGACTTTCCTTTCTGCTTCATTATCAATGTCATATTTACATATTTACCGTATATTTACCATGAGAAAATAACAATCAAGACGGAGGCACATCCACGTATGATTTTGGTAGAAGAACCCCTCCCCGGGTTACGCCCCCCCCCCCCCCCCCTCAAAAATAGAAAAAGAGAAATCATGTGGGGAGACGTCCGCCCTAAAATGATAGGCCTACAAGTATGTAATGTTCCGCACCCATAAACAAATTATAGGTGACTTGTTTGTAACGTCATCTGGACCATCTTAGTACTAACATTGCCAAATTCTGCGGATTTCGCGCTAATTTCTTAAAGGAGGTGTCCCGCAAGCATAAAAGTGTGCATTATATGTTAGAAATATAACTATCGAGTCCAACTTTTGTAATGATATAGAAGAAAACACCACACTTATGACAAAAACAAATAAAAACCGCAATCTCTCAACATGCCCTTTTTAAAATTCGCGGCGATCAAAAGTCCCAGTGTCGATGATGTCATAGTTGTACAATACACATGCGCAAATTTGAGCACCGATACCCATGACGTCATCGACACCGGGACTTTCAATCGCCGCGAATTTAAAAAAAGTGCATGTTGAGTGATGGCAGTTTTTATTCATTTTTGTGACTAGTACGGTGTTTTGTTCTATATAATTACGTAACTTCGGCTCGATAATTATGTTTCTAACAAATAATGCTCAATGTTGTGCTTGCGGGACCATACCCTAATAGACCATTCCTTTAAATGTTGTCATCAATTTAAGCTTGATTGAGGTCAATTTGTCAAGGCACGCAAGATTCAGGAACGTTTTTCTGTACCATTTTAGTTAAAAAACTGAAAATATTTGCGAGTGTTTTAACATTATAAAAGCAATTTGGGCCCGTCCCTTCCTAATTTTGCTATTTTCAACCGCCACTGCACTGCATATTCTTCTCACTTTAGAAATGGTTACAGAATCTGGTTGATTTCTAGCACTTCTGACATCCCATCGACATCGTATATAATCTCCGTCTGGATCCATCACTGAAAGAAAATACACATAAAAATACATTTTTGTTAGTGATACCGTAGATTCTCGATATATACACATGGAAAAAAGTATCGCACCACTGCTTTTTTTTTTAAAAGTGCAAATGTGGCCTCGAATTTTGCCACCATGGTGTGATATTATGCATCATTTGTTTGCGTAAGCTGTCCAACAAAATGTTGTGCAATAAAAGGGCCACATTTTAGTTTGTGACGTAATCGATGTAATGTTTTTTCAAGGCCAAGGGGAAAATGCATGTTTTTTTTTATATATATAAAGCCCTGTTGCCAGTGTAGTGTTGCCCGAGTGTTGCTAAGCATGCTAGACTGCACAATAAATCTTCTTTGGGAGTGAGTGATGACATTGTCATCGCCCAAACTGTTAACATGAACATAGCTACATTTCTGTATACATTGTGGCTATTTATTTTCAGTTGCATTACCGTTTAACTATGCGACTGAAACGTATCTGAGTAATAAACACATTTCACGAACTTGTTCACGAAGTTTATTTTACGTGTGCCACTGTGATGTTAAAAAGCGTATTCCCCCCCCCCCCCCCCAAAAAAAAAAAAAAATTAACAACATGCACTGAAAGCCAAACTGGAGTCAAGTGACTCTTGAAATGGAGTAAATCGGCCATGACTCTCCAAAGGAGTCATCCTGACTCTTCAAAGGAGTCATCCTGACTCTTCAAAGGAGTCATCCTGACTCTTCAAAGGAGTCATCCTGACTCTCCAAAGGAGTCGTCCTGACTCCCCAAAGGAGTCATCCTAGCCGTCGGTAAGAGTCATCGGCCATGACTCTCCAAAGGAGTCATCCTGACTCTTTAAAGGAGTCATCCTGATTCTCCAAAAGAGTCATCCTGACTCTCCAAAGGAGTCAGCATGACTTCTTTGGAGAATCAGGATGACTCTCCAAAGGAGTCGTCCTAGCCGTCGGAAAGAGTCATCGCCCATGACTCTCCAAAGGAGTCATCCTGACTCTCTGGAGCTAATTTGCATATTTTACTTGGTCTTATATTAGCCGAGTAAAATGCGCAAATCGCTCATTAGCATAATTGCAATGGTACAAAAATTAGCACCGGTGCTCGTGTATACCATTTCAATTATGCTGATGAGCTAATTTGCACCTTTCATTTATTTAAACCTATTAATTTATTTGAATTAAGTCGATACGTGAATTTAACACCGTTGAATGTATATTGATATATTTGCATATTTCTCACTGGTATTAAGGAAGGGAGGTGATTGCTCACTAAGTAAATGCAAATACATTGAGCAAGAACATGAACATCAAAGAGCCAATTACCCTAAAGCCCACCCCCAGTTCTCAGTGTCTTATTCTTATTCCTACCTAGAGTCACGGTGACTCTATTTAGCCAGTTGGTGTCATTATTACTCTCGAAACGGAGTCCAGCCTACATGTGACTCTATGTCAATATTGACTCCATTTGAAGAGTCACAAGACTCCCTTGAAGAGTCATGCATCATGACTCTCCAAAGGAGTCAGTAAATGTTGACTCTCCAAGGGAGTCATGCGACTCTCCAAACAGAGTCAATATTGACATAGAGTCACATGTAGGCTGGACTCCCTTTATAGAGTAATCCTGACTCCAGTTTGGCTTTCAGTGTGTCTACCGTTGCTAAGTTGTTGCAACCCCTCCAACTCGTGTATAAACATTTGACACTTGACAATTTATTTTCATTTGAAATACCGTTATACCAAACATATAGGTATGGTCAAAGTACTTCGTGACAAAAGGGGTCGCGAACGTGATGAACGATTCACTGAAGGATTCATAATTGAATTCCACGGTTGGTAGTGCATTATAACTTGATTTTAGTGTTGAAATTCGTTTGTCCGTAAACAACAACTCAGCTGGCAATCCCTTACGGTAAGTATAGTTAAAAGAATTTTAGCGGAGTGTAACTAGTTGTCAATTTCCTTTGGATTTAATAGTGCTTGGGTGAAGATATTACAAAAACAATGTCTAGGTACGTCATACAATTTTCCAGTTGGTTAATCTTTGCGTATGCCATTTTAGTTAATACTGCATGAATCTGTCTTGTCATGCTTGTTTTGCTTGTAACTCAACTTAGATAGTTCGACAGAACTTGGTCCGTTAAAAGTGGTTAAAGATGTTATTCAAATTTAAATCACGATAAAACCTGGCGTGGACAATTAGAACCAATCGCCCAAATACCCTAATAGGGCGATTCAAAATATGGAAAAATAAGGTATAGTATCCCTTAAAATAAAACTCTTATCTTTGTACTCTAATCTGTACCCATCACGTCATATTGTTCCCACTCCCTTAAGGGGTGTGGACTCTCAGCATAGCCTCCGTAAAACTGCCGTAACTTTTCCAATATTCATTTAATCTATATAAAAGTATACATATTTTTGCAGAAAAGGGTTCACTGCATCAACCATATCATGAAATTGACCATTTTGGAGAAAATTATAAAAAACACGTTTTTTGACCCATTTTTGGTTTGGAAAAGATAACTAAAAATGAACTGTGTGCGGTTTCATGGCTGTAGATATGTTGTACAATTTTAACACTCTTAGAAAACGTGACCCTCTCCATACCACCGATGTCATCTATTCAATACCATGCAAAAACTATGACACGCCTTACATAGGAGAGACTGGTCGAAAAGTCGGTAAGCGATTAGAGGAGCACAAGACAGAGTCCGAAAGAGCGGTGACTTCAGTTCGCACCAGAGCATCCCGTAAGAGCTCTCAATCCGCCATTAACAAATCGGCTATCACCGACCACGTAATGTACAAAAATCATGTAATCGACTGGGAAGAGGGAGGGATCGTAGGCAGAGAGGCTAATTGATACAAACGCTGGATCAAAGAGGCAATCGCTATTAGAAAACAGGGCAAGACAATTAAAAAAGACGAGGGGCAATACAATCTGAGTCATGTGTTTGACGATCTACTGATTGCGGATAAATCATCTAGCATCACTGCAACTAAGCAACCAATATCACGTGTTGTAAACAGCAGATCGTCATCACTCCACATCAAGTGTTGATAAAGGAAACAGCTTGTTTCCGAAACGTCCACACGTAAGTGGTTTTCCTTGGACTATAGATATACTGAATTTTCTTCAATCATCTTATTATAACAGTCCTGATGAACTTTATCAAGAAAAAGGTATCAGGTGTTTGTTACAGAATCCCTGGATTAGGTTTGCATGTTATGCATGGTTAGCTATTCAAGCGGGTAGCTTTAATAGCGTTCAGACGGGGTGATCAATCAGTGATATGGGGGACTGTAGTCCCTGTCCATCCGCAGTTCGTAGCAGATGAACGACATACCCCAATTTTATGTCGCATAATACTTATTTCTATTACAGCTCAGACAGGGAAGGGTGCCATAGAAAATAATTTATCCACGTTTAATGCGCATTAGTGATTAAGCCACTGTCTCAAAAGTGTATGTCTAAATTAAAAATTGAAAAATTAAAATTAAAATAAGAGCTGTCGGAAATTCATTGCGTGTTTTCTCAGTTACCTCAGCTTTTGGAAAAATGATGCTCATAACATACTCTCAGGCTTACATCGCCTGCGATTAAGTCACTGGAGTGGACTTTGAAACAAACATCGCTTACAGCTACTTCATTCATAGATCGAACGACCAGTCGCGCGCGAATTGGTTAGAAGTCAATTGCAGCGATTTGGTTATGGCCTATAGCGACCTTTTCCAAATTTTGGCAAGTCACCGCTGACTTAATCACATTCGATTGAACACCATTGAAGTAAAATACTTCATCGGGTACGAACTTGATCATTCAATTACCTTAAAGGAAGGGTCCCGCAAGCACAACATTTAGCATTATTTGTTAGAAAAATAATTATTGAGCCGAAATTACGTAATTATATAGAACAAAACACCATACTAGTTACAAAAATGAATAAAAACTGCCATCACTCAACACACATTTTTTTTAATTCGCGGCGATGGAAAGTCCCGGTGTCGATGACGTCATGGGTATCGGTGCTCAAATGTGCGCATGTGCATTGTATAAATATGACATCATCGACACTGGGACTTTCGATTGCCGCGGATTTTAAAAAGTGCATGTTGAGAGATTGCGTTTTTTATTTGTTTTAGTCATAAGTGTAGTGTTTTGTTCCATTTAATTACAAAAGTTGGGCTCGATAGTTGTTTGTCTAACATATAATGCACACTTTTATGCTTGCGAGACACCTCCTTTAAAATATCCTAAAGTTCAGATCTTTGTAAATGGACGCCTGTATGTCTGGGATAACTCACCTGGAACAGTTATTGTTCTGGAACAGTGGTTCGGAGTTTGAATTACAGGCGCCATGCTAGCGACGGGAGGTGAATTGATCTTCTTATTTGGACGAGGCTTCAAGTTAACCTTTGCTCTAAGAGCCCAATCACCAGATCGAAAGTCATCATCAATAACTAGGGAATTTGATATCATAGATGATTGCAGCAAAACGTGGTCGAAACCTGAATTCAATCTAGAAGAAATAATAAACAAAATCAAGTAGTTAGTTCAAAACCGAATACATAACGGCAGTGGAAATTTCTGTTAACCCTAACCCCTTTAAATACTACAAAATGCTACGTTCAAGCCTTTCTCCAAGCGCATGTGCGGACGGTTTTCGATGACGTAATCAAACGAGCCTGTATAGTGAGCGCAGTACACTGCGCGAACAAGTATAGCTGAGAATGAGAGCCGAAGCTGAGGGCCGTAGCTGGGCGGGGCTTGATTTGGTTACTCGGCCAGAATTGTGATCCCGGTTATTAACCCGGTTAGGAGGTTAGGTTAGGGTAGCACATATTTTGCCGTGCTCTATAATAAGAGAATACGTTTACCAAACGAAAATGTCATATTTTTATTCTATTTCTTGTCCTTTTAAGATACTCTCACTGCAAACAAATGGTACCTATAAATGTCGCTATATTTACTTTAAGCCACGAACAACCCCTGTTCTATGAGCAAATGGACTTCTCAGGTAAGATCAGTCGTTGTTTTTTTTTACCAAACAAATCGGGAATTTGAGATTCTAAAAATTAAAAAAACAAAACAAAACAAAAATGCAGTTAACCGGTTGAAACGTCTTTATTGTCATAACTTTGGATTCCAGTTCATGGGAATCAAAAACTTCATTTAACATTCCATGTTTCCTTTTCGGATGAAGTCATTGCCTATTTGGCACCATACGACGGTTCTTCTGATTTCAGGTACTATTGGCATCTGTGAAGCCAATTGTGACATAACTGACGCTAAAGTCACTTTTAATTGAAACATTATAAACGATTCATTGAAAATAATGCTATAGATATTTCAAACCGTTTTAACATCAATTGAACTTCAGTATTATGTTATCAGGTGCCCTCCAGAAGTCATTTAATTAAGAATGATATCTTACCCTATTATGGCTTCATGGTTTTTGAGAGTGACGACCTGTTTGCTGATCCCGGTCATCCAGTCTTGATCCGCATTGTAATCCGTGCACCGAACTTCCGCTGGTAAAGTGTTGATCTTTCCCATCTTCGTTTTTAAACAACCTTTGCATCTTAGATTACTCTCTAGAATGGGGATGGTTCTGTTAGTGTCGATGTCATCTTGATCACATAAGTAACTTATACCAGACTGAGTGATGTAGCTTCTCTGGTATGATAGTCGCCATGATACCGATATCTGTGTAGATAAGTTCATGCATATAATGAATGTGGTAATTTTTGTACTTGATAAGGTTACACGTACAACCTGTAAGGTTCTAGGGGGGGGGGGGGGGGGGGGGGGGGGGGGGGGGTGGGGTACTTTGTAGATTTTATGTTACAGGAATGTGCCGCCAACTAGGGCCCCGTTTTTCATCTGACTGGTAAATGAATGATCCCTTTTTATAGCCGTTTTGTTAAATGTATGGGTCTAATATCCATAATTTTGCTGTTTTTCACATACATTTTAGCAAAATCTGTCAAATATATAGGAAAATTATGGGTTTCCTGTAAACGTATCGGTCCATTTTCCCCCAAATTTGTAAATGTTTCGGTCGATTTTCATTTTGATGGCGGCACATCTCTACCAAAAAATAACCGAGTACCCCCCCCCCCCCCCCCCCCCCCCCCCCCCCCCGGGTTAAGTAAGGCTAATACTAGAACTGGAATCGGTTACTCACGGTTTTAGTACACTGATTTCAAACGGCGAAGCCGTGAGGGACCTAGATATTCTACTGTACGTTTTATGACTCCTAAGGGAGCCTCCGTGCAAAAAATAGTTGCCAAACGAAACAAATACTCTTCGTTTAATTAATTTTAATACTGTTCTGACGTTTATAAATAGCTTCCTCTTATTTAAAAATGTCTGGTAAATAAATATTCACATTTGAATTATATAGTTCAGAATAGTAGTACCGCGAATATTTGTGCACAAAGTTTACCAGCAAGGAACACCCCCATGCTGATAGCACGCGATAGTGTCCATCATCTTGTATGACATCTGAGGGTGCCGCCCTAACACAACCGTTATAATTGGTCCTCCGTTGGTTTACGAGGTGTGCGGAATAGTATATAGTTTGGCCATGCAATAATATGTCAAAATGATCTGTACGGCACCTAGTGGGGACCGCGCCAGGTTTTGGCATGGCCAGGTTTGGTGGATTACCAGGGTCTCTCGCGACGAAGTCGCGAAATCGCGGCTTCACCGCTCATGTGAGAACTGGAATCGGTCACTCGCGGTAATATAATACTATCAGATAGTATTATATTACCGCGAGTGACCGATTCCAGTTCTAGGCTAATACATGTACAACATAAGGTTATACACATACAACGCGCGCGTAGGGTTATACACATACAGCGTGTGGGGGTTACGGGGTTACACTTACAAGGTGTAAGGTTAGATGTCTACGATAACATCTCACACTTCTAAAGATGTACAAATTCTGCAAAATGTGCTAACCTCGTCCTTCTGAGACGTTTTTGTAACACTGTTTACTAGGGGAGGGCAGAGGGCACCATACAAATAAGATAAATAGAATGGCGATTTTTAAAAGAGTGTAAGGTGTCAAAATGAGCGCAAGGGATGTAAAAGAGATCACCTAAACGCCCTAGGTCACTGTCATTTGCGTTTCTGGGGGAAGGGCATGAGGGGTAACAATTTCGAAACTTTGTATATAATATTTGCGAAAAAGTATAATTCAAACAGACACGTGTGAGGAGGGTGAGGTGGAAATTCAATGTCAAACACATATTGGATATCCTACTATAGCTTATGCTCTTTACGGAATAAATCATTTGTAAAATGTATTTGCTCATCTTCGACGTGTAAGATTAGATGTCTAACCTTACACCTTGAAGGCCTAAGTGTAACCTTACACGTACTATTTGTCTAAACCTTACGCATTGTAGTGTAGTGTAACACGTACATATCCATGTTACCTATAGGCTAGTATTATCTTACACGTCTTTTTATTGTGATGGTCTCTCAGTCATAGCTTAGTATCCATCAGATTTCAGAGTTTTTATTCACCAACATATAACGCACTATACGATCTCAGGGAATGGTGTGTCCTTTTACCGAAGTGCATCACTTGTTCATGTACCATGACCATGATGACGCACCCCTGAAGATTTTCAACAACCCTTTGAATTTTCGGGCCATGGTTAAGTGAATATTCGTTCCACTGTTATCGCCGCCGTTATCACCTAATGGAATTTGACAGGAAGAACACAATTTAAAAAGCAGTTCCGTAGCTACGAACAAACACTAAGAGCTAGTAAAATACTGAAACACTCCCAAGTCACAACAAGTTAATTAGTTGACCCTAGGTGACTAGAAAATGAAGGTTATTGTCTCGGAGTAAGGAGTAACTATTTGAATTTAGTTTGGCTAATAAAGGGGTAGTTCCTGTAGTGCTGATTTTGTTGAGGGAGGGGCGAGCCCAATTAAAACACTAATTTCAACTTGATCATTGTGATTGTGAAGGGTTTTTTCTTGGCTCAGTTTGTATTGTTGAACCAAAACAGAAAGAAAAGAATACCTATGTTGATAGGGATGTTGATTAATTACTATTATAATTTCATGGTCCCCGTGCACGTATGTAGTGCATATGGGGTTATTGATTTGTTATTGTATCAATATTCTGTTGTCCGACTATTTAGCACTTATCTCTATGATTATCGGGTTGTTGATTTGTTGTTTTATTTGTGCAGGGCGTGTCAAAAAAAGGGTCCCAGGTGAGGCTTACCAAGAGTGTATTCTTTTGAAAGCAAAATATACCATGAGATGTATTTTTCATTATTTTAGTCCCTCATGAAGGTAGAACCCCTATTCCACATTGATTTGTTTTTGTTTGGTTTGTTTTTAATCCTGAAAAATGTTGTTTTGAACAAACATATCTGAATTGTTGACTATCAAAAACCAATAAATAAGTTAATAAATAAACTTTTGTCAAACTCGTCATTTGAATAAACAGGATACAATTTTAAAAAAACCTAGAAAAACAAGTTTCGTGCCAACTACGTACAGGAAACGAACTCGCCCAGCCGTAGCAAACAACTTTATGAACAAATGAACTTGAATGCAAGTACCGTGGGAAATGATAAACTTGCCGATTGAAGACGTGATCAAACGTTTTATCAATCGGGCAAAACCAGGTGCCGATTTGTCTGTAGTACATAGCTTTCCGCCATCACCCGAAATATTTTAATTGATCACGTTACTTGTCTAAATGTCAATAATATTCGACGCCCTATACAAACGTTAACTACGGGAAATATATAAGATGCAAGGTATCTTGCCCCCATTCTTGTTATGATTTTCATAATTTTCAATCAATCAATCAATCAATCAATCAATCAATCAATCAAGCAAGCAAGCAAGCAAGCAAGCAAGCAAGCAAGCAAGCAAGCAAGCAATCAAGCAAGCAATCGAGCAATCGAGAAATCGAGAAATCGAACAATTGAACAATCCAACAATCAAGCAATCAAAAAACACATACGATCCACATTATTAGTCGAGTCCACATTATCAATCAATCAATCAATCAATCAATCAATCAATCAATCAATCAATCAATCAATCAATCATCAATCAATCAATCAATCAATCAATCAATCAATCAATCAAGCAAGCAATCAATCGACCGATCAAGCAAGCAATCAATCAATCACTCAAGCAATCAATCAATCAAGCAATCGACCAATCAATCAAGCAACCGACCAATCGACCAATCGACCAATCGACCAATCGAGTAATCGAGCAATCGAGCAATCGAGCAAACGAGCAATCGAACAATTGAACAATCCAACAATCAAGCAATCAAAAACACATACAGATCCACATTATTAGTCGAGTCCAAATTATTAATCAATCAATCAATCAATCAATCAATCAATCAATCAATCGATCAATCGATCAATCGATCAATCGAGCAATCGAGCAATCGATCGATCGATCGATCAATCGATCAATCGATCAATCGATCAATCGAGCAATCGAGCAATCGAGCAATCGAGCAATCGAGCAATCGAGCAATCGAGCAATCGAGCAATCGAGCAATCGAGCAATCGAGCAATCGAGCAATCGAGCAATCGAGCAATCGAGCAATCGAGCAATCGAGCAATCGAGCAATCGAACAATCGAACAATCGAACAATCGAACAATCGAATCAGTTTTTTTCTTCTTTTTTTTTCTTTTTTTTTAGACTCCCTAGGTAAAAATTCTATAAAAATCTAGTTTTTTGTTTTTGCTCTAATTTTTTATTGAAAACTAATAGTGTTGCTTAATGACATGTTTTCAGACACAACTTACACAATCAAATACTAGTAGTATGAAGTATGTTGGTTTACAGCCTGTGTAACTGCCGACACCACCAAATCATTATTCTTACTTACTATATACTTTCTTTTGTCCAATGGCTGATTTTAACATCATCAAAACTTGCCAAAATCAAGCTTTAAATTGATACCTCATAATTGAAATTCAGCCTGAAGAATCCGGAAATATGATGAATAGAAGCTTTGCATTTCCTACATGGGTCACATATGCATAATAATTCGTCGGGGTTGACATTTGAGGGTAGGGGGTCTGTGTGAAACTGGTTGGGTATTCAAGAAAACCTTGAAACTAAAGCATGACGTGTTTTGTTTTAGGCCGGCGAGCCAAAACGATCGGTTTTATTTTAATACACTGACCATCACCAGGGCACGGATGAACTCCACCATACTTTCATGATTCCACTGACCAATTAGTATATCCACTGACCATAAACCCCCTCTATCGTTCAAATCATAGATCCTGCTCAAATTCAGTAACCGGTCAATTTACTGAACACCTACGGCCGGCTCGCCAAAACGACACAACCCAGTATTACGACCAGGTATAAACACAGATGATGCAGTGTGTGCTACTACTAGTTTAGATCGGAATCGTTGGTAAGGGATTATCGAGGCTCTAGTCGATTCGCAGACATTGGCCGATTTTAGCGATTTACCATTTCAGTAAAGAGGTAACAGAAGCAAAAGAGGGGGAGGCACTCGAATTTAATCGTAATATGTAAGATTAATACCGTGTCTTCGTGTGCATGTACTACTGTGATGTAGTCACCACTATGTACCTAGTGACAGGGAACTTGCGGTTGGATATCGCATAACGATAAAGAAATGTATTGTTATTCAGATATATTGATAAAGGTATTCAGTGGTCTTATAGCCAGAAATACTTAAAAGTAACGTTTATAATCCGTATCTTGGTTGATATAACTGTTTTTCCATTTAATTAGGACAAATGGTTTTGTACCTAGGTATATAAAAAAATGATTATTGAATTATTTTCCGGTTTTTTCACGCAAATAAATACGTAGAACTGTTATTTTCATTTTAAAGTTTCCTTTATTCCACGTGCATAATAAAAACGGAAAATAATAAGTATCCACTAAATTATGAATAGGTAAAATGACATACATAATATTTTTCTTTCGAAACCTGTATACGGTCGATGATGGTCGATTTGTTTTATTTGTGGTAACCGCTTCCAAAGGGATAACACATTGAAGCTGCTGGATTAAGTTTTTGGTTGTCGTGATTGTAAAGCTATATGATCAGCCCTATTCATAAAGCCACACTATCATGAATAGCATTTGATTATGGAGCGCAAATAATCATGATAATAACATCTATAAAAGTACCGCTGTTTCATCATTGGTCAAAATGGGTTCCTCTAACGCCCAATGGACGAGGTCCAAAATCGATACCGATGCGCCAGAGTTTATGAATCTACTATAATCTATCCGGCATTATGATTTCATATATAAAAGATGAATTACGTATGTACAGGTTTTGTATGAGATTTGTGCATAAAGTAACCTGGTTCCATATAACCATGCATGGAACAGTTTTGATTTTGTTATTTTGTGTAAAAACACTACGTTTAGATTGTGTTCTTTTTGTTAAAAACAGTTTCGTTTATGAGTTTGTAAAATTGTTTGTGTTAACATTTTTCAATCTCTCATGGTCCTCGATCAAACACGCAAGTAATTATGGTGGTCTCACACATCCCACGATGCAATGCGGTATACCTACAGTAAACCTAAGCACTTTTAATTTGGCTAGTGTGGTAGCGGGTACCCGCTGTAATATAATAGCACGGGGCGTTAAAACCCATTTGTAACCCATAGCTGTTAATGATGTAACCGATCCTATTTGGACTTTAATAGGGTTAATCATATTCATGATATTTATTATTACAAATACTGCTAATCATGATGACCGAATCACTCAACAAAAATTATATAGTTTGAAAAGGGCTAACTTTGGTCTACTTTTTTATTTTTAGTATAGGGTAGGTGTGGGTAATACGGGACCGTAAGGTAATACGGGACCGCATCACTGAAATCTCATCTACAGCCGTCTGGCATTACTAGCACTTTAAATAGCGCCCTCTATAGTTAGATCAAACCCTTAGTCAATTTCATGACTATTATCAAAGCTACCGGAAGAATTACCAGCCAGAAAATCACCGCAACCTGTCAATTTAAGGAAAAATGCACCCATATTTTTGGTCAAATATAAAAAGTAGTGTTTTCATAGAATATGATGGTAAAGAAAAGGAAAGGGGGCGTGACCTGAATTCTTGCATTAAAGCATGTTTCAGGTGTTGGTCCAACATGTATTGCGTGTGTGCTTCGCTAGTACAGTGTACATTGGTGTTTGATGCATTGAATGGGAGCCGTGGGTTCACAATGGGAGAAGGTAGTATGGGACAGCCAGCATGACGGTATGCAAATGTCTTAAAGGTCCCGTATTACCCACACCTACCCTACTTTTTTGTTGTTATAGCAATGTACCTTTTTTGTACCAATGTACTTCATGCATTATTATCTCTTAAATGGATTACTGGACCATTATTTATGGTTTTTTAACAGTTACTCTTTAAATAAATATGTCAAATAGGCCTATGTTACAATGATAACAGACAACTTCACTATAAGATGGTGCTATATAATCATGTTACGTAAAGCTATATGAATACCCCTTTAATGTTTAAAATAACTGGCGAATATAAATATAAGTGTCAAATGAAATTACAAAACTGATAAAAGTATCCTTTTGTATTCCGTAGTGTCTTTATATGTTAGTAGGTTGATTGCAATAATTCCTGGAAAAAAATCAGATCAACATAATTTTACTAATTGATAGAATGACTGCCTTGAAAAGTCCTTGTCCAGGTCAAATTGAGGGCTCAAATAGACGCGGGCGCCCGGATTCAAGGCGGATTGACAGGATTAAAATTTCGTTAAGAAATGGACAACCTCACCAGTGGTGTATCAACTAGCTGCTGCCCGACCGACAACACAGTTGAGAGCCATCATGAAGGTCATCAACTGTCAGAAATGATGGAGACATACCAAGCAAGCATGCAGAGGCAAGGAAGTATATCGTTATCAAGTTAGAGAACAGTTCCATTTATACGCGATAAATTATCGCGACTGTATCGGGGCCTGATATGTTTTGGACCCGATGTTTTTCAAGTTGATCCGCGATAAAATAGTCATCAGGCCCCGATAAAATAGACATCGGGGCCCGATACGAGGCCTCTGCCATACCCTGGGGTATGTTTAGCAAATAGAGCGGGACATTGTTTAGCAAATACACGAGGATAATACAATTTACGTTAAACATCCATAATCAATAACATTATCTCTAAAAACATGAAATGCTGAATTTGTACCTTACAACTATATAGAATAAATAACCCGAAGCTCTATTTACATACCGACCACTTATCTTTCGTTATATTCAAACAAGCGGTAATACGCTACTCGATAAATAATCCTTTGCTACTCGGAACTGTTCGCGCTAAAAATCTCATCGGGGCCTGATAAAAAACTCATCGGGGCCCGGAACATTCTCGCAATTTTTATCGCGTACAAATGGAACTGCTCCCTTATCATTTACATCCCCCCCCCCCCCCCCACCCCGCTCACCAAAACACATTTTGCCCCAAAATTGACCTTTTTTGATGTAACTGTAACAAACAATGCCTTGATAAAGAAAGCTTTAACACTTTCCATGCGGCAGGCAGCTGCAGACGACATTCCAATATTTTACAAAATGTTTAAAAAATGTCAAAATTATGGAATTTCAGTACCATATCTGGAATCATCGTGAGAAATGCATTGACATAAGTATAAACATGCCTAGTATTGGGTCAGTAATCCTTGAGATAGACTTTGAAAATTGTTAAAGGTTTCTCAAAAATCTGTTTTGTGTATGTTGAAAATAATAGCCGCGTGAAAAGTGTTAAAACGCATTTATTACGGCCTTTGGATGGGCTTCTATTTTAAGATATCGCTAGCTTTGTTTTTGCATAGCGCACGCCGCAACCTCATCAACCGTGGAATTC